>RJWH01002137.1:37947-262599 GCA_004363575.1 Solenodon paradoxus
GAGAGAGAGAGAGAGAGAGAGAGAGAGAGAGAGAGAGAGAGAGAAATGCATTCAGAATTGTGGACTGAAATGTGTCCTCCCACCTACCTCCACTTAAATGTGTTCTTCAGATATGGAAATGATGGAACATCTCAGGCTGCCATAGTTTTTCTTGTTGGTGAATCACTTTATTTCACTAACCATGGTTAGAGACCCATTGATCTGATCATCTTGGGCATAGTTCTTTCTCTTTGGCTATAGAGTTGGCCCGACATTTCCTTCTACTTGTTCTTGCACTGATAAAAGAATTATGGTCATGATAGACCTAGAAACTTTTCTCATGAGTTTATGTTAGGGTCAGAGTTAGTGTCCACTGAATAACTAGTGAATGTAGTTATATGTAGTTGAGATTTTGTTTAGGACCAGATTCACAGAAAGTTGCTGGATTTTACATATAGATACCTTTTCCATTATCTTCCTCCTCTCATGTAATAATGCTGCCTTTTGGATAATACCTTTAATTTCCCTGGTCTTCAATTTTCACATCTGGTGGGTGAAATAATAATATCTAATGTTTTAATTGTTTTATGACTTAAAAGTAATGTTATGCAGAGTCTCAAGTATCATTGATCCTCTGTGGATGATTTGGATTAACTTCCTGAGGCTGACTAGAGACTGATCAAGCAATTGAACAATTCTAGTGCTGTTCTTGAGAAGGTGGACACATGAGGGTAACTTTATAGTAGCTGCCACATCATTCTTTTGAGGACTTATTAGGAAAAATTGGTCGCAGTTTCATCTTAGGATATACTGCTTGAAACTGGAAGCCAAATATCATGGCTTTTTTGTTTAAGGAATCAAAAGATAAATCAGCAAAAATAACACTTGCATGGGATCCATTATGTTATGCATATGTTTGTTCTGAAGGTACATAAGATAGCTCTCGCCTGTTAAGTGTATGATTTTAGCTGCATGTTACATTGGCTTACCTGGAATGCACAAAATAAAGAGAAGAGTCTAGGAAATTACATAATTTAAATTAGGTGACATAAAAATTCTATTACTAATATTAAGACCCTCATGGAGATTCTGTATCTTCCTAGTTATAATGAAACCTAAGTTTATTAAACATCTCCATTTTGTGGTAAGACAAAGACCCCATAGATGAATGGAATCAAGATTTCATGTAGATACACACGTCTTATTGTTTGCATGTGCAAATCTTCCCACATCTGCTTGTCAGTGGTATTTTTCTGAGGCAGCCCATTACTGTTCATAATTTCATTCTCTACAACAGCAGCTCTGTGCCCATCTTCTTTTTTCAACCTGCTTCAGCATCTTATTTTCCCTTTGAAAGGAAAGTGTCCTACTGTTTTAATTGCTACTAATATTGATGTCATGTCTGTGGATAACAGGACAGACAGACTGAAGAGTTAGCCATTAGATTTTTATACTTTAGTTTTCAATTAGGAAAGCAACTTGCAATTTGTATTAATTTGGGGGAAGCATCCTAAAGTGAATAATTTTCTTTTTCCTTTTTTTTTTTTTTTTTTTAAGGTACAGGCAGGAATGAAGGCAAGTAAGCAGGAAGAAAGGAGGAAGAAGATTATTTTATTTTATTTTTATTTAGTTGTTCACACTAGCTATTTCCCCCCTACGCATGAGACTCGAACCCAGGAGGGGATATGTATCCTGTGCTCCTTTGGAGACAATTGACCTAACTGCTGCTCCACTAGGCATGCCCTAAAGTTAGCTGTTTTCACCGACCCTAAGGAACACTATAATTCATCTATGGAAGTTGTTATCATTTTGTGAATTTTACCTTTTTTAGAGGGAGAGCATCTTACAGATGACTAAGAAATTCAGTAAACTTAGACTCTGGCATGTTAAATGAATTTGAATTCTCAGCTTTCCACCAGGTCACATGTATGTATGCACCATTTATGCATGCACCATTTAGCCTCTCTGAGCCGGTTTGCTTATGTGTAAAATAGAGATAACAACAACCACGTGGAACTGACTGCTGTGAGGATAAAACCAGATTGCAGATGTGATGCACAGCAGGCATTCTATAAATGCACATTTAAACTGGGCTCTGATTTTAGTTTAGGCAATGCACAGCTTGCAAAAAACAAATATGATCTTGTTGAAGGGAAGTTGCTAAAATAAATGTATGTTGGTATAGATTAAAGAAGAAGGAAATAGCTAAGATTAAGATTGGGGTCCCATAAATAGACACAACCATCCTGGGTAAGGTTCTACACTTTAAAAGTATATTTGGAAGTGCTGCTTAGTGTCTACTATTTCCTCCGGAAACATTGAAACTGACTTTTGGGTATTGTGGAAAACATACTCTGTGTCTCTGTAAACTTTCCTCTAATTGTTAATTATTTTATCATATAGACATTAAAAAATAATGATTTATAAATGGTGTCTTGGTAGATCCTCCAAGGGTATCTAGAGTCTGCTGCACCTGCCTTTTCCTCAAAATGATTTCTCTGGAGAAATGTAAATTTGAAGTTGAAATTTGGTTAGGCAGATTTTATGGTTGAAACAGTGCTTATTTTAATACTCTCTGAGGTCAAGGGTTCTTTTGTTTTCTGACATGTCCTCAGCATCTTAGAAAAGAGTCTGACAAATAGTATAGATGCAATAAATATTCTTTGAATGACTCAATGAACCTGGTTTAAGAGATGTCCCCTACAAAGGACTCAAATGCATGTACACACCTATTGAAGCTTAATGAGAAATATCAATGAACATAATCACTCTGTGTGTGTGTGTTCATATATCTGTACATACACAGAGATTTTACGCCTTTGAGTGACTTCTATATGTTGGGAAAAATGAGATCTGGAAGTTTGGTTATATAGTATAGTTTTCCTGCTTTTGATGCTGATAGCAATGGACTTTAACAGTTTGTCCAAATTACCTCACCTCTCTTTAGATGATCTGACATTGTCCTGTGTTAAATACAGGCAAAATCAGTAAGATTTTAGGATTCTGAATTCATTATCAACTACTTAGGAATTCAGGGTCCCTAGGCATTGAAAACATAGTATCCCTAATCTCAGGATAAATGGTTAAAATATGTGGAGGAGATACTTATTTGCGGAGTGTATGATGCCTAAATGTTTGGCATTCAATAAGCGTTCAATAAATATTAGCTTACTTTCATTCTTTTCATTGAAATGTTGGTTATTTTCCAGAGAAATGGGAACATTTAATTAAATGTGTATGGGTATTTCACTTTACCATTTTTGAGTGTGTAAATAATGATATTTTGCCAACTTTGCTCTTTTTGATAATGCTTTTCAGTGTCAATCAGATGTATAATGAAGTCTAAAATGATGAGGAACTTCATTAAGATTAATTGACTTTTATTTCAACTTTGGCATGAGCTGGTAGCAGGTTTTTATGCTTATGGTAGTTTTTGACATTTATTTATGGGTATAATTTTATAATAACAAGAATAACCACCATTTATTGAGCATTTGATATTCATGAAGCACTGTATTGAAAAGATAACATGTTCTCCTTAATCCTCACTTAGGGAACTGAAACAAAAAGAGGCTGAGTAATTTGTCTAAGGTTATATACAGCAACCTAATGGTAGAGATGGAAGTAGAAGCTATATCTAGAACCTAAGTTCAAATCAGGAAATTTAAACCTGTTGACTTGGTAACAAATAAATATGGCAGCTCACTGTCATTATCGTTTAACCTAGAACTCAATCTGAATATTTTAAATTGGGATTGAGATATGTGTGTGGCTTCCCTTTCCCCTGTTTTCTGAAACAAATATTATAACCAGATGTGAGTTCAAATATACCATTTTTTAGCATTCAGTCATCTCCAAGTAAGGAAGGAAAAACTTTTAATGAAAACTTGGGAAAAAATTGCCTTAACTGACTCAACAAAACTGTCAGAGAAACTTTGCAAAATGCTATGACATCACCTCAGAATTCAGAATTATACTGAGAAAAAAGATCAGTGCTACTAGTAAGTTGGGAGTTTGGTTAGCATATCCTATAAAATGAATGGGCCTCTCACAATGAACTGCCAGTGCTTGGAGTCAGTCCTTTGTTGGACCCCTCTGTAGCACTAGACACCATTACCAACCTCTGGCTGTCTGTAGGTGCTGCACGCCATCATTTCCTTTATTCACTTCCTTCATTTTCTTTCTGTTCTTATACATACTCCTTAAAGATTGGGGGCTCCCCCACTTTGTTCTGTTCTCAGTCTCTGCATTCCTAAGCTAAGAGAGCCAGGCTTGTTCTGAGATATGACTCTCAAATCCTTGGTGCCTGCCACTTCGTGCATGCTGAAGACTCCTAAATCTTGGCAGCTAGCGAGATCTCACCTACTGACCTGGTGTCCTGTAAGCCTTGCTCACTTAATACACCAAATATAGCTGATTATTTTCCCTTGAGGGTTCAGTATATTTTCAGTGTCAAGTGATAACCACATCATATCAATCCACTCATCATATCACTCATAAGTCTGCTTCTGATCTTAAGCTCAGTTTTTTTGTCCCTCAGTTCAGATGCCATCATCTTTCTTCCAGATGCCATCCTAACTAGTCTTTTGGATGATGCCAACATCTCTTCGGTTAAGCCCATATTCATTCTTTCTTCAAAAGGACTATTCTAGGCAATAAAACTGAACATCCCCTTCTCTGTGGTCTATAAAAATATTTATGGAATAAAATCCGTATTCTTCTGTTAATAATATAGTCTGGTCAACCTATTTATTATGCCTTCTCCTCTCTGCCTGCCATACTGAATGTTTTATTCCTCTTGAGATAGTCTAAGTTAGATTTGGCTCCAATTTTGTGTGAGTTACTCCATTTGCCAACATATACTCTTCACATATCAAATCTCAAAGCAAGTTACTTCCTTTGGGAAAATCTTTCCCAGATCGGCTATGCACACTGAATGCCCCTATACTCTGTACGACATTTTGGTCATGCATTTGTGAAATCTCTCATCACTGCCATAATAGTTCTACTTCCTCAACTAAAACCCTTAGATTGTAACTTCTTTAGCATATGGACCACAAGTCAGTCATCTTGTCACTTCCTACATCTCATTAACATAGTTCAGAGAAGATTTCAATGTACTTTTGTAGAACCAATAAATGAGTTAACTGACCTAATATCTTTAGAGTGAAAGATTCCTTCAGTTCAGTTTATAATGTAGGCATGTCTTCCCCAATATTTTTACCATTCAAATCACCTTTTATCTTGCCATCCCCAACAAGATGAATGGTCCTAGAGGCTATTATGATTAATGAGATAAGTAGGATGCAAAAGGACAAACACTTTCTGATTTTACTCATAGGTGGTACATAAATAAATGAATGATGTAAATAAAACAAAAATAAACATAAAGATAATAAGATCAAGTTCCTGATTTCTAGAAGGGAAGGGGAAAATGGAGGGTCACTGGCTGAAAGGGGTCAATTATATGATGCATAGAATTACTCTATTAGAAGTAAACTTATGTAGTATATACAGATGTTGATTTATAACAATGCACACTTGAAACTAATGCAATGTTATAGTACAGGGTTACTTCAATAAAAAATCAAAATAAATGCAAATTTTAAAAAGATCACCTTTTATTCTATTTCCTCTAGGGACACATGTTCCAAGACTACTTTGCCCAATAAGTACTTGCAATCTAGTCCTCTATTTTTTCCAAATGAAAACATCATTCTACTGGTCATCACTCTTGGAAGGGACTGGATGAGCATTGTGACTATGAACTTTAAAAAAAAAAAAGGTGTTTTAATTACTGTCTGCAATTGTATAAGTACTTTATGATTGTGGATTATCTTTTTGAAATATTGATAATTACTGTCTTTGAGGATCCTAATTTAAAATAGTTCTGTAAATATATTTTCTCCTCTGGTTTGTAGTTGCTAGCAGGCTTGCTACTAGTTTTGCATGGCAACTCTCCAGTGGTGTTCACTGTTCAAGAAATGAAGGTGCCACTGGAGTTGTGCGTTGAATCAGTTGCGTGGTTGAAGGATTGGGTTTTCCTACTCGTGAATGACATGGAAGAAGATCCACTTTTAAGTTAAGTAATGTCTAAATATACACGCAGGCACTGAGAGAGTAGAAAAGATATTCTCCTTAGTAAAAATGTCTGGATTTGAAAACATGGTGAGTTACAATCACTTTGCACAACAGGTAACAGCACCTGGTTTGATGGGAACCTGGTATTCACTCTCAGAAGGAGCTCTGGGGTCACATGTGAGCAGCATGCTCCCTCCTTTCTCTCTGAGGAAGAAGCAGAGACGTGGAATTTGATGAAAGAAAGTATAAGCTGTAGAACACTAACAATGGCTTCATTTTAGTCCTTAATTTTTGCATAGAAAGGTCTTGAATTTATTGAATCAGAGTATTTTTCTTCTAGTCCTTTTAAAAAATGTTTCTCCTAGTTAGGAATCATTTCTTTCCAGTTTAGAGATTACGACTATTAATCTTCAGTAAGCTTCATTGGAAATGAAAGAGCATGAATAGCAATGTCTTATAGTGCTTTTTAAATGTAGCTATGCCTTTGAATCCTCTCAACAACATTTTGGTCTCAGATCTTTCAAAACAATATTCCATGTCTACTATGTCTATATTAACAAAATATCAGGACTTGGAGAGATGTACAAGGAAGGCTTATTTAGAAAAGGCAGTGCTAAATCAGGTCTCTGGTTCTCAACTATTGATGAATATTATTCCCTGGTTATTAAAATCATCTGTTAACATAGATGTGATCCTGTCTAGAACAAGTTAATGGATTTTATTAGATATTCTAGTGTTGATCTTGTTTTGTTTTGAACCTTAGAACAGTGGTGCTAAGAAACTTATTCACTTATTCTCAGGACAATAGGCATATTTTCTTTGAATCAATGGCTTGATATTTGATGGTGGGAATTTAAGTAACTATTTTTTGGAAAAAAAGTTGAATGCCATTTGAAAATACAAAGCAGGTCTCTCTTGAATTGTTTGCAGTTGAATCTGAACCAGGTCTCAGAATGTGCTGATTTATACATCCTTAAAGATGAACGAGAGGGTAGGCGGAATGAAGGACTAAGAGAATAAATATACATACATAGGTTAGTTGATATCTAGAGGAACAAGAGCATTTGTGTGGATGAATGAATTCAAATGAGTTTTGAGGAGTCTTCCATGAGCCTGGGATTCCTTCTCACCAAAAAGGCAGAAAGTCAGAAGCCACCCTAAAACAGTTAACATCTCCACGGTAGTGTTCAGGAAGGCAAGAATGGAACCATGGAAGCTTTCTCTGTATTGTTTGAGTGTTGCCATGGCAATAGTTTCCAGCAGAAGTTACAGGTTTTCCAATTCCCCAAAGCAGCCAGCAGCCTTCACTCTCCTTCTCAGCTTCCCCCCATTCCCCTCCTCTCTCTACTCCAGTCCCCGCCTTTCTAGCCTTGCCCTCCTCCCTCTGCTTTTCTTTTGTTTTCACTTCCTCAATTCCTTCCCCAAGAACCACAAAAATATTCCAACTCCTTAAAGTCTAGGTCACTTTTAGGCAGCAAAGGAGTCAGACACCTAGCCTTGTATCTCAGGGTCTGCTGTACCCTGTCTGTTTACATATTAAAGACCTAATTAGACAGAAGCTGTGGATAGAAGCAGGGTTGGGGCTTTCCCTGTTGGTAGGACCCAGAACATATTATAATGGTTGGTGCTGTGGTGATATGTTAATTGGATCGCTCCAGGCAAGTGTAGAGCAGCAGTCTCTGACAATTAGAAAGAACAATGGCATTCCTTTGAAGGAGCCCACTTTCCTAACCAGTGGAAGGATTAGCATGCATTGCAGGTCTCTGGAAGGTTTCTGTAGACCCCAGAGAGAGCTACAGTTGGAAATGCCTCCTGTCTCTTTAAAGCCAGGCTGCTTCTTTTCCTTTAGTTATTTTACTGCCAGTGAAAGAGAAATGAGGAGACAGTGAGAGATCTGGTTTAGTGGTTGGTGGTGGACCCTGTCAGAGACCTGAACCCTAGGATATATTGCGAGGATGGAAGAAATCTCTGCCTGCTTAATGCACGTGGCTAGTGAATTGTGAAATGGGTCTCATTAGAGCCTTTCATATCCCGGCATGTGCCAAAGTGCTTTGCAGGCACAGCGCCATCTCTTCGGGTCCAACCCTGCTGCTGTTGGCGGCAGCCAAGAAGGGACAGAGACTCTATCTGTATTACAGCCTTCAGTCCCCTCTCTCTCTGTCTACTGTTCATTGTAAGGTGCCTCTGTCCAACCAGGGATGAGGCTTTAACACGTCCCCTAGATGTTTGTAAAAAAGGAAATAGGAATTTGAGCATCACTGACTGTTTGGAGGTAGCCAGTGAGTACTGTCACCCAGAGAATCCCTCTCTTTTTCCCAGAACTGGCACCAAACTGTCTCTAGGCTTCCCTGCACAAACACTCAGATAGTCACCTGAAAGACATTAGGCAGTTCAGGGCCCAATAAGCCATCTGAGACATTTGTATTATTAAACAAAGAGGAACAGTTGCATTCATCTAATTCATCTAATGGAGATTTTCGTCTATTTCATCTTCCAAATCACGGACCCATCAATAATACTGATAGCTGATCTACTGCTCCTCTGCTGGGTACTAACTGTGTCAGGCACTGTACATGTCTCCTGTATAACACCCAATGATTCTGCATGGTTGATGATAGAAAAGCCTAGATATGAAGGACAACTGACCAGCACTGCTTAGATCTGTGTCTTTGGGCAACTTATCTTTTTGACCCTCAACTCTCTCCTCTGCAACAGTGGACTAAAGAGTAGAGGGTTAGAGGAATTATCATTGAAATAATGGATGCAGACTTTGAACAAAATGCTGTACATGGCAAATACTGAAGCTATTTTTTATAAAAATAGAAAGTAAATTTTCATACAATAATGTTATGCAATAATTACTAGACGTGTGCCTCAGGCAGGATGAAGTTAAGCATAATTAAGGGCCAATTGTTTAAGAAAAGAGAAAAACAGCATAAAATGATGTACTTCTGAAGTGGTGGAGTTCCTGATATTTGTGGCATAACATTACGATATGGAAAGCAGAAAAGATGGAGTCGTTGAAATAAACTTTTGTTGCATTCTTTCTGGAGAGATGGTCCGTATTAGGATTTTCTTGTGGAGTCAATTTCTTGGCCTTTGTATCAGTTGTGATACCTTAGATTAGAAATAAGGAAATGGGAAGAAAAAGATCTTATTAGGTTAAGAAGAGAAAGAGAGAGAGAGAGAGAGAGAGAGAGAGAGAGAGAGAGAGAATTTATTGACACAAGGACTTGATTGAGTAAATGGAATTCAGGTATGGTTTGAATCATTTGTTAATGTTAAAGGAGTTTCTGCTCTATTTTCTCTATAGTTCTCTTGTCTTAGCACTCTTCCACGGGGAATTTCCATCCTCAGACTATTGTTTTGCATTCCCTCACCCATCCGCCAAAAAGATTGTTTCCAGAGAGCATCCTAAGATCTAATCTGACTAGACTAGCTTAGATCATATGCCCACTCATTGACCCATCACCAACTTCAAGGAAATGGAATTTGAGGGTCAAATGCATCCCTAAATGGAATTCAAGGACTAGGGAAAGAAAAGAGGAATTCAATGCTGGAGAGAGATAATTACAAATACAAATCATTGGTAGAGAGGGGAAAAAGCAAGCTGATATGTTTCATGTTGGAACTTGATGCAAGAATTAATTTTTCCCTATCTCTGTAATGCTATATTGTATACAGGCATTGAAGTTTGACTAACCATCTGAGGAGCTTTCCTCTTCATGTAGATCATCTTCCTGTAGCTATGATTTTTCAGAAGAAAAATTTGTCTGCCTTCATGCTGTTTTGCATTGTTCCTCTCATAGAAACAGTTGTTTGTTTTTGAAAGAGAATTTACAGGCATTTATGGAGGTAAAGAAACAAAAGTATCCTCTTCAATCAATAATCTTTCATTGATAGAGGACCTTTATTTTTTATTTTTTATTTTTTTTTTAAAGGAAAGGTGCAGGCGGGAAGAAGGAAAAGTAGGCAGGCCAGCAAAAGGAGAAAAGAGGCAAAAGCTGCACTTTACTTAGATATTTTTTATTTAGTTGTACATCTTGGATGTTCTCCCTGTCCCAGAATGTGAACTCACGTCCTTTCTTGGGATGTAAATGACCTATGCTTAGACAGAGACAGTTAGCCAAACCACTACTCCATCAGGTCATGACAAAGTAGAGGACCTTTAAACCATCCCCAATACCCACACTCCAGGTCACAAGCTATGGTGTACTGCTGTACAATTTGCTTTCATCTAATGTGTCACTGCAAAGCTCTCAGCAGTGATAAAGCCCATTCTGCCTACTCAGTGTTAGTGATCCAGGTAATATAGCACAGTGTCCTTTGCTGCTAAATAGTCAAGGTGGAGGAAAGGACCTTTCTGGTTTCTACATGAAAGTATGTGTTAATTCAAAATTAACTGAATGAAACTCTTTTCGAAGCAGACAACTGCTTGCCTGCCTGCTGCATTGCTATCTAGCTTTTGGGGTCTTCTTACGGTGTGCACCATGTTGTGTGCAGATAGACTCGTTATTCAGATTCATGAAGTGGCATGCTCTTAACTGAGAATCAAGTCAAGTTCATAAATATCTCATAAAAACTTTCAGAGAGCAAACTACTAATGGAGTAGGTTGTACCGGGAATGTTCAAACAGTGACTGCTGTTTTCCAATCACTTGTTACATGGTACGAATTGCAGTAGATAATTATTTTCCTTCACTGTGCCCCTACAAATGCTGTAATAAAAACAACAATGCAAAAGATCAATAATAGATAACATTTATTGAGTGACTACTTTGTGTAGGCACTGTTCAAAATTTTTTTTTTTTTTACCTTTGTAATGACATTTATTTCACAAGCACATAAGCATCTTTTTAAAACTTGAGCAAAGAAAAGGGCAGATAGGTTCATTGACTTCCGCATGTCACAGACAAAATAAATGATAGAACTCTGCTTTGAACTTCTGGTCAACCTTGTGGTTTTCTAATTTGCAATGCTGTTTATCAGTGAGCTAAATTAAAAAAAAAATTAAATTTTGTTTCTTTAAGTTAAAAAAACAACACATTAAAGACCTCTAAATATTCCCTTGAAACTTACTTGATTTTTTCCCCTTCCTTTTTTCTCCCTTCTTTCCCAGGTATTCTCAGCTTTGACAATCTGTTACAGTATTTTCTAGCCTCTCATTTGGCCCAAGACAGCTGCCCAGCCACAAGTCTGGGTAATTGAAAGGAAAGCTTTTCCTACAGCATTTATTTTAAATACACCAACCATTTGAGAGCATCACAAATAAACCACTGAGGGTATTTTAGGAGACCTTGCCGTTTGTCTCACATTGGGAAGAATGACGAAATATTTCATCTCCTATGGTCCCCAGGCAGCTGAGCTTTCAGTACTTTGACAGATAGTAGTTGGCAGGCTATCTTCTTTATGATGTGATGGTATTTAGAGTCACATGCTTAGCTGGTAAGCTGTACCATGTAAGTCGTGTCCATGTAGAGAAAAAGATCATCAGGGCTTCTCCTTCATGGCTCCTGACTCCTTATCCTTCCTTACCAGGGTGCTATGTCGGGGAGGCAGAAGGGAGGGGTCTGGTTCTGGGGCACTGTTTTTGCTGCCTTTCCCAAGAAGTTCCTAAACAAAATTGCTGTTCTCAGCTTATCTGGGCATTGGGCCAGAGAGGAGGCAATGCCCCAAATCAGTTTCCTTACTCCTCTAGCACATCACCCTTTATTTAGCTTATGAGACAGACATTGCAGTGGCAGAAAAAGCAGGCATAGCACACTGCAACAGCAGCATGGAGGGACACAAGCACTTTGTCACTTACATGTGCATGCACACCGGTTCACACACACACATGCACGCACGCACGCGCACACACACACACACACTTGATCCCTACGAGCTTATCTCAGCATCCTGATTTCTCATATGACTTCTGAATGGACTTCTAGAGACATGTGCCACTTATCTTTCTCTACACAATTCACAGAAGGAAGAAGCAAGAACAGGGCAGCAGACTAAGGATCAGGGTTATAGCATGACATCTGAAAATCATTCTCCTTCTTGCCTACTATATATTTGATCCAATATCTTCTTTTCAAAGAATATAATGACTTTGCTCTCAATTGTGGCTGCTTCTCCCCAAGTCTAAGGTTCTAAAAGAACAAACAAAAGAGACTTGGTGCTGCTTCCAATTTAAAAATATCTGAACTACTGCTTCTGGTTCTGGGGGATGATAGACCAGAATAGGTTCTTGCTTCATACTGCCTCTAGAATATGCTACTTTCCTCTCCAAACTCAGGTGTTTAACACATACTAGATCCAGGTAACTATAATCACGCCCTCATTGGCCCTTCACCTTCTGATCCATCTTTATCATGAGCTATTTCTCTTCTGAAGGCACTGCTTTTGTGCTATTCTATGAGCAAACCCTCCTTGTGAAATAAATGCCAGACCCTGAAACCTGGCACCACTCCAGCTCTTTATCTCAGCTCTTCCTCCTCTTGCAATTCTAATATGTATTTCTTGGCTTTGTCATATTGCTTTTCACATCCTATATCCTCCTTTGTATGGATACTGGTTCTGTGTGCCAGTGTTTATTCCCCCATCTAAAGTGAAGTCTCTCTGAGGTCAGCTCCTTGACTTCTGTGCCCTTTCCTCCATGCCTTATGCATCGGTGATACTCAATATCTGCTTCACTTTTCAAAACAGTGTTCTGGTTCAAAAGATTTCAGCTGCTGATCTTTGAAAAAAATAAAATAAACTAAGAACTTTGCCTTGTTTTGAATTCAGTTCTTGTTCATTATCCTAATAGATGATCTCATAAACTTCTTTTGGGCCAGATAGCTGTCTCCCACAGGGGTATCCACCTAGCAATGCACCATCTTTGAAATATAAGGGACTCCCTTTCCTTGAGTTTCCTGAGAGGTATTTTATTTTTTTAATAGGAAGGAAACAGGCAGAAATGAAGGCAAGTAGGCAGGTAGACAGGAAGGGAGGGATAGGAGGAAGTTTTTTTGTTTGTTTGTTTGTGTTTTAAAGAAAGGTACAATCAGGAATGAAGGTGAATGGAGGCAGGCAGCAAGAGAGTTGGAAGCAACATTTTATTTAGTTGCTCCTCTTGGTTGTTTTCTCCAGCCTTGGGACTTGAAACAAGGACTTCAGGATGGATGTGGACTATGCCAGCCAGAGTCAGTGGACTTAACTGCTAGGTCTCCAGGGTGCACTTGGAAGAAGCATTTTATTTCTTTATTTCTTTGATCATTTTGGTTGTCCTCCCTCCCACCCTCCAACCTCCAACTTCAGGTCAGAAACCTGGGTCCTTGGCTTTACTTGGACTATACTACAGTCACAGGCTTAAGGCTAGGATACATCAAGAAAGCTGCTTTTCCAAGAGCATAAATTCAGAACTTCAGGTTTCCTGTAGTTGTTGGCTTAACAGGGATGTGGAGCTTCCTGTGGGCAAAGACATTCTTGTCTTCAGCGGGCTGTCTGTTTCCGTTCTGTAGTGTTGACAAGATGGATGGATTTGCCAGCATTTCCCAAGGCACATACTCATCATGCTTTCAACTGACACTTCTGTGAAAGTTATAAAAAGTATAATGAAGGTTGTCCTTTTTTTCTTTTTTTTTTTTAAGGAAAGGTATAGACAGGAATGAAGGCGAACAAGCAGCCAGGCAGGAAGAGAGAGAAGCAGAAGCACGTTATTTATTTTATTCTGTTGTTCATCATTGACTCTCTCCTTGGGTCTTGAGCCAGGGGCCTTGGAATGTATGTGGACTGCTCGAATCTCCTGCTCTATTTGCATATTATTCCAATATGTGGCATGAAACAAAGCTTCAGGGTTTCTGAAGCTAACAAGATGAGCAAGCATCATGATGAAGTCTGCAATAATGAAAAGAAAAGAAACAGCATGGACTGAGTTTCTTACAAGGTTCATGTTTTATTTTTTTTAAGTGATCTTTATTCTTTTTATTAGAATAGTAGAACCCAAATGTCTTTTCTTTAAAATGAAAAAAACAATGTTTATATTTAATATTTTCCTTCTCATGCCAATACTTGGCAACACAAATTTATGTCAGTAGACATACACTCACATGTCTCTGACAAATGACTCATCTGTTACTAACTTCAATAGTTCAATAGTCAACAGCCTAAAATGCTGCTGTAACATAAATACATTGCCATCCTGGAAAAAGACTTGAGTAGCTTGGCGTGAGTGACAGGAAACATGAGCCCACATCACTTTAGCTCCCTGGTAGCATCTTAGTAATGACACTTTCCATTTGTGAATGTCATCATCAGAAGGAACCTTCTAGATACTGATGTTACAGTAAGGACTCCAACCAAGTTACCTCCCCTTTCTGAGTCTTTTGTATCTGGAAAATGAGTTTGATTTAGATGCTCTGCAATATTTCTTTCAGCTCTCTCTTTCTAAGTCTAGAGTATTTCATAGAACTATTTGCAGGTAACAGGCCTAGATTTGCTAGAGAGAAGGGAAATGCATTTTCCTGTTCCCCTTCTCAGTCTGCATATTTTCTCTCTTTACATCTTCCTGCCCTCCTCTGTCTCCCTTCTCATCAGATTTGTCAAGTATTTCTTTCTTCTCTCTCTAGCTTGTCAAGTTCCTCTGCACATTTGAGTTCTGTGTGTGTGTGTGTGTGTGTGTGTGTGTGTGTGCACACGCGTGTCTGTGTATGTGTCTATTCCGCAGGGTAAGCACTTCATTTCAGACTTGCTTCCACTAATTAACTACGAAATTGAGTAGGTGAATTCATTGATTCAGCACTTGGTTTGATGTTTATATTAACTCATTAAAAGGGAAACCCTGGATGTGGCCAGAGGATTGACAGGAATCCCCACCACGATTCTCCTTTAACTTCCCACACTAGATAGCTATCTTGCTGTTTCTCAGAAGTATTCATGTTTCTGGGGAGCAGCCAATTGACCAAAGCTGCTTCAGACAGGAATTCCATTTTTTGTGACTACAGACATAATAATTTCTGGTTTTACTTCTCCTTCCCCAGTTTACTGGTGATGGCTTTAGTTCTTCCTTTGATTTACCTGGAGAATTCCTCTTTAGATTCCTAGTGAGATTTCAGTGCTCTATCTAGTCCATGTCTGATGCCCCCATAGCCACTGACCCCTCCCCTAGTGCTCTGGGTAAAGCAGACATCTTGCTGAATTTCTCACTGAGTTTCTATCAGAAAGATTACATTCAAGAAGCTGGAATAGGGTTCCACACTGCCTCAGAGACATCAACTAGTTTTTTTTAGAAAAAGTCTTGACTTAAAATCTATTTTCATTTCTGTTTGCAACAATTACATCTGGTTTCATTCTTCTTTCTCTTTGTTGGTGATCACAGGTGATTGAGAGGTATGGTGGTCCTTTGCCACTGAATTCTGTTTACATGTTTTTAAATGGTTTTCCATTTGATATAGGTATTCACAGCTACTTTTGAATCCCTCTGAATATTATCTATCTGATAAAATATGCTTTATGATGAAACAATGTGGAGCATGGTTGGTAAGGGGTAGCATTCATCATAAAAGAAACCTTTTCTTGAAACCCATCCAAGCAGCTCAGTTGTCTCAAGTAATTGGATTAAAAGAAAAATGTACTAATATATATTCTCTGAATTTCTGTACCTCCTCTCCTATACTTTATGCCTCCAGTAAAAGTTCTGAACTGTGTCATTGCCTTAAAACAGCTCATTTTATCTGTGCCATTTATTAAATCGTGTGTGTGCTGATTGTGAGGTATAAATTGGCCTC
The DNA here is from genome assembly GCA_004363575.1 of Solenodon paradoxus. Classification (NCBI taxonomy): domain Eukaryota; kingdom Metazoa; phylum Chordata; class Mammalia; order Eulipotyphla; family Solenodontidae; genus Solenodon; species Solenodon paradoxus. The sequence goes on from RJWH01002137.1 coordinate 53,762, forward strand.
ATCTTCCCATTGCAACCTCAGTATTTGCCTTTGTCCTTCTCCCTCACTGCTCCCTCCACACCCTACCTTGACCCTTATCACAGCTTAGTAATTATTTATGTTTGTTATCTGCTTTATTCATATTGTTCTGAGGTTTTGCTGTGTAGGAAGTTGACTTTATTTCTCTTTGATACACAATAGACACTCAATTTTAATGTTGAAAGGAAATAAATGGTGTAATAAACATCTAAATCTTGGGATTTATTGAAAGCAAGATTTAATCCCTCTGATAATAATACAAGTTGAATAAACATTTTCTTTGCAAACCTCAATATCATAATGTTTTTGAATTATTGTGTCTAAGAGTTATGAAATACAGTCTATACATTTATGTTTTAAGATACTATTTTGGATTTCTTAACCTATCTATGCATGGTTTTAAAAAAATGATTGAATCAGTATAGCTCAGGGAGCTAATTTGTTTCAAGCAGTTTAATCTTTAGTTCCTTAAGAAAAATTTTTCCAGTAAGATTTATTTTTTTATAGTGCCACCATTTTAAATATGTAAATTTATTTTTAAAGAGACAGATAAACCAAAACATAGAGAAGAAACCTAAAGTCCTTTTGGCTTATCTTAGATGTACCAAATGAAACTGATAATCATCAATTGGTATCCTGCAGTAGAAACATGCAAGGTTTTCCTAATACTTTGCATTCAAATTAAAAAAAAAAAAAGCCTCATTTTGTATTTGAAATTTGTATATGTATGTATGTATATACATGTGCATATACACACAAATGGATATATAGATACATATGCACATCTACCCAGATATGCATACATAGCCTTTAGCAGATCATAGCTCATAATCTATATCTAACATCCAGTTTAACTGTACAAAGTATTATAATGTAACAACATTATGCTGTCATTAGAAATAAAAATAGAATGTGGGAAATAAGAGAGTAATAAAAGGTTATTTTGCATTTGTACAAGGATGGTATTTTCTTACTATAGGAAGATACACTTAAATTGTAATATGCATTGTTTATTCAATCATTTATACAGAATATTATTTCAGAATTATAGGTTAAGCACATCATAAGTCAACATAAATCGGCATCTTTATATAATACAAATACACCACCAAGTCTAATTCTATCCTTCGTTAAATGATTGACCCACTACCCAGCTTCCCCTCACTCCCCATGTTCTTCTGGTAATCACTGATTTGATCCCATAGACTAAAATTATATTTTTGTTTGATTTGTTTAATTTGTTTCACAGATGAGTGAAATCATATGATGTCTGTCTTTCTCCTTTCACTAAGCATAATTCCCTCTAGATCCACCCACCTTGTTCAAAGTGGCAGAATTTTGTCTTTTTTTTATAGTTGCATAGCATTCCATTGCATATTTATATCACATCTTATCCATGCATCTGTCATTGGACACCTAGCTTGCTTTCAGCTCTTGGGCAGTGTAAATAATGCTGCAATAAACATAAAGGTGTATGCATCTCTTTAAATTTGTGATTTTGTCTGTTTCAAATAAATACCCAGAAGTGGGACAACAGAATCTCATGAAATTTGATTTTCAAGTTGTTGAAAAATCTCCTTACTGCTTCCTATAATGGTTGTGCACTTTTAATAATAGCACATAAGATCCCTTTGGTTCTACATCCTCACTAATATACTTGTTGTGTCTAGTCTTTTGGATAATATGAAGGCTATATTGTCTTTGTTTTAATTATTTCTAATGAATATTATAGCACGACTAGAAAATTAGAGGTTAAAATTATTGTTGTTGAAATGTTCATATGGCTTACACTTTGAGAAATTGTTGCTTTCAGCTCCTGATATCTTTCTACAGTGGGGCTATGAAAATCTCTTAAAATGAAACAGAGCTTCACAGAATCATGTTGCATGCTTTAGCCAGTTTTGATAAAACTGCATAATTGTAAATTCAAGGGAAGTGTGTCTTCCACAGAATAAGATCTGTGTCTAAGAGTAAGAATACTTGTATATACAAATTATCAATTTTAATTCAGGGAATTTAAATTTTCACACATGTCTGCACACACATACACTTTGTAGGGATAAAGTATCATTCAGGAATAATTTTTTTTCTTTTGAAGCAGTAATACATGTAGTGTCATTGCAGTGACAGAAAAAGAGAATGAATCATAGGTTTACAGTCTGTTCATGGAGTCTGAATAATTTAATTAATGCTTTTATAATAAGAATTGCTTTCCTCAAAGATGATTTTTAGTTGAGTCTTTGAATCAAATGAAGTGTTTCATTAAGATTATGATTTCTCACTAGCAGCAAATTTTTTTGTTGCACTAAAAGTTGAACAGTCTGAGGGGGCTATCACTCTTTGTCTTTTGGTATTAGGTACCTTAGAAATGTAATAAAATCATTGGGACTTCTCCCTTCCAATTGTGCAATTTTTCAATTATTTTCAGATAGTTCGCAAAATCCCTTCCATGGATCTTAGTTAAAGAATAGGTGCTTCTTGAAATGAATTTACTTGAATCAACCACAAAAGTCAGAACTCATAGCAGTCTTCCTATATGTTTCATAAGTTTCAGCTTTCGAGTTAGACATGACTGATTTCATGAAGGTTTCAATCCATTCTGTTACCAGACATTCATTACATCTTGATCCTTGAATGCATGGGATTTTTTTCTTTTTTTTTTTGGAGACCATTGGGGGAAAATATTAACTAAAAAGTCACAAAATAGCTCTTTTGTCATGGAAATCTGAAAATCGTTTCCCATTAATGGCTCAATTTTTTTTTTTTCATGTAACTTTTATTTAATGTAAACCTCTCAGCTTTCTGGAATTCTTGAGCTTATGTGTTTAGTTTCTGTTCAGTCTGAAAGAGTCCCATTGTAATATACCAACATGGTTGTATGTATCAGGCTAAGGTTTTTAATGATGTTTTATAGCACTAAACTTCAGGTAGAACCCCTTGGAATAGGCCAAATACTAGCATGACTGGAATTATATTAATAACTATAATGAGTGGGAATGAGTGGGAAATAAAGCACATGGCCTGCTCACTCTGATTCGTTCTTATTTGTCAAATCATAGGATGTTTTAGAATAAAATGCTGTCCTATGTGTCTCTGGGTCATGAATGAATCCATTACTATCTACAATGATGTCCATGTATGTCAGCCATTAAAGTCAAGATTCTTCCCAGGGTGTCCTTACCCACATTGACAACTGAAGGGATTCATTAAGAGATGATGGAAGTGAAGAACAAATGTGTCATACCCCAGGGAGAAGTTTGGGTTTCAGCAGAAATCTTGTTTTAGAAGCTTGAAGAGCCAGGGAATCTTCCAAAGCTCACATTCATTAAAGCAGTTTCAGGTAGAGTCAGGACCTGAACATCTTTGACATAGTTCAGTTTGACACAAGTTATGAAATGTTGTCACGTGGTATGGTAGCCATGACCAATTTATATTTCTTATGACATATACTCTCTTACATAATTTTAAAGTGAGGGAAGAAATTTTACTTTCATTCCCATCTTAGTGTTCAGCGATTTAAGGGAATTCATTTAACCCTTCTGAAACTCTCTTTCCTGATCTATAAAATGCAGCTGCTCTCTGCTGTCTCTCCCACACTCAATGTGATTGAAAGGATGGTAACAGATGGTAAAGCACAGGAAGCTACAGAATTTTTATATATGAGAAGCTTAGGGTTTACAGTCTGCTGGAAAGGAAGTGGTCTTTTGGGGACTGGTTTTAGAATAGCAGACTGGTTGCTTTTCCTCAGGTAGGATATATATCTAGGTTGAATTGGGAGTGGAAATATTGGTGAAAATCATTTTTAGATACATAAATTGCATTAAACCCTTTAGTTTATGAAACTCTCTTATGATTTTTAAGAAAACTACTAAATGGAGACTTGACAATTCTATGTCCACTTGTCTGACTGTAAGTATTTCTGGGCCATTGTGCTGACATTTTCTCCAGTAGTCACTTTACTGAGGAAGCAAGCATAGAAAAGGTATTAGAACCAGCATACCCAGATTGTTTGTATACACTACTGTGATCAAAATCACCAGATATGCATGATAACTCAAACCTTCATTCTGCCTGTAAACAGTCAATGATCTTGTTAGTTGCAGCTGTAGATCCAGAGGTAGTGGAAATCTTTGTTTATTGGATTTCCAGCTTGCAATCAGCTGTGCAAGGAGCAACTGTGTGAAAATGAAAGTCAATAGTTGCCCTCTCCTCTTCTCCTCACCTCAGTCTAGTCAGAAGGATTTGAATTCTTAGGTTGGCTGAAAAAGTAAATATTTTATAAATAGAAATGAATATTTCACTGTTGAGAGAGAGAGAGACAGAGAGACAGAGAGACAGAGAGACAGAGAGACAGAGAGACAGAGAGACAGAGAAAGAGAGAAAGAGTTAGGGATAGAATTATGCCCCCTAAAATTCATATTTGAGTTCCTCAGAATGTGCTAATGTCTTTAAAGATGTGGATTAGTTAAAATGAGGTCTTTAGGGTGGTTCCTAATCCAAAATGACCAAATGACTGATGTCTTTGTGAAAAGAGGAAATTGGCACAGATATGCATGTGCATAGAGGAAACACTGTGGGAAAACATCAAGAAGGCAGGCTGCTATCTGCAAATTAAGGAGAGAGGCCTCAGAAGAAGCCAAGCCTGCAGAGACATGGATCTGGAATGTCTAACCTCCAGAGTAGTGAGAAAATAAATTTCTGCTCCTTGAACTGCCCAGATGTGGGATTTTTGTTGTAAGGACCTTAGCAATCTTATACAATGACTATGCAAAGTTCCTCTTAAGTGGACTGAAGAGCTAGGTTATCATAACAAAGAAATGGTTTGATTTTTGTAAATGAAAGGGAATGCTTTCTCTCAACAAACGCAGATTATCAGCTGTCTGTCTCTCAGAGTGGGAGGTGGGAGGATGGGGTGGAGAGAAAAAACAAGTTGCCTGAGAATTCTTGAATTAACCCTAGAAACCTAATAGAGCTAGTTTCATGTGTCTTGAGTAATCTTCCTCTTTTCTTCCTGTACTTCTTGAAGATACAATTTAAGAAAGATTTCCAACTTCTAAATGGGAATGTATTCATCACTTGTAGGAGGGTTGGCCTCCAATCTCACCATTGTCTCATTTCCTTGTTTGATTTCCTTGCTTTTCCGACATCTTTTTCCTCCTAGCACAGAGCAAGTGTAAAAAATTTACATCTTTTGGAATACCTCAAACCAACATTGTATGTCACGATTCAATATTTCTGCAAGTTGACTATTTAGTAAAAATTGTTTTGTGTGTAATATTTCATGAAATAGATCTCAGGTTAAATGAAAGAGAAAATATTGTTTTTTAGATTTGATTTTCTTGTTATAGGGCATGGTGGTGGCCATTCTGGAGTGGTTTGGTGAGATTTTTTAGAACAGGTTTGAAACAAGCTAGACCTTGAATGTAGTCATGATTGTATGCTCTAAGTAAAAGTGCCTTTAAAACTTAAATGTCTTAAACATTGTCATCCTCTCCATAAATAAGCATATTCATAAATAGGGATTATAATAGTGACCGGCCATTAAGTGAAAAATAGCTCACCTAGCATATACTGTCTGGCACCTAGTAAGAACTTAATGAATGTTAACCATTGTTATTCTTTATCCTTTTTACTTTCAACATATTCTTTGTCGTGGGGCCCTTCTTATGTAAACAGACATTTTATGTTGATTTCTGGCCACCATTGCTTTTCCTTCTCATTATAAGAAATAGCCCATTTGTAGCATGAAGGATACAGCTAGACTGAGACTCCGAAAACTCTGTAAGATAGCAACAGCAGCTGTAGATTTTAAATAAATTCAAAATAATCCTGTTTGAGGCCTGTAAGCTAAAGTTCTATCTAAAACACAGAGCCTCTAAGTACCAATATTAGCTTCATCCTTCAGAAGGTGAAAGCTAAAAAGTATAGAATTCAATGCAGCCTTAAAAAATGGTTGAGGACAATAAGGCTTGATCAAGCACATACTTAAGTGATTCTACTGAGAGTCTCTAAACCAGTGGCTCTCAGTCTCTAGTATAGATCAGTATCACCTGAGGACATCTGAAGTTATCAATCCTGGGGCCTTATCTGCTGCTCCAAACTCTTCAGAGATGGGAACTACACATGAGCATGCTTCTAAAAGCTCCGTGTGTTATCCCAAGATACATACATTCTCTGTTGATGGTCATAGTTCTAAAAATACTCTCTAGATAAGTCCCCAAATGTCGTGTATTAAAAGCCATACTTTTAACCTATATATTTTTTTCATGAATCTCCTTGCCAATACCACAGTTTGATGTTTTCTAAATCTTAGTCCAGTCTTTGAAAATCATGGGATTTTCCTAAAGATGCCTTATTTATGTTTTTTGGCATTTCTCCATGTTTTCTTCTTTTCAATATATAATGCTGTTCAGAGTCATAAAATTTCTTGATGACTTTAAAGTTCTCCAAAAATCATATAAACATAAAAGCCTATGCGCCATTTTTCCACATAAACTCAGAATCACAAAATAGTTTTTATAACTCCATTTAAGGAGCAGCATGATTGGTTTTTCAAGCTTTCTGGGCTTGAAGCTCTGTGATGTAATTTGAACTCAGGATTCTCTTCTCTCTCAAGTATTTTGGGCTACAATAGGCAATGATATTGGTTTCTTCTTGTAAAAGGTCAGGACTAGGTTCTCTGACAGATGCTGATGCTGCCCAAATAAAACAAATAAACAAACATTGTGTTTAAAGGATGTTACCACCCACTGGAATGGGGCTTAGGATAAGAGATTTCATGCTCTTCCCAAAAGATATCCCAACTCTTTCCTGTGCTGTGTGAAACATGGTCCAACGAGAGCATAGGGTCTTTTGTTGACTAGGAAGCTCCATGCTCTTCTCCAAAAAATAATGAATTTTCTTTCCTCCCACTGACTTGTCATCTATCCATAATATCATCTCTAGATAGAAGAGAAACAAGGAAAGTAATGATGGTTTGAAGCAGGGAATTTACACAGCAGAAAGCTTGTGATTAGAGAAAATTAAATGTGTTTCTGGAGATAACCAGGAATCTATCACACTTTCTGTTATGCAGAGATAACATTTCTCATTGAACTTTATTCTGCATTTCCCTACCTTCTTTGCAATCTACAGTTCTACTTTAACTTGAATCAAACCTAATACTCGAAAATTCAGACGAGCATGTGATACTTTAAGGTGAGATGATTAATATTATTCAAAAAGACCCCCTGCAAGGTTCTATTAAGCGCCTCCTTTAAACACAATAACTTTATATAAAATTTATTTGTACTCAACTACATTAAAGCAGCTCTAATGTATGCAATGAAATACTACTCATTGTTATATAATAATTCAGTTCTAAGAATTTAGTAAATTAGCAAGTTTTAACAAAAGTACCTATTAGAAGCCAAGATGATGAATGCCATTGAATATATAATGAAGTTTGACATATTTCTCAGGTTAAGAATATTATATTCTGACATGCCCCAGGAGAAGAGCAGATTGGTCAGCCGCCTTCATCCAAGGGCCCAGGCCACATATACCAAGGACCCAGGTTCATGACTGGGGCCAGGATGAAAACCAAGATGATCAATGAAATAAAGTGCTTCTTTCTCCTCTTCCTTCCTGCCTACCTGTCTCTGACTAGCCTTCATTCCTGCCTGCATCTTTTCCTTTAAAAACAAAAAAAGAATATTGTGTTCTAAGAATACAAATCAAGTTCCAAGAAATAGCTACCCCTCCCCACCCCAAGAGAGTATATTCTCAAGAACAGAATTATATAAATAAGAATAGTGCATGACACTGAAATTTTAAAAAGGTGAGGAGGTGGGGGAGGGGTTAAGATGAAGCTGCAACTTTGACAGAAAGGAGAATACAAGTGATGTATATTTGTATTGGACAGTGAACAAATAGATCATGCCCTAAATCCAAGTTTCTCATAAAGTTAATTTTATATGAACCAGTAAAAAGCAATGGAGAGAACATAGATATTAGAGCTAAAGCAATCTAAGGCTGATCCTGTCTCCATTATTTATTAACCTTATTCCGTTGGGCAAGAAATAAATCCTTCCTTAATGTTTTCACCTTAAAATACAGTTAATAAACTTGTTAGAGTTGTTGTAAGGATTTCATAAGAAACCTATGCCTAGGATTAATAAATGCCTTTTTCTTCCATTCTCATTCATATTATTATGAGCAATGCTATATTCAGTAGAATGCATGATAAACTTGCCAAAGGATTTGTATGATGCCTTGGGAACTGCTGGGATACAACTTGACTGTAAGAGTTTTTTGATTTTTTTTTCCAAATGTGTATTGGAAAACAAGTTTCATATTTTACTGAAATATAATAACCATGCTAAAATGGTATCAGTGTACTATGGGTATATGTCTAAAATGTGTCAGATTCTTCCATCTCATCCTGCAAACAAATTATGTTTAGATTTGGCATTTCCCCGGCAGCAATGCAAATCACCATGAATTGAGCAGAATCCTAGCAGGAGGATTTCCATGGTTTATTTATGCATATCTATAATCCCGCCATTGAATGCAGACCACATACTTCTCTGCCTGAGTGGATTTTATTGATAGAATTTTTTTCTTGCTCATAGTTCTACGATTCAGATTTTTAATTCCTGACAAGACACGAGTGCCAAATGGCATTATTAGTGCTGTTAGGAGTTGAGTTTTGCTGAAATATCCAATACCTGCTGTTGTCTAGTCTCCACAAACAGGAATGATCCAGACTTCTTCACTGGCAGTGACTTCAGTTGAATGTGGTTTTCATTTTGAGACACTCTGGGGTTGCAGAAGGAGACGACAGAATCTTTAAGCTCTGGAAAATTTAGAAAGCAGGCTAAAACTGAAGCCTCTTTTTAATGTCAAAAACTGATGTTCACTTTGAAACGTAAGTTTCCCAACAGTATGCATTCTCGAAACACACAAACTAGTTGAACAGTTCTGTCATAAAAGGACACTGGGATGTCTGGACATGAAATACACAAGACAAAGTCAAAGAGCAAAGTAATGAGAACAATCAGGCTGAGAGGATAATGAAAGACAGACCGGCCACACCAACTCAGGGAAAAAGACCTGGGAGCAGATATGTAGAGCACAACTGTTGATAGAATTTGGTACAAAGTACTGTGGGAAAATAGAAGGCGGAAGCATAATTTTTGTGCTGGAGTTGGGAGAGGGATGAGAAAAAGAAGAGAAGACTTTGTTTAAATCTGTTACCTTCAAAACAGCATGTTTCCCAGTTGTCCCCAGAACACACAAAGCACTTAGACCACCCTTTTAAATGTGTGCCAGGCGAGTCTGACCTTCATCTATTTAATTCAGTATTGTAAAGTAATCCTGGGCAATGCGTTTCTCTGTTTCCCTGAAGTAGCCTATTAGTCATGCCATGTATGTAGAAATAGATGATGTGTGTGTGTTTCAATCTGGGAATTTCCAAGTAAGCGAGCAGACAGGGGCATTTGGATGTCAAGAAGATATAGAAAGTGTTCCCCGCTCTTCCCTGGATTGAGTGGGGACAGACTCTGAAAATCAAAGTGCAATTTATCCTGAAGACAAAATTCTTCTTCTTGGCAGTTTTGGTCAGAGTAAGCATTAAAAGGAGAGAAAGAATGATGGTCTGGAAATTCCATTCCAAATCAAGTTGCAGACTTGGCTCTTCACAGAGAACCTAGATATATTCATCAGCAAAAAGGGGGAACAAGTCTTTTATGGTGCAAAGGATGCAAGAGCTTTATATCTAACCGAGAATTGAGCTTGAAGAATGGGTGGCTAGTTCTTTATTGCTCCTTATTTTTTTCCCAGTAGACTGTGTTTTATGGGGTGACTGAGGTGAGTGAGTCAAAAGTATAAGTGTCAAAGATGGAAACTTATTTGCCATGTTAACTTCCAAACCAATGTTATGATTTTGAATTGAGAAGAGCTTTAAAAACTGGGGAATGTAGGGAAAAACAAAACAAAAAAACAAAAAACTCTTTGACTACAAGGAACTTTAACATGCTGGCAACCAACACTTTCCAGCAAATTACTCTTTTTAGTCTCTGGAGGCAGCATTGTCTCCCAGAAAGGAAAGAACGGAGATTGGAAGGCACACAGTGTCCTCTGTTTTCAAACACTGCCTCTTTCACTTGCTGAGTTGGTGGCTAACGTTTAAGGAGAGTTTAAGGGCCAAGCACAGTGCTGGTAGAACCTGATGATTTCTATCCTACCCGTCTCATATCTCATAAGTTCTGAAGCTCATTTTTATCCTCCTGATTTATAATCTTGCTAAATGTTAATTAGACAAGATGAAAATGCTTGCTGTAGATTTCCAGCAGGGCCTCACACACCACACATTTTTCTACACCATCGAAGAATACCCTTCTTACCTTGTCCACAGACTAGAAAATATATCAGCCCTAAAAAACGGTTGATTCAGTGGTTCTGATACAGCATACCCCCTAATGTACATACTGTAGGATGCTGTATAATGGGAGGGAGAAAATCCCAGTAAACGTTTGTCTTTCTCTTTTATCAGTAACCTTCAATGTGCCTTGTCTTTTCCATTTAAATCTATTACATAATATTTTACACAAGGTACCTCAATTAAAAAAAAAAAGTTTATGTATTTTGTTAGTCATTTTGTGTATGTATGCATTTTTTCTTTCTATATTTTAGAAAGAATTTAGATTTGATTTTTATAATGATATGTAGAAGGAAGGAAGGAGAAAATGCCAATCATTTCTTCTCAGTGGGATGTTTTATCCCTATGTTATTTTCATTTGATAATTTGACTATACACATGATCATCTTTGGTGATTGTCCCTGCCATCACTCAGGAATGTTCTTTGGACAAGTGATCCTTTTATTTCTGTCCTCTCATTAGCTTGGAGAGCAAGACACATTTGGAGAATGAGTTTTTCAAAGTTCAGGCTGAGAGGCAGCCTGCTTCCCTAATTCCTGGCTCTGACAGTTGACTTGTAAGCTCTGAGACCTTGGACAAGTCACTATGTTTTCTATGTCTTGCTCCCTTCTTTGCAAAAGTACGATAAAATGCAGAGAATTGTTAGGAGGACTGAAGAAACTTCCTTAGTGGATGCAACAATTCCTAGCATATGGTAAGCAATGGATACTACTGAGTTGTTGATTATTTTTCATTTTATTGTCATATTTGTGGACTGAGTGAATAATAATTCCATATTTCTTATGCTGATGTATTGATTCCTAGGTGTAGGGGCTTGTTGATATAGGGAAGTTCATCTGCAGCTACTGAGCTGTTCCTACCTGGTTTCTGCTTTATCCATTTACATGTGAGGGGAATACAGAGCTTTTCACTCTTCTAATTCAGAACAGGTTTAAAGTAGAGTCAAATGTAACTGGAGGCTTCTAAAAAGGTAGGTTTAAATGCTCAGGTTAGAAGGAAAAAGTTGCTGAGATTTCTGTTATTTTCCATATCTGTTCAGTATCTTAACTGGCTGCAAAATATGATTGAATATTTTTTCTGTAAGTAGATTTTGCTCAAGCCTGCAAATGATATAATAAGAACACGGGGTTTATTTCTAAAGGATCTTAAATTCTAGTTGGTGAACAAAGGGTAACACAGCTGAAATCAGTTATAAAGAAATATAGATATTAATATAATGCACATATATGCATTAGTATTATTGGATAGTTCAAATAGTTATCACTTTCCAAATGAATATTAAGAAAATTGAGAAAACAGTATGTTGAAAAAAGTAAGGAATTTAACAGAAATTGTTTTGGAGTGTATTTTTTTTATATTTAACATCGATGGGGTCCAAATCCATCCCTGAGGATCAACAAACTGGGTGTATCATTATAAATGATCTCCTCTGCTATAGTTGTATGGTTTCTTTCATGTTGCATTTGCTACGGTTCTATGTCCAAGCCAACTGGGGCAAAGAAAATGAGACGTCACGCTGCCGCACATGAGTTGGGGCTGCAGGAGCACACGGAGGAAGGTGAATGCCTGAATCAAACTGGACCTTGCTTAGGCGCTAGAAAGGAATGGTAAATATTTTTAGATACCAACAGTGTCTACTACATGTAGCACTGAGTAAAATACTATCATGTTCTTTTTATAAAGGCAACAAAGGAAGGAAAGGAGAAATGGAGGCAGAAGGGAGGAAGGGAGGAGATAGAGAAGGGAGTGAGAGAGGGAGCAGAGAAGAAGGAAAAGATTTAAGTGATCTTTAGTCTTCACTCCACCAATAAAATACTTCTGATATGTGCCTGTCAAGTCCAGGTAGAACACAATAAACATATCATTGGGCCAAGCATTCAAATCTTATTGTCAGAAACTGATTAGAATTGGGTGGTCACTGCTTGTTTCTTGGAAAAGAGTCAACTCATTGCAGTAATGTATTAAACAGCCCTTCAGAATAGAAGAGCCAAAAAACAATGTCCTTTGGAGCTAACACTCTTAAACAGTATCCAAATTAATGGAAAGTGCCTGCACTAATGAAATAAAACATCAGGACTTTGGCAGGAGGTGATTGGCAGAAATACCCAATGGCTTGATACATCTGTCTCCTGAAGTCATAAATGAATTCCTCCTTGTAAAAGAGAGTGAATAACTGTAGCTGAAACTAAAGCAACAGTCTAAAGAAAATTATTTCCTGCCTTTTTCAGAGTACGTATGAGCACATTTCACAGCCTGAGATCTTTGTGCTCACTAAGTTAAAGTCCTGACTGTAAAGATAAGAAAAATTCTCCGTTAGTCGTCACAAATATGACACCATTTATTATTCAGTAAGAGAAAATCTGATAAAGGACTATTGTAGCTTTATGATTTGCTAGGATACATAGGTTGTGAGGTTAATTGATGAACTGATGTACACATTGTTTTCATCAATTCATTCACGGATTTGTTTATTCACACCTTCCTGCAGTTTGCTTAGAGTATCTGCTCTTTCTAGGCACTTTTGCATTGGGTACATTTAAGTTTACAGAGGCCAAGTTTCTAGATTTGGGTCATGCAGTGAAGGAAATGAAGAGAATCCATGAGATGCATCTTACCTTACCGAGATCTCCTCTACATAATCCCTTCCTACACTCTTCACTGCCTTGTTATAATTTATCATTATCTCTAGTTCCAAAAATAGACAATGGAGGTTTCTTTTGTTTCTGTTTTTTTCAGTGTGAGTCTAATTGTTGGTTGGTGATCTTGACTTTATTTGAATCCATGATGATGTTATTAAAAAACTTGGATTTTTCCATTATGAGTTGGATTTTGTCACCCCTAATCACAAATATACCCTAATTCATAGATATTCAGATAGGTTTACTAATGATTCCCAACAATTACTTCTTAGATCTAGCTCTCTAGAATGTGTGAGTGAATCCAAACTAAGGTAACATAACAAAAAGAAGCCTGCTTCTCATATCTGAAGTCAATTGGTGATAGTACTAGAAAGCTAGGCATTCATGGATATTAGAATTAGGTTTAAGGAATTAATACAATGGACACTTGAGGGAGACGTTTCTAGCTTTGATATAAATAAAATATATGTGTTTAGTATATTGATTGCAACAGAATTTGTCTTCTGTGGGACATTTTGACTTCCCACAAAAGCCTTAGCCATCTTTCGGTAAACTGGCAGACAAATGTCCTTGGTACACATGAGATGTTACCAAAATATTTCCCATTTGCGTGGCAAGTGATTCTTTCTCAAGTGCTTTGAAAGCTAAAACTAGAATAACTCAGTGACATCCATGGGGTAGAATCCACCCTTCCTACTGCATGAGTGAGTAGACTGAAGTTCAGAGAGGCCAAGTACCGTCTCAATATCACACTATGGAAGAGTAGATTTAGAGCTTTTCTTCCCTTTTCCTAACACACTGGGTGAGCCTTTATTGAGTGAACAAATTTCTGTCATTGAAAACAAAATCTCCTCAGAGATTCTAATGTTTGCACCAATTTCATGTATTTAAAGTAGAGGGAATACATATATGCTGGTACTGAGTATCACCCTCAATATGCTGACACTTTTAACACTGTAGTTAGAATTATCATGAAGATTTCAAGAAATTTCCACTAACTTTTTTTAATAAGTCTGGTCTGCTTTCAGAGTTTTTGCACTTGCTGATTCTTTTGCCCGAAATATTCTAGAGCAGGTGGTCTTAGCAAGCCCCAGATTATCTCAGAGTGACTCAGATGTCACCTCATCAAGGAGATCTTGCTTCAGCACTGATGTGAAAGCACAACTCTATTTTTACTCTCCTTACCACTTTTTTCTTCTGACTTATGCCCAAAGCATTGATTATCATCTTGGATACAACAGAATTTATTTATCTTTTTCACTGATGTGTCTCTTCCATAGAAGATAAACTCTAAAAGACAAGATGTTTTATTTTTGGTATTCACTGGAATACCAAATACTGTATACTCCTAGGAGGCATATAGTAGACATTCAGTGAGTATGTTGAAGAGTTAATGAAAAGATGCATCTACATGTGTACATAGATATATGAATACATGCAGTTTAAGAGATTTTATGATTTGTATCTTATTTTTGAAAAAGGGAGAGTAAGATAAGTTAAAAGATGATGTAATAAAGCTGTGAGGCGCTGATGTGTGGTTTTCTTTCTTCATTGGACTGGGCAATTGGATTGTTGATTATGGCTCACAGAATGATCTTTAGAAAAGTATGGAAATTAGTAATAAGTGGCTCAGACCTTTCTGTCCAGACTTTCTATGTGCATTATCCCTCTTCAATGACATCTTGGGTGCTTTATTCACATATTCAGTGTTCTTGAACTGTTTTCTAATATCCATCAAAATCTACTTTTAAACTATCATTCTAATTAGAGTATAAATGACTTACAACATTGCATTTCATCAACCCTATCCTCCTTGCAATAGGAGTTAGGATAAAAAGATAAAAAATTCTTAGTAATTTGGGGCTTTGTTTGGTGACCTTGATAGTCCGTAGTTTTGCCAGCTTGGGACTTTTGTTGCCTTCAGTATTCATGTCTCGGAACAAATCAAAATTTAAGTGTCGCTTGCAAAGAGAAAGGGAAAATCAGAAAATATTAATACCTGGACTTAGGCTTGCATACCAGACATTTGTTTTCTCTTTCCACTTTTAATGATAAAATCCAGAGAAATTTAATTCATTCCATAATTTGGACATCTGCCTTCAGTATTAACATAAGGGGGAAGGACTTCGTTTATTACTATACAGAGTTAAATAGGAGTAAATTTTATAAAGTAGAGTACCTCAAAAGCTACATTATAACAATATAATTTTCCAATTACTCTGTAAGTATTAACTCATTTCATTCTTCAAGCAACACAGTAAGATGTCTCATTTTACTATTGTAAGATAAGTATCTCATTTTACTATTGAGAAATCTAAGACAGAGAAAGGTAAATTAGTTACACAAGGTCCCTGATCTGGTTTATACTAGAATTAGGATTTGAACCCAATGTAATGGGTAGCCCCTGGGCTGGAGCACATCTTGAGGATTAAATTTAATAAGTCATAAATGACTTCTTCCTTCGCCTTCATTAGTAAGAACATATCATGTTCAGCCTAACCCTTTGAAGAGTAGTAGGAGAAATAGCAGCAGAGAAAGTCATTTACAATGTAAATCTCGTGTAACCATTAGGCATGCTTTTTGAGATAGTCGCTGCTCCTATTTTATAAATAACTGGCACTTAGAGAAATAAGTCTTTTGTCCCTAAACTAGAAGTTATCATATCTGAGATACAAAACCAGATTAATCTGATTTTACACTAGCTTTGTATACCAATCTATTTGCTTGTTATTAAGGCAAAATCACCAAACATATAAACAATTGATTATTTTTGATAATGTTCTGATAGACCTTTGGTTTCTAGTAATTCCACTATAAATCAAACATATTCAGTTTTAGAATCTTTTATAACCCATATTGAATTTCCAAGCCCAGAAGTAGCCTTAGATATTTGAACATAAATGCATAAATTGAAAAGCTAGATAAATGATAACTCCAGAATTAAGCACAGAATATTTCTACAAATATAATATATTTAGGAATGACTACTCTGTATAAATTTCAGCTGGCATTTTATACATTTGTGGAATAGGTGAATTTTTTTTTTTTGATCCAAAATTCCTTTTCTCTCTGGTATCACAGGACCTCTCTGGAACTTCACCCATACATCATTTATGTGTTTATGCAAACACCTTTACTTAGTAGCAGAGAAGGGCTTAAGACATGGAAAGATGAAATTTTCCTATTCCTCAATAATAGAAAATTGACATTTTGGTCACTGATGTGTCTATATGAAAATGTTCTAATAAAATCTATCTTTATGTGGATAAAAATAAAACTTGCTGTATATTTTAATATACATATTGCATGTAGCTGTTGATTAAGGTCATTTCTTATATCTTCTCTGCTGCCACACTGTAGGAGTTTTCCACTCTGTGTATTAAAGGTCACAGGGAGAAGTAAAATCGATCCTGGGCCCATATTTATAAGCTGAGCCATTTTATCTTTGCTACCTTGTGGGTTTCAAGCTATCTCTGCTCTTTACAGAAACCCTGAATGAAAGCAAAATGTAGTAAATATTTTCAGAAAGGCCTTTTTATTTCTTGTTGCCTCTTGGAAGCCTAAATCAATACTTGACCTTTCCATACCCCTATGAAGATAAAATGGAGTCTGTGCTGACTGAAACTCTAGTGTGTGGTAAGCTCCATTAATCTTGAGAGCTGCTGGTTCCTTGAGGGGTTTCCTCTGTGTGTGCAGCACAATTGCTTAAACTGATTGGTAATAACACCAGTATCACAAAGTGTGATGTATTTTGTCGTTCAAATACTTCTTTCACCTGTATCATTTCATTTGAATCTTCTGATTCCATGTGATAGGTAAGATAGATGATAAGTAGATAGATGATGGATATAGATAGATAGGTAGATAGATGACTATCAATATGTAGAGACAGATACAGAGATAAATAGTAGGCAGAGGAAGTATAGATGATTCATTGAAGCTCAGAGAAGCTAATCTCTGTAGCTTGTTAGAAGCAGGGCCCAGATGCTCAATTAGCCTTCTAAAATTGAACTCCATAGGGGAACTTTGAATATGCATCTACAATGCTGAGACCCAGAAGAGCATGCAGTCTTTAAATTGTGTCACAGACCAAAATGTTGCAGTGAAAAGAGCCAAAAACGCATTATTTGTCAAAGCATCCTAAGGTCCAAAAATCTGCGTAAGCATGAGGTGAGCTCTTTTCAATCAAAGTCACTTGCTGGACACTGGAGTTTCTTTAAACTGAAATCAGAGAAAAAGAGAGCTGGTATGCAATAAAGTAAAAGTTCTGTTTCTTTGTCTGTTTCTTATCTCAGGTGTGCAGGTCCCTCAAGCTCTGAACTGAACTGTTGGACAAGCACATGTTCCTTTGCATTTCAGTTACTTTTACTTTTCTTTCTGCATGCCTTTGGGACTTGGGGCTGAGGACAGTTCAGGGACTGAGGGAATGAAGAGACCTGGAAATATCTCTGTAACTTTGAATATGAATGTGGCTCATATTTAAAGGAGGATCAGGTACAAAGGAAATTACTTTACTGTGATGTGTTTGTTGTTTGCATCAGAGAAGAATCATGGGGAAAATTTGGTTCATCCATGAAGTACTTAAATGACACCACACAATTTCTTTGTGGTCCTTGCATTTCATTACTTCCTCTTTATAGAGAAACAATCATTGTTATCTCAGCATATTGCAATGGAAAGTATAATTAATGTCTTGAAAGCCAAAAAGAGGCAACTGATAAAATTTGACCACAGAAATGATGGTCCTCTGCACTTTGTAGGAAATCATGCACATTAGTTCAAGAGTGACCTCCTTTTTGACTGCTCGGGAGATTTGGATCTTATTTTTGCACTTCTTTCTTACAAAAATTACTTAGACTTGCCAAATGCACTGCTATGGCTTGTTTTATCCCAATGAGAATAACAGATTTCCGTGGAATGGAAACTACCTAAATCCGAAAAGACAAATCTATCTCACTGGTAGAACTTTAATTAAAACTTTAGCACAGCAAAGTAAATGAAGATAGGCAGAGTTGGCTTCACTTCTTAGATGAGAAAAAGTCTTTCATACCAAGTTAGTATTAAGATCACATAGTTCTGATTTTTAGTCCGAAGAAACGGTTAACTAGTCTACAGAAATAAGCAAAGTAAAATGATATTCAGTTGTTCTGCACTAAATGGAGAAGAGATGACTACCTTATCGGGAAGAAAGACAGTATCATACTGTTTGTGCTTTTTTATTTAATCAAGTTCTCTGCTTTTGAAATTTCAAAATAAGCATCACTTTTTTATGAATGGGTCTTTGAAGCAAAAAAAATAAAGCTAGTCACTGCATATTTCAGTGAACAGAAAATTTTAGATATGATGCACTTAGAATCATCAGATTAATTTTATCTAATTTTCTAATGTGGTTTTCTAGGACAGGTTATTGTGGCTATGTATTGTACATGTGTGTATGTACAAATATGTGCAATATATTTCATATATTATATATACACTTCTTATTTCTTAAATATTGAGAAAATTGATTTTTCTTTCTTTTTGCCATCCTATGAATTTTGATTTAACTTTTTTGAATCCAGAGTAATTTAGCAATCACTTTTATTTCATTTTTGAACAAAGTGTGAATTCAGTGCATTTTGTAATATAAAATTGATATTAGGGAACAAAACTAAAGTGATTTCAACTAATGGATTTTAATTAACTATTTGCTGTGAGTCCGTCCGATACCCTGGCTATGTGGAATGGAGAAAGCAGAGTAACTTCTCATGTAGTCCCTCCCCATGATCTAAAGCAGGCATTCTTACCTGGGGATAGCATTGCCCTCTTGACAGGGGACACTTGATAACAGCTGGAGACATATGTGTTTGTCACAACTGAAAACGAAGGAAGATGCTACTGGCTTTCACGGGGTAAAGAATCAGAATGCTGCTACACATCCCACAATGCACACTGGGAAGCTCTATAAAAATATTCATAAAGCCCTTAATCTCCAGTATTGAGGTTGACAAAACCTGGTCCACAGGATGAGAAATAAAGAGTGAACTGTGAACACTGCTATTTTAGGAATTTGAATGAAGAGCTAGGGAATTCAAAAGAACATTTGAGATACAGAGGCACTGAAAAAACAACAACAGCTAACTTTGAGGAAGAGGTGACATTGGGCTTGACTGAGAATGAGGCCCCTGGTTTAGACAGAGGAAGAGGGAAAGGTAGAAGCTCATTCTAGGCAGAAGCACAATGACTACCCAGTCTAGAAAGCTAATCCTCCACAGGCTTTTACTGTGTGCTTTACCATGGAAGCAGACTTCAATTCATGGTGGCATTCAAAATAAATTAATAAAATAACTCTATATGGGAGTTTTGTATGTGTGTTTTTTTTTTTTTAAATGTGAATTTTAAGCTACACATGTAAAACTTTTTAAAAAAAGGAAAGATAAAATCATCTTCTAGCAGCAGAGGAAGCTTTCCAGGCTCCCTGGCTTTACTTTTCCTATATTGCAGTCAGTGTATCTACAGATTTTGACAGCTAAATCTTCTCTCTCAAACCTTTTTATGACTGGAATTCATGGAAAGGGTTTTACAAAGCTTAGAACCAGTAGGGAGATAATAAAACCCCATATCTGGAAAGTTCAGAATATTAAGGCTTTCAAAGGGGTATTAAACACACACATGCACACACACTCACAGACACACGCACACACACTCACAGACACACCCACACACACACTCACACACGCACACCAAGTCCAGAGAGCAAGTCCATGTTTCTTTAGTACCTGTGATATAGTGCAGTGATCCAGAATATGGATTCCGGGAATTTCCCCCTCAAGAACTTTTCATTGTGTGATATTTGATAACTGACAGAATCTGTTTTTGCTTCCATTTTCTTCTTCTTTAACTAGGTATGATGATATCTGTATCATAGGATGTTTTGAAGATTAAATACCCTATCACTTCTAAACTGACCTGTAGTTGGTACTCAGTAGTACCTATTTATAATTTTCATTTCTCCTCTTTTGGTTTAAAAGCAGGGGTGTTTGTTTAAAGATCATTCCTGGGTTTGAGAACACACTGTAAGCAAGATTCTAAGTTTCATAGTTGGTAAAGAAGATGTTGCAAAGAAAAGCTTTTTAATCTTATAAAGCTTAATGCTGTGGACAAATGATGAGGTTGTTTAAGAACCATTCAATTAACTAAATGAAACAAGTCTGGTACACTCAGTGGGTGCACTGAAGATATCTTTTGAAATGTTGATACAATACCCCAGGTGATTTAAAAAAACTCCAAATTTAAATTAGTTGAGTTGGGAGGAGAGGGGGAGACAGAAGGGAGGGAAGGAGGAAGGGGAAGAAAGGGAAGGAGAGAGAGAGACAAGAGAGACAGAAAGAAGGAAAAGGGAGGGGAGGGGAGGGGAGGGGAGGGAAAGAGAAAGTTATAGAATGAGGGGTAAGGTTGAAAGCAAGCAAGATTAGTTTAAAGAAAATTTCAGTCTCTTGAGTGATTAAAAGACAAACAAACTCCACCTGGGAAAGAGTATCACTGTCTCCTACTGAGCAGATAATGCTGTTTCTCTTTGCTCTTGTGTTTGAACATATTCAGATTCCTAAAAAGCTATGAAAAGAATAGAAAGCAAATTATTGTCTGTTTCCTATGAACATAAATACTAGAAGATATCCATATATCTCTATGTATATGTCTCTATATGAATATATGTATATGAATATATATATATATATCCATAACAGATATGTCTCTTTCTTTTTTTTAAAAAAAAAGTACAGGTAGGAAAACAGGTAGGAAGAGAAAGAAGGAAGAAGTTCTTTATTTTATTTTGATTTGGTTGTTCATCTTGGTTGTTATCCCCAGCCTGGCAGCAGCCCCAGGCTACAAACCGGAGTCCTTGAGATGTATGGTGACTTTGCTGGACCTGAGGCAGCAGACCTAACCACTACTCTACCAAGTCATGCCATATTTTCTTTCTGTTGTTTATATTTTAGTTTAAAATGTCATTAAAAGATAATTTTATGATTATGATTATCCATTCTTATCTTAAACAGATGAAAATAAAAATATGATATTTCTAAGAAATATGAGGGGTAAAAGGAGCTCAGGCAAAAGTATCACTTCAAATTCAAGTCTAAAGTAAAACATAGTGTGCTCCATATTTTATTTGTTAAAAATTCTCTTTTGACTTTGCATGATGTTTTGAACATCTTACTTCCTCTTACTCTTTGTAATCATTGCAATTCCACCCCTTCTTGGAAACTATAAATCCTACTCACTGTTGGTGAAATAGATTTTAACCAGAGAAGAAAAATGAATTAATGGAAATAATGATGTTTCTATTTAAGCCTCTTATGTAAACAGTAATTTGAAAATTCAAACAACAATAATTGGAAAAAAATCAAGATACATTTTAGTTTCTTTCAGCTGACATATTCCTTCTGGGCATACATCTTAGGGGTGAGTGCAATGACCTTCTTATGTTCATATTTCTCCTTCTAATAGGAGAGGAGATGATTTTCACACATATAAGTTAGAAGAATGAATCTGTCATATTTTACCTCACAGAAACATCTAAATGAACTACCATCATTATCATTTCCCACAAACTTTAATCACCATAGAGTTTAAGTACCCAATCAAAAGTCTTCAAAGTTAACCAAAATCAAAGTAAACTCTGAGTATTTAATATCTGGAAAGCATTTGGATCAATTCTCTTCATTTTCCCCCTAGCAATTAAATAAATGTAAAAGATTTCCACCTGATGCATATGAGAATTTTGATATAAATTAAGTCACCAAATACTTAAAATAAAATTTATGATAGCAATATAAAAGTTAAAGTAGTTAAAACACTATCTCTCATAATGTAACTATATTGACCATTAAGCCCCAAGTATAGTCCTGGACATAGTAATTTATTTATCATACAATGACTTTATAAATAGTATTATTCAAATTCTATAAATGATGCTAGCATTCTTTCCTTAGAAATATTAATCATGTCATTGAATTAATGCAATCAGAGACAATAATCATGTATTGTTCAGTAATCTGTATTTTTTAATAAAATACATGCTCATGTAATGCAATGGAATAAGAATAGAATGGGATGAATGGAATGGAATGGCAATGATGGTGTGGGGTGGAGTAAAATGGAATAGAATGGATATAATGGGAAGAGGAATAGGGCAAGGAATTGAAATGGGAATAGAAAACCTAGAATGCATCACGTGTTGTAAGGTTTAGTTGGTGAAACTTATTGGGAGTAGGAGATAGAATTGAGTGGAGAGAGAGATGGCGATTGCACCATGTAATGGACTTTTTATTGAGAAATGAGGATATAAAAACTAAACATGTTTAATCATTTGTCTAACGCCTCCATATTGTTGTTAAACAACCCAAACAAAATAAATATGCACTTCTTATTTTTTCTTGTTTGACTCTTGTCATATTTAAAGATCTGAAGGAATGACTAGTGTGCAACATTGCAGCATTACATATGGAGAAATAGAAGACTGAATAGATTGACACCCTACTCCAAGTTAGCACAGCTCATCAGGGGGTATTTGGGAGGAAACTTGCCTATACTACTACTCTTAGGTGCTTTTTGTTGTGGTTGTTGTTTCTATTTTTTTCTCCCATCTCTTGAGGATTAAATGAATAAAACATCAGAAATAACAAGGAGTATGACTAGCCTATTTACAACACATGTGGGCTTTTCCATTGCAATCCATTTAAAATAATAACTATTTATTAAGTGCTTCCTTGGTAAAGCAGTATGTTTAGATATCAGCTATGCTTCTTATTATCTTGATTTACTTATATGGATGATAAAAAGGTGTTTATCCATAAATAATATGGCAACCTATGTAAGTCATAGGTTAAAAAACGAAAAGATTTTTCTTTTTTTTAAGGAAAGGTACAGACTGGAATGCAGGCAAGTAGGCAGGCAGGCAGAAAGAGAGAGGAGGAATTTCTTTCCTTACTTTATTTGTTCATCTTGGTCGCTTCTGCTGGCTCCAGGAAAGGAATTCTGGACCTTGGGATGTGTGTGGATTGCGCCCAACCTCTGCCTCACCAGGAAGTACTGCTGAAAGATTTTCAAGTGAAAATACATACCTTTACATTGTTGAGAGACAGGAGAGAGAACCTGGACTTGGGAGAGAAGTAAGAGAGGGAATATGGAAAAGACAGAATTGAATACACCTCTTAGGTGTTTGGTCTCAAGACAGACTAAGATTGATGAAGATCTAATTAATTCTGAAATGATTGCTGGATTCATAGGTAAAAAAAATGAATTGTCACAAGTCACAAAATAATTGAAGAATGAACTGCTCAAGTGATAACTGATTTTTTAGTGCCTAGTGATACCATAATATAGTTTCTAATAGTTGTTTATGAGTTATTAATTGGAAAAAAGTCTCTATGGTTATCCCGATGAAAAACTCAGGTGAAGTGGAATGTGTCCTTGTCTCTATTACAATATAAATGATTATATTGAATACATTAAGGTCAAATTCTACTTCTTCCTTTAAGTCCACTCAGATAAATTCAGTCATACTGAACTTTTTTTTTTGTTAACCATCCTTCTAACATATAAATTGATGCATTATACTTAGCATTTAAATGTTGTCTTTAGAATTTTTTTGTTTTGCTTTTTTATGAGAGGAAAAAAATGGAGAGGAGAAAGAAATATTTTTAAGAAAGGAAAGAAAGGAAGGAGGAGGAGGAGGAAGCTCTTTTATTTTTTATTTGTTTATTTACCTTGGTTGTTTCCCTCTTCTCTGAGTCTCCAACCCCAGGCTCTTGAACTTCACACTACACATGCCCCAGCCCCAGCTTGTTGTCTGAGCCGCCAGGGTGCACCTGTTTTTACTTGGAAAAACAAAATTTTTGTGCATCTCATTTTATAAGCTAGCTGCTCTTCAATTTTTCTAATCCCATTCTTGGTTCTTTGTACATATGCTACATGATGAAGACTGGTTGGATGATTGTTTAAGACATCTAGACTGTTTTACTATATGGACAGGGCATTATTAAATTAACTTTTCCCATTGTCTTGCTTTCTTATGGGGTTCACTACATTCTACCAATAGCATAGTGTAACTACTATGTAATTATAGTTACAGTATAACTGGTTGTCAAAGATACAATAGATTAAGCTACACATTCCCATCCAACTTTTAAAATGTTTGTGGCCGATAGCAACTCTTACTTATACTCACCTAATCACATTGCACTAAACAGAATGTCTTCATTTTGCAGATACTAAATAATTGTCAAAGGTAATTGAATACATTTTAAAGATAATAATTATATATGTATAATAACTTCATTTCTATGTGTATATATATATATATACAGACACATATATGAACGATACCTAGATAGAATGATCACATGGAAGGTTCTTAAGAAACATGAGCTGAATGGATGAGTAAGTTATGAATTCTTAATTTTTCCATGAAGTAATTGTGAAACTTGGTCAAATCCTTTCCCCCTTTGGAAAATCAGTTTTCTCATAAATAATATAATATAATATAATATGGATTTGAAGGATTGTTTTTTAACTACTTTTCAGATTCTAGAAAGGTACTTCAGGACTTCCATGAAGAATGAAATATTTTCTTAGCCAGTGGTGGATATTTAAAGTATCTTAAATTATATTGGGCCTAACATAGTCTTTAAAAAGAGTTCCTGTGCCAAAATTATTTGAAACAACAGGATAATGCCTTTTTCAAAGCAATATGAATACATACAATTTAAAATTTCAGGTGCACCCTGGTGTAGTTAGCAGTTAGATCAATTGCCACTGAAGGACACAAGCTACATAAGCCTGTATTTGAGTCTAGGCCCAGGAGGAACAACCAATGTGAACAACAAAATGAAAATTAAAGTACTTCTTTCACCTCTTTCTTCCTTCCTGCCTGCTTATTTTGCCTTCATTCTGCATTCACCTTTCCTTTAAAAAAATCCACCTTTCTGTTGTTGACATATAAGAAATAGACAGCATGTCTGGCTATTTGTGAAGCATCATTCAAATAAATAAATAAATTCAACATTAATTTTTAGGAATTTTGATGACAACATGAATTAATTGCAATGTCATATAGTAGTTTCTTCACTATAGAAAGAGGGAAATGTATAATAATTTGTCATGTATACCATGAGTTTTTCAAGGAAATACACACACACACACACACACATATTTAAGAAACGGTGTAAGCAGGAATGAAAGTGAGCAGGCAAGTAAGCAGAAAGAGAGACAGAAGAATCACTTCATTTTATTCCGTTGTTCATCACTGGTTGTTTCCTAGCCCGGGTCTTGAACCAGGGACCTTGGGATGTATGTGGACTGCTCCTGGTTTAAGCCACTAGACCACCAGGGTGTGCCAATAATACTATTTTTTAATAGAGAGGAAAAATATTTCTTTCATTTCACTCCTTATTCTCTCTTTCGTTAAGAGGATAGCACACTGAAAACATGCTAATGAATTGTTTTCTTGATAAACTTTTGGTTGGTTTGCATTTGTTTTCCTCTCCCTCGTCATTTTAGATTGGCAAATTAGCATGTAAAATTTTGCTACAATGATTGATCTATTGGAATTTAAAGATAATCTATTGATTGGTGCTTAGACTCTAAAATCAAAGGTGCTAAACCTGAGACATTCATTTGTGACTTAGTATAACAACAGTACTAATGGTAAACAAATAATAACGGTAGCATAATAATTACTAAGAACTCCAGGTAGTTGTATTTGTTGCTTCCTTGGGTCATTCACTGGGCAACAGCCTTTGTGCCTGTGAACTAATGCCTTCCTCATGAAAAATCTATCTGAAAGTCTCCATTATTGTAGGAGAGAAAAATTAGCTCTTTCCCCAAGGTTAACACTTGGTATTTGGTAAGTTAAGGATTTATGAAATTGCAATCTCATAGGAATGGAAATCGAAGGACATACACAATTTTTTTCTTCAAGCAAAGTTGTGGGCAGGAATGAAGGTAAATAAGCAGGCAGTAAGGAGGAGATTAGATGAAATATTTATTTGTTTTATTTAGTTTTCCATCCTGGTTGATCCCCTAGCCCTGGGTCATGAACCCAGGTCCTTGGGATATATATGGACAACACCAGCTGGATGTGGCAGACTTAACCATTAAGCTACCAGGGGTTGCTGGACACACATAATTTCCCACAAGTTAGACTATAATGGATTCTTTAAGAGAGACTCATGTAAGTAAAATTAAGATTGTCCATCCATGTATTATTTCTTCATTTATTTGTATAGCTTGTACTCTTGACATTCACAATATTACTCTGATCCAAAATTCCAGGCTTGGCATATCCTTAGAGCTCCTTATATGTGCTGCATAACTTTTCAGTCAATGACAGACCACCTGCATAATAGTGGCCTGCAACTTCCTATTGCCTAGTGATATCATAACTATCATCATAGCATTTTATATCAGCAGTAGGCTCATACATCTAGTGTTCACCACATCTCTTCAGGGCATCATTTCCCCTTGTGCTTGATTTAATCTCTTGTTTGGTTCGTCATGGTACTAACTGTACAAAATCCACTGCTGATGTTACATGGTCACAATAACAAAATTGCCTAATAATGCATTTCTCAGACCAGACCCTCGTCCTTAAGTGACATATGACTGTAAATTTGTCTATTGTCAGAATCCCTTTATAGAGCATCCCTGAAAACTGATGTCAGAAACCAATTACTAAGAAACTTTCATCATCACGCTCACTGTATGCCTACACATTTGCTGCTCTCGTTCTAGAAATGAAATTGAGCTAAACTCAGTTTTCCTGTAATTTCCATTCTTGGTTTTGTCTAATACAATTAATTAAAAATGTGTGAGCATCATTTTCCACAAGGCAGCCAGTCTTTGAGGTCACTATTTGGCTTCCTGCTATCTCCACATCTTCTTTTAGGTTAACATTTCAGTGTTCCTATGAGGTAAAAACTATGTTGTCATGAAAAGTGCTTAAACACTGCCCAACACATAAGAAAAACAGTATTTCTATAATAAATAATAATAAGTGAGTGTAATAATAACATAATTGTTACTTATTAGACATTGTTTATAGACTTCATACCTTCCTGGTTGGCCACATTTTGTATACAGTTGTTTAGATCTAGGTACAAATTTTCCTTAAATCTGTTACTGCTAAGTGGGACCCATATTTCAGATTTTCGTGTATATCATTAAATTATTCCATTGCTCAAAATTTCATTTCATTGTTGATTAAACTAATAGGAATTTTTCAGTACCAATTTTTTTTACATAATTTCTTGGTACTGCCTTTTTGATTTGACATATTTAAATTTTTTTTTAAGGGAAGGTTCAGGCAGGAATGAAGGCAAGTAGACTGGCAGAAAGAAAAAGGAGGAATAAACATTTTTTTTTATGTAGTTGATCATCATGATTGTTCTCCGTGGTCCTGGGTCCTAAATGTGGTTCCTTGGGATGTATATGGTGGCTTTACCTACTAGACCACCAGGGTATGCTATATTTAAGTATCCTTTAAAGTAAAACCCATCACCAGACTTTGTGATTGACCACTGGAAGATAGCAATAATAAAAATAAGAAAAATAAAGTGATGAAACCCATTGTACATTTGTATATACTTACATACACACACACATATATATATTTGCATTTTAATAACTCCAAGTGACTCAAAAGTATATAACACTCTAAGAAACATGGGTATTAGATATTCCAGCAGCAGTGTTTCATATATTTTTCCCAAAAGATTCTTCCCTCTGAGTCAGAATGAAAATGCAGTTAAAATATAGCCAATACACATGGCAGGACCTCCATTCAAAGGCTGATCTGCCTTTATTATTTGTACTAAGTATACCAACTCTTTGTTTATTAACGTAATAAAATCAAAAGGGTTCCCTACAGACCAGACAAGGCCAGACAACTGATTAAAAGATGCTAAAATGTACAGCTCATTGGAGCCTAGAGTCCCTTTTAAGGTTGATTTTGAATGACTCCTTCAGGCGTGGAGTCTTCCAGGAAGAAATGCATCTTTGTCTGGGGTTAAGTCAAGGATTGAACTCCCAGGCCTCCAGTGAACCTTGAGGAGAAATCCAGAGACCGAGTCCAGACAGAGGAAGTCAGCAGATCTTGGGGAGGAGGAGAGGAAAATGTCACAACCCTCTTGGAAGGATTTTCAGTTGCAACCCTTCTCAGGCAATGAGTCTGCCAACCCCTCTTCTCTCCTGGCTTCTCTGGCTGTGGAGGGCCCCAGCATCCTCTATAGTTCTGATGTCTCAGGATGAGATACAGTATCAACCAGCGAAAACCCCAGTAGCTTCAGTGTCCTTTATGTATCTTTTGGTTTCCTTGCAAGTTGTTTTTAGATGAGGGATATTCTAGGATGTGACTCCTGCCCTCTCTGAATAATGGTATTTAAGGCTGAAAAGGACATTGCATCATCTAGTTCAATCACCTCAAGAAACTGAGACTGAGAGAGGCAGGACTTGGCCAGAGGTACTCAGCTAGCCCCAGTCAGTGACCTACAACAGTGGAACTAGTAGTAAATTATGCAACCTCTTTAGGTTGCTTTCTCCAAACTTATAGCATGTGAAGACTGGGTCTGCCTAATCTCTCTAAAGAAAGAAGTTCTTTCTTTTTCTGATATTTGACTTACCCAGTTTTTAATTTTAGGCTCCTAACTTCCAGTGTGATTTCCATGTTTCAACAATCAGGAAGCTTTTATAAAACCAATGCATTTATTTGCCTAAATGACAGTGTTCAAGCCTTTTGACAAAGTCTAAAATTCAACTTGATAACTTTGCATTGTGTAGAGATACTTACCTCTGTATATGGCATAGATTTAGATGAAAGAGTTTGAAAATGCACCTGGTTTTGAGTATGGCTGGTAATTTACTAAATTACATCCTCACACTACAAACAATTTCTTAACAAAACTAAAGTAAATGTGTCTTTATTGTTATTGCCAAATGCTGTTTTGCTCATTGCTGAAGAATTCACGTCACACAAATGACTAAGGTAGAGAAGCCCTACCTTACAGAAAGGAAATACCCAAGTCGGTCTTAGAGAGTTGAAACTCTCTTGTAGGCAAAGACTGGATTGTTTCCTCTCATTTCTTCAGCAGGTGCATTTTAGACAAACCGATAGCAAATCCATTTTGTAATGGCAGCTATAAAATCTTTCATCAAGAGTGTGCATGGTTAGTGTCTCTGTATTGGATAAGCTAATTTAAAGTAGTGACAAAGGCAGAAAATTTCAGAGTAAGATAGATGTAGAGTTTTGAATCCTGATTTCAATATATGTCTTTTCTTTTTGGAGGGGGTGGAGGGATTGGAGGAGCAAGGCACTTATCATCCTTTCTGTTGGTTTGTTTCCACTAAACTCATTAGATACGAGTCTTTCTAAATGACGTCCATGAAGTACACTAAGTATCCATTTTTTCTTGCTAATTATGCAGATTTAATTATTTTTAAGGACTGTTCATAATGCAGAAAATTCTGAGGTCAAGAACTTGTTGGTTACAGAGAAGAAGCATCCTTAGATCATTGGACATGTAGATTCTTAGACGTTTATTGCTTAGATGACATTTGCAGAACAATGAATGATGGTGTTCACAAGAGGAGCAAAGGGCTCAAATGAGGTAATGTGTAAGAAAGAAATGTATACAATTGAAGCATAATGTGAATCATTTGTTTGTACACTGCATATTAAAGCACAGGGATAACTATATACAAAACAGTGAGGGATAGAGGAGAGGGTTGAGAAGCGAATGATTTGCATTTCCAATAAATGATGACTTAGAGCAAAGAGACTCCCAAGAAGTGACATATTGCAGCTGCGCTATCCAATACCCATGTTTCTTAGAGTGTTATGGACACTTGAGTCACTTGGAGTTATTATTAAGATGCAAATTCTGATTCAGTAGTTCTGGGTGAGGTTTGAGTTTCTGTGTTTCTAAAATCTTTCAGGTGAGGCTGATGTTCTGTTCTCTAACACTTTGGGCACTAAGATAGTATCCCATCAGATTGACAGGTGTAACCAAAAGCCAACTAAATATCTTACCAAAAAAAAATTGTGCAGATATTTGTTAGGATTCATACCCTGGCTGTTATCCCCCTTGCCACACAATACAGAAGCTGTCTGCACTTTCTGGGTTTATTATTCATGTTGAGCAATGTTCTGCTTTACTGTTTGGGGTTTCTTGCTGATAGATGCAGCAAGATAGAGTTTATATATAGGAGATCTAGTCATAAAAAAAGACTCAGGGAACCAAGACATCACTAAGGTGGTCAGTTGCATCTTGTTTCTCTACCAGGTTCTATCTCATAGGTCTTTGAATTTTGCCTTAAGAATTTTGGATATGTGAGTGATTTTTGTCAACTCTCCTTTTCATTGGAACATTGCTTATGTACTTGAACTCAGATTACTCATGTCCCTAATATGAACTTGAACAGGGAAAACCCCTATAAGATTTTCACCTCACTTTTATATTTAAAAATCAGTTCAACACATTTACTGAATACTAAGTTACAAAAAAAAAAGTGCCGTATACACTGGTGGGAGCATGCATCAGGGCCATAAAAGTCGGTTCCAGGTATTTTCATTTTGTCATTCGAGAATACAGACAAAATAACCAAATATAAGGCAGTCTGACCTTAGAAAAACACAAATATGAAAAGGCTATGCTTATGAATCTGAAAGAAATAGAAATCAGTTCTGTTGGAAGGAGAGTTAGGAATACTTAATGAAGGGAGAAGAATTTGGATCATGTCATTTGAACATGGAGGCCCAAAAAAGGTTTGAGTAAAATCCTTTGTCATATTCTAGGCATATAACTGGAGAGCGAAAGTAGAGAGACATAGGTTAGTATAACTCAGTGAACAGAATGCTGGAAATAGCATTTGTTTGAATTCAGGATAAAGTCTGGCATTTGTGTGGGACTGTCAGAGGAAAAGGAAGCCTTAGAGTATGTTTCTTTAATTATTGCTTCTCTTGAACTTTGTTTTTGTTCCCTTATTAGATCCAGTTCCTTGCAATCTGCAGGAGATAAGATGAACTTTTTTATCAGTAACCCCCTTTAGTATATGGGACACCACATTTCAGAAGGTACAATGAAATAGAGACAGGGGAACAAAAAAATGATTCCAAGTCTCCTTGAAGATATGTATCCATGATAACTCTTTCAATCATCGGATGCTCCTTTACAGACTTTGACATTCAGATGCAGTAAGATTATTTTTGTCTCTAATTTGTGTAAACTTGAATTACTTTTCAAAGGAATGTTTGCCATGAGAGTTAGGATGTGGTTGTTCATTAAAGGAGAAGTTTCTTCTATCCCTCTTTGATATGCTGTTGCTTCTCCAGCTTTGAAAAATATGAATTCTGCAGCCCTTGTCTAGTTACTAATTGTCCTGGCAGGAGTTGTTCCCTGATGGGATGTGATTGGAGTACCATTTGGTATCACTAGCGTCACTGTGGTCTAAAACTCAGAGCAGACAGAAGTGAGAACATTAACCATGACTCAAGAACATCAGCCATGATCAAAGCCAACAGCAAGTTTGGGACTGTAGTCTGGGGCTGAAATAATTTCAGAAGTCAAAGGTACTCAGAAACCCCTCAAGGAACAGTGGGAGGGTGGGACCCACTTGAAGAATCCTGTGTTTCTTCTTTATTCTTACTGTATTTGAGTGCTTTGGCTGAGACTAGTTGAAAGGCACAAGAAAGTGTTTGAAAATGTCATCCTATCTCCTTTATTGCCCACCCTTGGAGGATATTCTCTTAAGAGCACAGATAAACAATATAAAGCTTGTGCTGCTATAGAAACTTCAAAGCCTTTTTGTTCCTCAGAGGAAAGCAATGAACCACCTGTGCTAAATTTGCTTTAAATTTACCTGAATTAATTTAACTCCAGGAAACTATAGTCAACAGTGACTCTGAAATGAAGTTTGTTTTTTTTTAAACTCCATTTCACTGTGGTTGTTCAACAGGTCACTTTGTGTTTTTTGTCATTTGTCCTGTCCCTGATTATTTCTCTTTGACTTCTCTTTTATCCTTCTCTTGTTCCAGTCTGGGGTGTATAGTCTATCATTATTTTGATTCTTCTTTCATGCTGTGAATCCTGAATTCCTGGCGATAACCAAGGGCATCAATATTTCATACTGGTAGTTGATTTGCTGATCATCTAATCATCAGCCCCTTTGTTTCTCAGTTTAAACAGATCATAACAAGATATTAAAAGGAAATTCAGGCAGGTAGAAGAGAGGAATTTGAGGAAATGGGGCATGAAACTTCCATGTACTGGTTGTCAACACAGAGCAAACGCTGTTAACTCCTTTCTGTCTGACGCTGTGCTGAGTATTCCTTGCCATGACTTTACGTTCAGGTCAGCATTAGGCCTGCTTGACCAGTTGGCAAATAGAGAAGAAGAGAGACTCTAATTAGAAGTCACATTGTCCACCTACTCGCAGAGCTGAAGCAACAGTCTGGGTCTCCAGCAGCTCTCTCCTGGGCTACACCCACAGTAGTGGTGACCACAGTGACAGTGCCATTCTTTCATGGTCCCCAAGTAGTGTGGATTCCACCAACATTGCCTATTTAGACAATAGGCAGAAAGGGGGTGAGATCTGAGTGAAATTTGCAAATCTACTGCCTTCCTGCTGGCTCTCTGTCTTCATTCACTTAGAGAATAACATGCCCTGCGTGCCCTGGTGGATTAGCAATTTGATCAGCTGCCTTGGGCCAGTGCAGTCCAGAGAGAATTGCTTTGTTTCCTTAGATGGTGGTTCTCAACATTCAATCATCAACATGCCCTGGTGACATAGCAATTAAATCTGTGGCTCTGACAGAGTCCATGTACATCTGCATAACCCAGGTTCATAGGGAACATAGGCCGTAGGGAACAACCAAGACGAACAACTCAATAAAATCAAATGTTTCTTCCTCCTCTTTCTTGCTGCCCGCCTGCCTACCTCTGCTTGCCTTCTTTCCTGCCTGCACCTTTCCTTAAAAAAAAAAAAAAAAAGGGAAAGAACATATCTAGTCTGCTTTATAGTGACAATAAACTTTTTACCCGCAAATGACCTTATAGGACCTGGTTTCACTTAGCAATATGCAATCATGTTGGGTAGTCCCTGAGCTGTTAAGCAGGTTGATCTATAGCCTGTCAGTGCTAAATATGCAGAAATTGATACCTTAAATAAAAGAGGACTGTTTTGTTTTTCTTTACAGGCTATTCTTAGACTTAGGCTTTATAAGTAAATCCCCATCTTCTGCTTTGCCCATTTTTCTTTCAAAGCACATGTCAAATTGCATAGTAAGCACATGCTACAGATTAGAAAGTATGCCAGGAGCTGTTTTAGGATTATTGAAATGGGGTGGTAAGAGATGCACCCTGAAATCTTGGTGAATCAATACCGCTGACATTTGTTTATGCCAGTAGAATCTACCTGGGCCTTGCTGTTCAGGGCAGCACTGTCTCAAGAAATAACCTGCCTCCTTCTTGTCACTTTACTTCTCAACATACAACTTTTCTTTTTTTTTTTCTTTTTTTTTAAAGAAAAGTACAGACAGGAATAAAAGTGAGGAGGCAGGGCAGGCAGACAGGACGAGGAGGAGGAGGAAGAAGTACTTAATTTTTCATTAAGTTGTTGACATTGGTTGTACCGCCCCCCCGCCCCCCGCCCCCCGCCCCCCGCCAGACCTGGGACTCGAAACCAAGGGTATGTGGTCTTCAACCTTCAGAGACGACTGACCTAAATGTTCCTCCACTAGCGCTCACCTATTTATTTCTCTCTCTTGTTCTCTCTCACTATATATATATATATATATATATATATATATATATACACATACATATATACATACATGTGTATGTATGTACATATACATGAATACAGATATAGAAATAAATAGATGTTCATGCTAGATCTCTCTCTCTCTCTCTCTCTCTCTCAGGAAAAGCACTGGCAGGAATAAAGGCTACAAGGCAGGCAGGAAGAGAGAAGAGGAAGAAGCAGCCACTTACTTATTTAATTGTGTACCTTGAGCATTCCACCTCCACACATCCCTAAACCCAATCCCAAAAATGGGTCCCTGAGATGCATGCAAACTTAACTGCTAAGCCTCCAGGGTGCTGACATGTGACTTTTAGCTCGGTATCATGGAGAAAAGAGCACTGCAGGTGACCCAAGGCTCTCTCTGCCTTCCCAGAAGGGACACATTTAGATCGTGTTTACAATCCATTTGTCAAGTGTCATCTGGGTGCACCTAACTGGTTGGTGATGCGGAAGGGGTGGAGAATACAGGCTTCTCTAACCTGTGACTGAATCACCAGCTACCTATGAGTGCTATTGACAGATCACAGGTTCTAGGGTGAAAGGAGATTAGGAATTTAGTTATTCCCTTATGAGAGCTCTGCAGTCTTTGAGGAACAATAATTGCAGGGAAGTATTTAGGGCTAGATTACAATTTGGCAGGGCCTCTAGTTCCTTAAGCCAGCTGCTGCTGTTCTCTGCAGAGAGCTCCTTTTTCATCTGAAATAACTGAGTTGAGATTTAGAAATTCTTTGGATTCTCTTGTGTTCATGTTGTCTGCGTTTTATTCTCAATGAGAGGTCAAATGTGTTGAAGAACTAAGCCCAGGTCTAGAACTTCTTTCTGGAACCAGTGGTCTGTGGCAGCTGTTGTTTCAGGGCTGAAGAGAATTTTCTTCAGTCCCAGTAAGCCATGAGAGGCAGAATGACTCTGTTCCCTTTCAGCTCTTTATTTGTTGGGCACTTGTTCTTTATAAATGTCCCAGCATTGAAGACTGGTCACGTGGTTAAATATAGAAATAATTTTCTCTCATTAACCATATAAACCACAAAGCATTTGCAATTGGAAAGATCTATAGATTACATAAAAATGCAGGTGAAAAAAATAAAATAAGGTTATGCAAGTATGTTCTGGCTTGAAAGCATAAACTTGTTAATGGAGTTAGGTTGAAAAGGACCTATTCATATAGTCTAGATTTTTTTATTTGTGTTTAGTACATTTTCTTGGTACATGTTTGTACCATGTTTGTCATGATTTATGTGTTTTTAATATATGTCACATATGTTAAAACTCTTTTACTCACAGATAATCAATGAGGAATGAAAAACATCACCATGCTGATTTGTAACTATTTAAAAAGATTTTTTCAAGGAAAGATGAAGACAGGAATGAGATGAGCAGGGGAGTTGGGCAGGAAGAGGGAAGAGGAAGAAGCACTTTATGCATTTTATTTACTTGTTCCTCTTGGTTGTTTACATCAGCCCAGGGATGCAAACCTGGGACCTTGGGATGTATGTGAACTGCATCCAACCACTACTCCATTAGGGCATATCATTTTGTAAGGCAATTAATAAAAACCAACCATGAAAGTTTCATTTTGTATGGTTCATAGCTATTTTTGTGAAATTGTTATATTTTTTATGAAATAGAACTATAATGTGACTTATCCCTGCACTTGTGTATTTTTGCTTTCAATTCAAATATTTCAATCTCAGCAATTGTTGACTGTGCCTTGATTTTCAATTTCTATTGACAATCCATGTGACAGATTTGCTCTAACTTTAAGACCTACGTTATGGCTTCTAAGCAAATCTTTTCAGTGATTCAGGAGAGAAAGTATGATGACTTCTGAGATTTCGATAAACTAAAAATCAAAATGAAAAACTGGAAATTATACAAATTCTAGTAACAGTAGTATTAGTAATGTAATCATGAACGTTAATTGAGCACTAATTATGATCCAAGTATTGAGCTAAGTGTTTTACAAGAATCTTTTCATTTAATGTCATGTATATATGAGAGTATTTACAGAGACAGGGACTAGTATGAGCCCCACTTTAACAAGGGACTTGGAGAGATGTTAAATTTCCCAATGTCATATGATCAGAAAGTTTCTGTCTAATCTATTCAAATTTTACTAACTTTCATTCCCTAGAAAGTATTTGGATAGTTCTAAATTTGAGAACAATCCACTAAACCAAAATATAACCAAAGAAAACTTTAGTATAAACTGTGTATTTTAACTTGCATTACAAAAGTATATATTTAACACAAGTACCGGAGTTAATAAAAAAAAAAAAAATGGAGATAGAGATAAAACAGGAAGAATATGTTTAGTTTTCAACAGAATTATCCAAAGGAAAGATCCACTATCTAGCACAATCGTTCTCAATCAGGAGCGATTTTGTCTACTCCCCCACCCCCACTCAGGGGATATTTGTCAAAGTCTAGAGACATTTTTGATGACATGACTAGGAGAAGGGGAGTGCCTGGCCTCTTAGCAGTAAAGACTGGAGATGGACTAAACAACCTACAATGTATATAATCGTTCCAAGTATTCTCCAGAACATAATGTCAGTAGTGCCAAGTGATTTATATGCAAGATTCCTCTCTTACTTTATAGGTGAACTTACATAAATAAAAGCTAAATTTTTAGTTAATGGAGCTATGGTCCCATTCTGGCTCTACTGCTTGATGGGGAATTCAAGGTTTTTAAGTCTTAATTTAGTTACTTTAAAATTGGAAATGATGATGATACATTTAGTCTGAAAAAAAAAGAGAGAGTGAATGTAAGTTATTATCGTAGTCCCTGGCATTCATAGATGATAATTTCCTTGTTCATAATTTTAGTGGAGAATATGATCAACTTTGATGATTACTATTGTCTTTTGAGATACTCAAAGACTGTTTTTGAGCAGGTGTTAAGCTTAGACAGCTTTACTTTAAATCTTGTTTCCTCTACTTATTGGCTGTGACCTTGAGAAAATGACTCAGTTATGTCACCTGCAGAATTAGAGTAGTAAGTAGTATGTCACTTCAAGAGTTTCTATGAGACAAAAACTAGAATATAAATGTAAAGTGTTTAGAACGGTGTCTGCCACTTAGAAGAAGACAGTTTCTAGCTGTTATTATACATTTAATGTAATTATATAAGATATAACATATAAATTAATTTTCTGACTAACTGAACCTTATCTCTTATAATATGAATTCTTTGTTGTTGCTTTTTTTTTCTTAACAATTAGAATAATGGAGATCACTATAACATATTTTAAAACTCTGCTTATTTAAAAATGAACACTCAATACTCATTAGCATTTCATTGTTAATTCAGCGGCTTTTTCACGATACTGTTATTTCCTACATGGGATTGCTATACATGAAGATTTTAAAACTATAGAAGTATAAAAATTTTCCTTATTTTGTACTCTTGCATTGTTTTATTATTTTGCCTGATTCAAAAATAATATATTGTTTTACTTCTTTCCTATCAAAATATCAGTTGTCTTATTCTCACAATCTCTATCTTTCAACTTATAAATATTTGCATTTAATCAGCGGATCAATATTTATTGCAACTTCTATATACAATAATTTTTAAGCTATTTTGCATCCAAAATAAGCAATCTTTTATTGACGCTCACACTGTAGCAGAAGTAAACACTGAAGATGTAACACAAGTGAAACAACTGGTTGGTTCAAATGTAATCTATGTTATGACTTAATAACTTAGTGTTGTTAGTTGCTATACATTGGGTTTAATTCCTTTAGTGTGGAATATCAAATAGGCTTTCACAGAGGCATTAATCCTTAAGTAACAATCTAGAAAGTGAGCGGGCATTAGAAAACCAAAGAGAAAATTTCACAAGCAGATGTAATAACATTTGTAAAGCTTCTGATTCTAGACAAGACATGGCATTAAATAATACTGACATGTTAAAAGTCCAGTAGGCTGGTGGTAGGGTATGGTAGCATTGATGAGACCGAAAAGATAACCCAGAGTTCAAGCACACATTATCTTAAAAAGCATGTTGAAGATGGACTTTTCCAAGAGACAGTCGAAAACCATTGAGAAGTTTAAGCTTGTTCTTCATTGGATAGATTTTTATGTGGAGAATGACTTGGAAGTGGGAGAGAATGGAAGCAGAGGTACCAGTTAGAGAGCTCTGCAGTCAAACTGGCAAGATGTGTTGAAAGCAGTCCAACTTCTGGCTATAATGGAAGCCAGTGATCTCTGAGGAATAAGATTTTAAAGCTTTCCTGGGAGAGGACCACCAGTATTTACTTCATGGACTTGCAAATAAATGAATTTATTTTGGCTATATTTTCTTGTTTTCCTTCCCACCTTGTTCTTGACTATAATCTAGAGGATTCCAAATGATGAGTAATCAATTTCCAAGAGAGAAAAATTACAAACGAAGAGCATAATAAAAATAAAATTATATTTATATAGTATCTAAAATGATCTATTATGACATTGCATCAACAGCTTTTCCTAACAGATGTTTTTATCCCCACTATCCCTATAAGAGATCAGTCTAAATTAATGTGCCTATACTTACAGTGGATAATCTCTACCTCAGTGAATCAAGATGCATAATAGGACATTTACTTTGTCCCGACTTATAGAAAAAAATGAAATTAAATAGATGTGATTTTTCTTTCTTTTTTTTACATCATAAGAAGAATGCAAAAATGTTAACACATCGATTCCCATTTTTAATTTTTAGCTGGTGCTTTAAAAAAAAAAAACATGTTATATATTTAAATTAGATATTTACCTAAACTATGTATGTGAAATATTAACTGTGAATATTAAATATTTTATATTCACACAGCCATATTGTATAGGGCCTTGAATACTGTATGAGTATTGAATATTCTGTTTTGAACATCTCTGAAATTTGTTCAATAGTCAATATATGCCTAAACCTAAAATATGTATCTAACAAGTATTATAATTGCTTTCTCATATGATTGGGAGATTAAGTGAGCTAATTGAGACAAAGTGCTTGATTTAGCACCTAACAATATTAAATATTTAATGTATTTAAATATGCATATATAATTTAAATATAATCTTATCACAAATTGACTGTAAGATTTGTTGTAAATTTAGATATGTTGATAATTTGATGCAAGATTTTATTCAAAGATACAAATGTGTAAACATACACAGATTAACTGCTGATTATTATAACAAATATATTTGCACAGTGATATTCAAAATGACATATAGTCTTACAGCTACATTTGTTAAAATAAGCTTGGTTTTTTATTTTGGAGGTTATTTCGGTCATTGCACGCTAGTGCATTGCACGCTCATGGAGAAGTACATTCTTTGCTGAGAGTAGTCACTGAAAAACAGTGATCACAATAATGACAGATGCTGCAAGTTGCCTCTGATTATACGCTGGTTGTTCCTGAAATTTCCTTCTGGTACATACTCTGTACAGTGTTGTTCATTCATTTATGCTGAGAATATAAAACTATGGGAAACAGAGTAGGTTCACAAAAAGAGGTGCATCCTCTTTTCTCTTATTAGAAATCTTTCTAAAAGTTAGTCAGTGCACACATAAATCACTAAACCTTGCAAAATGTTCCTGAATTTCTCAGGTCAATACACTAGAAAAAAGAAATAATGCCAGCTTTCTTTTTTCCTTCTTTCTTTTTTTTTTTAAATGGCTTTATATCCTGGAAAATATTCAGGATGGCATTGCTATTAACTCAAGGTTAAAATCGAATGTTTAAATATATCTTTAAAATGGAGGGTTTTAAGTAGAATAGTGCAATAGACATAGTGGAGAAGGCTCCTTGGAAGGGGAGAAAAGGATAAAGAAGCTAATTATTTCTAGAGGAGATACAAAAAAAAAATTAAATTATCCTTCAATATTTCTTAAATAAATGGATTATTTATTTTCTAAGCTTTCATGGGACTGTTTTTTTTTTACTCTCTTTTGAAAGAATTGAAACTTCTCATATATATTAATATTGCACTTCTTTTTTGGCCAGTGCATACTGATGTGTGGCATGATAACCTAGCAACCTTAACAAAGAGTAGTGTCATTGTTATGTATGTAGTTGTTGGTTCACAGCTAAAACTAGCTTTTCTGAGCTAATACATTTTGTAAAATCACCTTAAACAGAATGCTAAGGAAACTTCCAATGTGATTTAGCTTCAGTCTGTTATCATATTTACAAAATAGATGAAGAAAAAACTAGACCCAACGCAAAGCTTGTGATTCACAAGCATAAGCGTCTCAAGTGCAGACAAGAGTCACACATTTGAAAGGATGATTTGTAAGCATCACCACATAGCACAGGATCAGTTAGCAGTTGCTTAGAATTCGTGGTAGAGCTCTTTAGAAAGTATTTACTGAAAATAAAGCAGAAAATACTACCGTTAGTCATTGTGTTGCATTTATTCTGCTTTCTGTAAACCAGATGACTGAAGGGTTATTTGTAGATCATAGCTTCAACACAGAAGTAGAAGGAACATTTATTACCTGTTTTCTCCCCTCCTCTAAGAGGGATATGTTTCACTTTGAAGTAAGATTCTCATAAAAAGAGCTGCAAGTCACAATGCATGTTGTCATTTCCTTGGATTGAAGTTCAAACATAGGTCTATTCTACTTTGTCAATTTCTGTGGAAGACACACAAGCATAGGTGATTGAGAGGATAAAAATTCAGTTAGATTTTGCCCCACCAGAAGACATGGCTGCATACCTGAAAGTTGCTTGGTAAATATCTGCTATTTCTTCTCTTTTCTTTTTAAAGTTTTGTTGAAGTAACAGTACATGATAATATAATTTCAAGGCGTGCCTCATTGCAATTAGCGTCTGCATCTACCACGTTAAGTTCACCGCTAACATTGCAATCCTATTCTAAGAACTATACTTGATACTGCTTTCAGCTGAGAGTAATAAAAAGACTTCATTTAAAGGAGATGACTGAAGAAGATGAGAAAAAGATGAGCAGCTAGGTAGATCTATATGAATGGAAAGAAAGTCTTTGGGTGGACTCTGGTAACTCTGGAGTGAGAAAGACCTAGGTTTGAGTGTTCTCTCATCCTCTTAGTACCTATGACTTTTTTCAGCCCATTTTCTCTTTTGCAAAATAGCAATCATGAATCTATCAAGCAGATTGGTATATGTAGTTGGGGGAGGGGTAACATGACTCATCAAGCTCTTTACACTAGAAATAGCAGTTCTACTCTGAGTAGTAATTTTTGTTCCATAATTTTCCATGCCGTTGAACAATGATTTTCAACGAAAAGTTCATGTTCCATTTCAGGTTTCTTATTTTTCAAATTACCATGCTTAGGAATCTGTAGTATTTTGAGGTATTCCTCCCCACCCCCCAGCCCCCATTTTTATGTGCTCTTTGCTTCTCTTTAGCATCCATTATTTCTGCAGTTTGTGTAACCTTTTCCTCTCAACCAGGAATAAGTGAACTAGAATACAGGGATGTATGATCTTGCATTAAAATGAGAAGTTACAAATCCTCTATCAACCTAAGACTTTTCACCTCTCTCCCTCTTCTCCATCCTCTATCTACAGAAAACAAATATGCCCATGCTTCAACTCTATGACTTTTGAACCAAATAGGTACATCAGTATTTGATGGGTGAGGAATCATGTCAGTGGCAAATTCATTGATCATATGCTGATTATGCAGAGAAGCTCTGTTGAATGGAGAAAGTGAGGATGTAGGCAATTTGAAGATTCTCATAACAGCAATCATCATCTTTAAGGGAGTACCACCTGCTTATGTAGACTGAGAGAAAGATCAGATGAATTTTAGAGGATCTGATAATTCATTGGGAGGACTGAGAGGAGGAGATTATTGATTTTTCATTTATTTAAATTATACTCGATTTTATAATCAATTTCATCTGCTAGAGTTTCCCCCCATGAATGTTACATAGTCCTCTCTTCTAGCTTCCCCATTTAATTCATTTGCATAGTGTGCTCTCTATCTGGCTTCTTTTGAAGACAGGGTAGTCTTCCCATGTTGCTCAGTTCTCAGTTCACTTCCTTCCAAAGTTATGATATCATGTTATGGCACCATGTGGGTGATGACAGAGAAGAACAGCCTTTGAGGTCCCACCTTTTTGGAGGGTGAATGTGAGAATGAATTAATGACTAATGTAAGATTCTCCAATATCCTGAAGTAAAAGACCGTGAAATCAGAGAACTGCTATTTTCTTCATTCTAGATTAATACCTATAGAGTTAACAAGCATTTAAGTTTAACTATTCAAAGATAAAACGTGCTGTATGTATATGTTTGTGCATGAAACAGACTGCATTTTATAATCCTGGAAGGGAATGTAGCCTGGACTCTTATGTTAACACTTTAAAAATTAACACTCAAAAATAATTAATAAAAAAATCGAACTGGCATTCAGAAGTGAATTTTCTTAAGCTTGTAGAACATATTAAGATAAGATACAAAAATAGAACCCAGGTTTCTTAGCTCTAGTGTCTGTGCAACATCGAAGGCTGCTTCACTATAAATGTTCTTTCTAGAATCCATGGAATCTAACCAAGAATTAAGGGAAATGATTTGAGACTAGCTTTAAACAATCTATAGGCATAAGCAGGATTATTACTGTTATGTGAAAGATTGTAAATGGGTTTTCATTCCGTTGTATATAGGAGAAGATATGAGCTTGGAACCAGCTC
Source organism: Solenodon paradoxus (assembly GCA_004363575.1). NCBI lineage: Eukaryota > Metazoa > Chordata > Mammalia > Eulipotyphla > Solenodontidae > Solenodon > Solenodon paradoxus. Next base: position 96,343 of record RJWH01002137.1, read on the forward strand.
TCTGCTAGACAAATATGACTGGCAACAATCCATGCCTTTTCCTGAGCCAGCAGCCACCTTCCACAATTGAATGGAGTTTAATGTATTATTGTGGTACAGTGGAGCCATTGTTGAAATTGTTCATAGGAAGTGCAGAGAGTCATTTTTGTACAACAGAACAAAAGAAAAACTCAAGACTGAATTTACTGGTCTGATATTTACCTAGCCTAGTATTTTTGCTGCTAAGATAACTGAGTCTGTGAGTCTTGTGGAATAAGCTCTGGATTTTGAATTTGGTGACTTGAGATTAAATACTCAAGACAGCAAAGCACTGCACCTCTCTGAGCCACAAAGTACTCTTTTTAAAAGATGGAATTAATAATTTTTAGAACATATAATTCAGGGGCAAATTACCCTATTTTGCCATCTATAATGATTACTTTTTTTTTGCCTAAATTTGTGAGAGAAAAATAAAAAATTCACATTTTAAAGGGAGTAGTGCTGGTTCCATACCTATCTAAATGATTTTAATTCTTTTATTTATGCATTGGAGTTCAAAGTATAACTCTAGAAATTAATAACAGCATCCATATGCAAATTAATACCCCGGAATAAGATAACCAGTTTTATTGAACTTACATTGAACTTGCAAGGAAAGCACTTTCAGCCAAGGATTCAATGAAATAAAATGAAGAGCGACATTTTGTTTTCCGCAGAGTAAGTGGCTGTGACTTGATAAGGTAGGTGATGCTGACTTCATTACCATGGTTTGAACAGCACATTTCTCTCTGTGTACTTTAGGTAAGAGCTAGCAATCTAGCTGATCTTTTTACAAACATACAGAAACTGCAAGCTTTTAGCTAACAGTTATTAAATATGCTAAAGAGCATGGTAACAGAGCTGCCGAGAGACACTTTGGCCCTCCTCCCACAGAGAGTGCCATCAGATTGTGTAGGCAACAGGAGGGAAAGCTACTTTTGCCTTGTTTCTGTGCTTGTGTTTTATAATTATTTGTTACATAAAATGTCTTGTACCACAATATGTCAAACAATAAATGCTAAACTTCTTTTATAACACACGAAAAACAAAAACCTAAATATAAACAAGTAAAAATTGGAATTGAACAAACAAAACAAAGAATTTATTTTTCCTGAAAGCTTAGGCCAAAAACAGGGTGTGCATTACACACAACAAAATAAGATTTATAGGATTATTCAGATACATTTACATTGCATAGTGCTCATAACTATCTATAGCAGACAGCCAGTTACAAGTGTAGTTTTTTAAATCTAAATCTAAAGAAAGAATCTGGATGCTTGTTTTTGGTTTGTTTTATATAGAAAGCAGTCTTCCAGGGAACAGAGATAGATGTATTCATACAACCAATTAGAACACCTGTATCCTCCTCTAATTATATCGCTTCATTCTTATCACACCGCTAGATACTATTATCCATTACCTCACAGATGGACAGCTGGAAGTTCTTGAAAAAGGTGAAGCAAAGTGAGAACAATAAAATCTATTTTGGGGTGTTTCATTTTCATAGTAAAATTCTACTTTTCTTGAAGCTTTACTTGTTGCATGTTTTTGGTTTTGGTTTATTTTTTAAAGGAAAGATAGTGACAGGAATGATGGTGAGCAGAGATGGGCAAGCAGGAAGAGAGAAGAGGAAGAAGCATTTTCTTTATTTTCCTTTAGTTGTACTTCTTGGTTGCTTTCCCTGACCCTGAGAGGCAAACCTGAGTCATTGGGATGTATGTGGTCTGTGCTTTTGGCCAGAGGTAGTTGACCAAAGCACTATTCCACAAAGGCATGCCTTTTGTTTTGTTTTAATTTTATGTTTGCACCAAAGTCAACTACATATCTTAATCCTAGGCTTTAAGCCATTTTCACCTGTCTTCCCCGCCTATTTTTTGTCAAATGGAGTACAGAACAAAAGCTTTAGATATTCAAATAGTTTATACCTGTTACTCTAAGAATAATGGATTTAGGCAGTTATTTCAATTAGCTTCAGCTGGATAATTCATGGGATTTTTTTTTTTTTTTTTACGCATGCAGATTATACAGATTCATTTCCTCAATAGTTTTTATTGGTCTCTTCATATTTTATAATTCATTGCTTTAAGTCCTTGTCAATAGTGCCCCATACAACAGTTTTTTATAGGTTATTTGTAGTAACTGCATTTTATTTTAAGATGGTGGAATCAACCTTCACATGTCTATAGTCTCGGGGTGGGTTTCCATCTGTCAGCAGAAGATGGGAGATAAAATAAAGGAAACTTTGGGAATATTTCAACAAAGCAATGGAAATGAAATCAGTAAATGAATGGATATCCTGAATCATTGTGTTATCGATGACTTATGGTCAGAATAACCTATTTTTCAGCACCTATTTTTGTTTTACACTGTTCCTGTAGTATAGAGAGACAAAACAGGTTATTACTATACTTTATATGAAGCAGCTTCTAGTACTTAGGAGAACGGAACCAGAGAGGTAATTGTTGAAAGCATGGCGGATACAATACAAATGTTGTGACAGCTTACTGTTGTGTTAGGTTTTCCTAACTGTCTCAGGGTGGGACTGCTTCTGGGAATATTTTCCAAAAAAGTATTGCTTAAAGGAGTAGAAATGTTTACCAAGAGAGGAAGATTGATGGAAGACCATGAGTTCTTAATTTCTTTTTTATCTGTCACATATTTTTATCTGCCAGTACTAGTGAACCTTTAAATAACAAGTGAGTAAGCAAAGCAAAAAAAGAGAAAAACAAAAACGGAGTATCCTTAGAATTAAGAGAAGTGGTAGCAAAGGAAATACACCAGTTAGACTGTATGTCAGTGAGGAATGAGGAAGGTGCTTGGGACTCAAAATGATAGTAATTTGTTGAACACTAACTCCACGCGGTCATAGCCTTTTACCTAAGCGATTCTGTTTAATCCCAGTAACAAATGTATAGATAAAATTATCTCAGATGTAGAGATATTTCAATAAATAAAGATTGACAGGAAATAGTCCACTAATTTGTCATACACATGCAGTAAATGAGAGCTGGACTACAAATCTTGTTCAAGCCCACAAATCACGATCTTTGGGCTCTGTTGCCTTGTACATTTGTCAATTTCACTTATTAGGGTACCACAGTCTTGAAAAATGGGAATTAGAGAAAGGTGAAAAACCCAGACAAATAATTAAATTATTTGACTCGGGGACATGTAAAAGATTAAAGTTATTAAACAAAGTCCAAGTTATAAACAAGGGATTTAGATACATGTTTAAAAATATAAATATAAATGGAACTGGAAATTTATTAACCTAGATCAGTGTGATAAAACAAAGATTGTAATGAATGTGGAGGCTATTGATTATTTGGCATTCTCTGTGGAATAAAAAAAAAATATTGGATTTTGAAAATCATCTTGTGGGAAATATGGGAAGCTGATTCACTTGAGGAATATAAAGCAAAATTGGATAAAATATATCTCTAATCTTCAAAATGGTCTCTGTGTTAAAAAAAAGAAAGAAAGCCAAAGTGCAAACATATACAGCATTCAAATTTTCTTTGGGTTTTTATAAGCTCTTGTTCTCGGTATACTAAAGAAATCATTTTATCTAAGTAAATAAAAACTTAGGAGAGAAAACCTTTTCAAAAATTAGTTTGTAGGTAGAAGCCAAAGAATTTTAGATACATTTTAGAAACTGAAGACTCTCTACAGATGGATGGAAAACATGCAGTCATTTAAAAATAATTAGTTTTGCAAAGGGAACCATGAATAGAAGGTCTTGGAAAGGGGGCAGAGAATTAATTTCCCAAAAGACACTACAGATAAAATTGTGGTTGGCACATTTCATTCTGCAGATATACTTCTTACTGGTATCATATCTGTTCTCTTGGGTGACATTTTGAAATTGTGTGTGCTCTAATTATTTCCAATAATGCAAATGAGAAAGGCACCTTTCGTATATTTCACTATGAATATAGACACACTGAGTGCAGTCGTGGTTGGACCCTACTTAAAGAAGTCTAAAAATAAATAGCAGAAGTAGTTCTCCAGACTGCTATTAATGGGAGTTTAGGACTCTTTATTCTGCCTAATACCCTAGATTCTCCTTATTCAGTTGTAGAAGAGAAGATTATGATATTGTAAGGAATCATGCAACTAGCCTGATAGTTTATATTTGCTCTGAATCCATGGGTCACACTAGTACTCATGTTCTCTGCCCCACACTTACTTTAGTGCTGCTGTCCTCTCTCGTGTGCTTTTTCTTTTTTATGGATTTCTTTACATATTCCATCTCCTGATTCTCAACCAGTCAGGCCTGTATTGCTTCTCTGATGACATGAGAAGGTGTGCTGTTTTTGCCATTTAGTAACACCCGTTGTCTACTTACTAAAAACTGGACTCACTAATCTGCCAATCAAAGTCTTTTATAATATGGAAACACTATATTTATAAACTTTTATTTTACTATATTTCCTTTCTCTCTTTCCTAACCTTGCCCTACATATGCCTTTATTCCCATCAGACCAGTGACTACTTGCTGTTCCAGAACCTTGCCTCATGCTTGGCCACCTTCCAGTTTGTATTCAGTGTTCTCACTGCCACTGCACCCTCTCAGACGGCTGTGCTTTTTCTGCTCTACTTACATTGTCTATTTATTGAAACCCTACTGTCACCAAACAGATCTTGGTTTTCCCTGCTAAGTAGTGACCTTCCCTGCTTTGAACCTGCATCATCCCTGTGGACTCATCTTAATCTACCATGAGTACTCACGTGTTACCTAAAATTTTTGTCAGAGTGATTTTAACATGAGAGGTGATGGATAAATATTTACTGAATGTAAGGAAATGATTTCTTTGAAATCTATGACTGTATTCAAATGAAAACTGAATTCAATAGCAGAGGTAGAAGAAAAGGACACATGTTATACCACGTACACATCCACGTGTGGACTTTGTTGCAGTCACTACAATTAGGTTTACAAAGAAGTTTTCATGCCATAGTGAAAGGATTCTGCTATACAGCAAATTTATGACATCCACAGGAAATTCTTCCTGTTCCTTTCAGAGATTTCTGAAATTTTAATAATAGTAGTTAACCCTTGCTAGTTGTTTACAATGTGCCAGCTCATCCTAAGTTTTCCTTTGTCATATTTAGTATAGAAAAATAAACTCCTTTTCAAGGCAGTTCACTAATGTTCCCAAGATCACACCCTTCCAATGAGGTAGGATGGTTAAGGCAGATTGCAGTCAGGTTGTCTAAGCTTGAGTCATTGCTTCATCACATGAATTTCTTGCTCTCGTTGTGTGCCTGCTTTGTAAACTGTAGAACAGAGATAATAAAAGTTGTGTGGATCGAACAAGATAAGTATGATACTTCACACAGCACCAGGAACATAGAAGCACTTGTCAAAGTGAGTGATTTCTATATCTAGTGACTAGTAATATACTTGGCCAAATTATTATCTGTGGCGTGAATGAAGGAATGAGAGTGGTATCTGAACCCACTTTTGACTGGCACTTTTCCTTGCTCTCTCCTACCTCCCACTGACATCCTTGCCATTATTGGGGTTTACAATATACACGCAAGTGAGCAGACAGCAAAAAAGTCGCATTGAAGTTCAACTCATGGGCAATCTAATGGACTCACTCATACCTTAAATGCTTCACATTTCCGCAGCATTTAAATTTGTGTGTTAGAAGAATAGAAGTCATTACAAAACAGGGTCATTGAAAAAAAGTAAGAACCTGAGCGACAAAGGTAGTTATAATGTTAAGGGGGAAAAGTTGAAAGTAAATTAGAGATACAAATCTTAAGTAAATATTTTAAAAAATAGGGACGAGAAATAGACTGGGAAAAAAAAATTGTAGGCCAAATTTCTAATAGGAATTGTATCTAAATTATAAGATTAGGTGTGATGTCCTTTTCAAATATTTTTACTTTTGAATATTAAAATGTTTTAAAATATCTTCATGTACTTTTTAGCATTCTACCAAGTTCTAGTTTGTTTATAGTAAGAACAAATAAGATAAAAAATAGAGTCAATTCTTCAAAAGTTAATAATGGATCTCATTAACTATGGATATAGAGCTTTTTTGCTTAGATTCATTTTGAAAACTGTTGCTTTTTTGGCCACTAATATGGATCTTTAATAAATATCAAACAATCCTTCGCAGTATTGACAATGATGAATTCGCATTTCAGGAATGCTTTGTGTTCTTTGCAAGGTCATTCAGAGAAGGGAATGATTATTCCTATTTAAGTTTTCATTGTAATGAGTATAATTAGGAATAAAAAATGATTTTTACAAGGTAAATGCATATCTAAGCTATAAAATCAAATAGATTGACTGATAGCCTCCATCCACCTATAATCCGTATGTATCTACTGTAGTGCAGGTCTGAAAAGCCTATTTAAATGAAATATTCAAGTCCTAAAACTTTTATGATGCTTAACAAGTTTTGGCAGCCTTAGGAGTTCACAGACTTTTCTAGCCATAAATCTTGACACATTTCAATGATTCTCACTCTGGCACAGAAGACAAGTGATTACAGGAAATCATAGTTTTAAAAGATTTACCGCTTAGAGGTATTTGGACAATTATGAGCAACATAGCAAACAGACCCGGGAAGATGGAGCTCAGGGTAATTTGCATGGTTGAAATTCCTTCAAAAGAGGAGTGATGTAACTGTTTCCTTATTTCAAGTTTTAGGAATAATGACTAGACCCAACTATTCATTCACCAAATACCTTTTGAATATCTGGGAATGAAGCAGTGAACAAAACAGAAAAAAGACCTGGCCTTTATGGAGATTACAACTTAGGGAATATTTGGGTGGAGTGATAGAGGGAAACATGAAAGCAAGGAAGAAACTTATGAAGTATCTATGTCTAAAGCAACACAGCCACATAGAAATTTCATCCGTGATGGAAATAATCCATAGCTGTGTTGTCCAGGATGGGAGCCCCAAGCCACATGTGGCTACTCAACAGGAGAAATAAGCTCAGTATAATTAAGAACTTAATTTTTAATTTAATTTGAATTAACTGAAATTTAAACTTAATCACATGGAAATAGTGGTTGCCATATTGGACAATGTACATTTAGATATCATCATAAATTATGAAACTTCCCAAGATTATGTGAGGAGGTACACAGGCATAGAGGAATAGCTGTCTTACAGGGACTTTTAATAATGTCAGAGAGTTATAAGGGCAAATCATGTAGATACATTGAGAAAAATCACCCCAATCAGGAGAACTGTGAATTACAGAGGTCTGTCTTGGAATGAGAGGTCTGTCTTGGAATGTCTGTGAATGCAAGATGCAACAGAGTGTTTTCATGGACAAAAGGGAGGAGATGAGACAAGATCAACTATGATTTTTGTAAAGAATAGGAACTCTACCAAAAATTCCATTAATCTACATATAATAATGCATATATTCATACAATTAATTCATAATCTGTATTTTAATATCAAAGTTTCTCATTCATAAACCACAAGAAACGTATTAATTCTTCTAAATCTCTTTGTTGACCTAGAGATCAACTAAATATTTTTATCAGGTCATATTTTTATCCCACAATAAGTGCCTAGAATTTTAAATCTCCTGTTATTCTCTTGAGTATCTCTTGGGCTTCCATTTCCTAGGCATCATCCGGAATAAGATCCTCCGTAGGCTTTTCCTTGCCTCAGAAAACTTGTTTTCATTTTTTGAAATTAAATTTACCTTTAAAATAGTGGAAACATATTATGGAAGAGAGCATGCCAATTTTTATAGTCAGACAATTCTGTAAAATTATGAAAATTACTTATCAGTGTTCAGAAGTAGATCTGAATGCAAAACGTTTTGTAGAATAAAGAGCATCAGACACACGAAACTGTACAGGATGTTAAGGAAATTGCAGGTGCTCAATTTAGCTGGAATTTCATCTCAGTGACATATACCTATCACACTTAATGACTTCTCAACACTTATTGATACTTATTTATTGCCCTAAATAGACTTCTCTCTTCAATTTTGGCTTCATCTACGACTTCTATTTTTTAAAGGATCCAGATTGCTTGGTAAGGATAGTTTTCATGACCTCTTTGAAAGGTTATTTTTAATCAAGAAACTATATAGGCAGAGCCACATACATTGAATTTTTAAACTTTAATATTTAAAATTGCTTTGTTCTTAATTTATTGTCTCTAGGCATCAAGTTATTTCATTAGTTAATAATCCTTATAGAGAGAGAAATGAGAAAGGATGAGAGCAAGGTATTAATCTTCTTTGAGTGCCCACCATGTGCCAGGGCCTGTAAAAATAGAAAAGCTGGTGTGCCCTTGTGAAGTAGTGGTTAGGTCAGTCGCCTCTGAAGGAGTACAGGTCACATGCACCTGGATTCTAGTGCCATATCTGAGAGGAGGCAGCCAGTGTGAAAGACTAACTGAAAATAAATAAAATGCTTCTTCCTCCTCTTCCTGCCTGCTTGCCCCCTGGCCTTCATTCCTGCCCATCTCTTTCCAAAACAAAAGAAAACACAACCAAAACAATAGAACTACTCTTTTTTAGTGACATGAAATACATGTATTCAGTGAAGAAAACAATGAAGAACAACTGTTTTCATTATTGGCAGATACCATGCACTGCACAAGTATGTATTTAATGTACAGGCCCAAACACACTAGTAGGTATTCAGTGTTCAGTTCAAAGATAAGGGAATGAAGGACATATAGAAACTTGACTAAACACTTATACTCCTACCTGATAAACCCAGGGCACAACCGCATGCTTTATGACTCGATATCACCTATCATCTCTCTCTCCAGTTATAATTTCCTAACATTTGAAAAATTGTATTTTGTATCCTGACATTGCTATTTATGACTTCTGTTTACTGGTTCCTCCTAAATCATTTATTCTTACTAAACCTTAGTCTCTTGTCTAGAAAATGGGAGTGCTGATCTTAAATCTGTTATAAAGTGGCACTGAGTATCCTGTGAGATCATCCTGGAAAGAAAAAACAAAGTACATAGGCCACATCTATCACTCAGTAAATGTTAGGTATGATGATTCGTTTTGTGAAAGTTTCTGCATCTTCTATAGGAGATGGAAGAAATTATTTAGCATGTTAATTCCATATGATATAATAAAAAACTTCCTAAGCTTTCTGTCCTTTCAGTCTTTCCAGTCATACCATTCTAAAATGTTGAACCTCTATAATTTACAGATTATGTGCAACCAGATACCATTATTAATGGGCTGAAAGGGAAATTGATTAACCTCCTAATGACTTCCTTCCCTATAATTGAAAATGATCCTGGATTTCCTCAGAAGCTCAGTGGTGGCTGTTGTCTGCCTGTGTTTCCAAAAAGATTGACTGTGACATCTTGTTGCCCCTCTCTGTGATCCCCATCCCCCCAAAGAAGTTGATCTGACCACTTGTTACCAACTCTGTTCCTTAGTGGGGCCAGATATTGACAGGCATGTCAGTGATGCCGTTTGTTTTCACTTTCACTTTTTGTTTCAAATCTGGGGCAATTCACAGGTTTGTTCTAGTTTCTGGAAATCCCCTGCATGTTCTCTGGTGATTCTGTGGGGGTTTTGTTGTTGCTGTTACAGTTTTTTTTTGACTGTCCTAGCTTCCTTGTCTGCCATCTAACACTTCATCTCCTTTTAGAAGAGAACTAGCCTGTTCTCATCGAAAGGTCCATTTGGTATCAGGAAAGTCTGTTTTTCTCTTGGAGAAAATTGTGCAGTTAGACAAAAAGGAAAACCCCAGGTGGTCCACCATGCATCTCCTAGGTCAAGGACTGATTTTTCCAACCACAAATGAAATGGTCGTTTTTGTGTACATAATGCAAACAGTAGCCACAAATGTGAAAGTCGCAGTACAGCTGAGGTGCTAGTGAGAGTAGATAGCTATAGCCTCCGCAGCTACATATTCAAGTTAAAAAAAATGCAATAGAAAAGTGACGGTGACTAGAATGATGCTTGATTTTACACTTAACTGAAAACTTTACCCAAAGTAGTAGAAGATGAGAAAGGTACCACCAGATAATAAAGGATCATTGTAAAAAGGGTCAGTTTTATGGAATTAGACTTTAATGGTGAACATAATGTAAGGTATACAGATATCTAATGATGCATACCTGACACCTATATTAGATTTGGTGCACCCAGGTAGAGTAGCAGTTAGGTCAATCACCTCCCAAGGAGTGCAGTGCTCCATAGCCCTGGGTTGAGCTCAGTCCCAGAGGAGGGACAGTGGGGTAGGGGAGGGGAGGGACAAGCAGTGTGAGCAACTAAATGAAAATAAAATCCACTGCTTCTTCTTACTCTGTCTTCCTGCTTTTCTGCTTACTTGCCTTCATTCCTATCTGCACCTTTCCCTTAAAAAATTGTTATAAACCAATGTTTCTGCAGTAAAAAATGCTTGAAGGACCAATGTTTGAATAGTAATCTTTTACCGAAGTGTGTTTCTCTCAGTTTTCTTACTTGCTCCATTTGTTCACATAAAAAAATAGAGTAATCTCATTACCAGCTTTAAACAAAGAAGGCCATGTTTCTCAACTCAAAGACCTCTTTCCTCTCAGTTTTCTTGAATGCCTTGCCAATTTCACTCTCAGTTCCTTGGCCTTTGGATTTGTCCGAGTGCCCAATGTGTGCACTTTCCTTAGGCTTTTTGCCTTCCTAGCAGTTCTCTGTTCTTTCCTTTGTTTCTTTCTCGAGCCAGTTCTGAGCTTGGTGTTTTGTTTTGTTTTTCTCCCAGGCTCTCTTAGTGTTTTGACTCCATGGAGAAATGTCCATGGCCTCTTTCAGACACAGGCAGTCAAGACTGGGGGTGTGTCTTTTTCATTTCTTGCACCCAGCAGGGGTTTCCTGCCTATTGTTGTCTGTCAGTCTCTGAGTTAATTGGACTAATCAATCTAATGAATTTTCCTGAAGTTGTTTAACAGCCCTTGTAGCTCCAAGAGCTAGCTGGAGTGCAGTTAATTCAGCTAATTGGTGGCAAACTCAAGGGCGGACTTTCTTTTTTGCTGGGCATGTTTGAAAGGCCACTGGACTCACTGGGAATGATTCTGACTGGACTAATATTTATTAGGGTTTTGGAAAATATATTCAAAGCATGATAAAACAGTGTATTTGAATGTGCTTAGTAGAGACAGGTAGCTCTGCAGGCAGGTTTAGAGAGAACTGGACCCAGGACAGTGACCACGGACTGACTTTGAGCTTTGATTTTGCCACAATTTAGCTTAGTAACTCTTAACAGCTCTCTCAGTTCCTCTTTTTCATCTTTGAAGTGGAGGTAATACTTGCATTGTGGTGATAGTGTGGAGATTTTTTAATGGATTTCTCTTTTTAAAGACTTAAACAAAAATGTACCCAAAGTTGAGATGCAAGTAATAGACATAGATTAGAAAGAATCCTAAGAGCACAGATTATAGTATTGATGGCTGAAGGGTGACTGTGAAAGCACTTGGCACTCAGCAGCGTATTTACTTTATTAGTGTAATTATGTAGACTTTAGTAAAGAATACCAGGCAAAGTCATGCAAACTATGCAGAGCACAAAGCCAGGGGGCATCAATAACAACATCTAACACATTTGGACACACCGATGACTCATGACTTAAAAAGAGTAGAGGAAATGTTTGTCTTCATCTTCTCTGGCAAACAAAATGCTACACAAAGGGTGATTTAAACAGAAGATGTTTATTTTCTTACGGTTGTGGAGACTGTAAGTTTGAGATTAGGGTACCTATCTGTTGGATTCTGGAGAGAACTCTCTCCCTGGCTTGCAGATGTCTATTTTCTTGCATGTGTCCTTATCCTTACATGGTGGAGGGAAGGGAGCATGAAGTGGGGGGAAGGGTGGGAGTTCTCCAGTCTCTTCTTATGTGGATATTATCCCTGTGGGAACAGGACCCTATGTTGACGACCTCATTTAACCATTATCTCCATATATCCAAATCTAGTAGCATTAGGGTCTAGGGCTTCATGTAATTTTTAGTTGGGGAGGGGGTTACAATTCAGTTACAGCAGGGAGTAAGAAAGGTGTTTATTGTGACTAATTAGGATTAAATCTCTCCTCTCTCCCCTCTCTTTCCATTTCTCAGCTGTTCGGATGTGAACAAATATTTAAATTCAATTTGAACTTTTCTTAAAAATCATTTTGATATTATGTTATCTACCATTTATAGATTACAATCAGGTATATTACAGAAAAATTGTCACATTTTAGATGGTCAATCAGGAGGAAAAAAATTCCTTTCTTTAATGATCATCTTCACTCTGAACTTGAGATGAGACCTACCTATGTTTATAACTCTCTGAGCAGGGTGATTATCTGCCAGGACATCATTATTTTATAAGAGGCAGTAGATCTTGGGGTTTTTCATTGAATGTCCTTGTAATTTTGTTTACCAACAAAGGGAAGTCACCATAATTTGAGGGAATCTTCTTGCTATCATTTAGCTACTGAAGAGCACAACCAAGATGATTGTTTCCTCACTCCAGTCTGGTGTTTTTTCCACTACACCAATTCTCAACTTTTGCCCACAGATCCTGCTCATACACCATATTCCTAAGGGTGCGCAATGCCTAGTTCTATCACATTAGAAGTACATTTCCTTTCGCTTTCACTCAAACAAGATAAAAATGCCAAGTGATTGAGAAAAGCTGTTACTCCAACACCACATTGACTAACCTCTAATTGTAAAAATAAAGACATTACTTCCAAACTTTACTTCTCTAACTTAATACTTAATACTCCTCAGAATATTATTACTGTAATCATATATTATGAAATGTGATGGAATTGTTGCTTTAAGCTGACTTTAGCTTTTAAGTGCTGTGGTACATCCAGCTTGTCTCAAAGGACAGAACAGGAAACAGTTCCATGTGTTGCTGGCTTTGTGATTCCAAGATGTTGACCTCTTCCTCTAGATTTAAATCCCCATTTCTTGGGTTTAGATACCATTTTCTCATTTCCAACCTAGCCATTTCACTAAAACTTTCTCAGTGATTTCTCCCCCAATTATGTTTTCTTTGCCATCTTTTTGCAGTGGTAGCAAAGCATGATGGTCATATACCCAGAGTCTGGTGCTACCCTTTTTGGAGTCCAGTCATGTTTCCAGTGTTTACTAGATGTGGGACGTTAGGAAGTTAAGCAGTATCTTTGCATCTCATCTTCTTTCTCATCTGAAAAACAAGGATAATGATATTTAATGTGAAGAGCTTAGCAAACTACCACACATAATGCATACTGCTGTAAGTTTTATTTATTATCATTATCTTTTCACTGTAGCAAAGCCCCGATCCACTCTTTGACAACAGTGGCACAGATATAACAATTCCTTTGCATTTGCCATCTATTTAGCTCTCTAGTAGCTTCAGAGATTTTTTTAAATGCCCGTACAGTCCTTTTCTTTATTTTTTATTGTAGTAATTATTCTACACATGAAAATAATTTCTTATGTATAGGTTCCCCATTTCTTAGATATATTTCAACACGCCTTGCCTCCACCTTGTAGTCTTTTCATTTTCTTGTGTGGGTCTTGCCTAGGCTCTGTGAAAATTGTGCATTTTTACAGGCTACTAGAAGTGCAATGTAAGCATGTAATTATCCTGAGAGCTTTGCTCTTAAATCCACAATAACAAGCATTTAGTTGTGTGTTTTTTGTTTTTTTTTTTTCAGAGCTGTTGTGCTTAATTAACATTTATGGAGGACTTAGTAAAATTATGAAAATTGTCAGATGTCTTTACTTAAACAGGTGGTGAATATACTGACAATCGCCGTCGGAACAGTGATGCTAAGACAGTACTTCCTTAACTTACTCAGACTCTATACTGAATCTGGTAAACATGGTTTCCACTTTCACTAGTCAATCCGGTGAGTGTAGTAGCAGGCAAATAAACATGACTCTGAAGATACCCTAAGATATTCACCTGAAATGTGAATTTTTCTTCATGCACATAAAAGAAAACTTAAAAGAATAGCAGCACAGAAAGGGTATTCTATTCCAGGGGAAAACCTGGAAATAGTGCCAAGTTGATATAACCTATGCGAAATCATAAGGGAGTGAGAATTCCAATGAACTTCTTTCACACCAATGGACAAAGACAGCTTGTCCTCACTCACAATTTGCCACAATATTATGTTATTTCAACTAATTTTATAGGATTTTGACCTTAACTTTGAACTAATGTAACATCTTCTTGGTTCCATAATACCATATGAGCAAAATATTGTTGTGTGTGTGAGTATATATATGTACATGTATATATATATTATATATATACGTTTTTATAAGGGCATGAGAGTCATGGTATTTACTATGAACATTTCTCTAACACAATATAGAGGAAGAGATCAGACATGTTCTAGGAAGTTTCTGAGAGCACAACATAGAATGATGTCAAACAGTAGGAGAGGTTTCCCATAGTCCAATAACACTGTCAGGTGTGAAGAGCCAGGTAACAGTGCTGTGGGCTTCCCTGGAAAAATAACTCCCTTCGCTGGGAATGCACCAAGGAGATTCAGTGTCTTCAACTGCCACATATAGAGAATGTGATGGTACTTGATGGGATGCTATTTTTAAAGTTCAATTTAAGTCTAATTTTTGTATATTACAAGATGCTCATATAAGTCATATAAGTCAAGACATAGAAGCACTTTACAAAGCATTAGTTACTTAAAATTACCAAAAGCTTCCAGGAACCCATGCCTGTTAACTTAAGCTGATAAAGTCAAGACTTACTGGTATCTAGCATGACAAATGGGCTCATTATAATTCTTTCTTAGGAAATCAAAGATGTATTAACTATCAGAAAGTAGCTGCTGCAACCCTCTCAGTTCTCTTATCTTGTAAAGTCATGGTGTCTAACTGCATGTATCATGGTGCCAGATTCACAATTTCCCACAGACTAGAAAAGAGCCTGAGTCATGTTTACATTCCCTCATTCACACTACTAATTTTTACTTCCAAAAACATCACGGGGAAGGTAAGGAGTCATTTCAGCTAGACAGACCCTTTAAACATGCTGTTAAGAATGATCAAGACTTGGGTAATGAGTTCATGAACTTGGTTTTCTTCTGGAGCTGAAGATTTGGGACCTGAGATATTGAATTGTGTGATATTGAAGACTGCCACCCCTGTTGCTTACAAGAGAAAATCTGTGCATGATTTTGTTTAATTTTTGCTTAGGGAGTGTGGGCTGTGTTCTCTTTTCTTCAGATTTTTGTCTCTTATCAGTTGCTTTTTATGGAGAAGCCAGCATTCCAAAGTCAAGTTAAATGAATATATAGGTTCTATTTATTCAGGATAGATGAGAGAGCTAATGAGATGCAAATCTGACCCTTTCCTATGTGTACATACATATACCTCTGCACACATAATACAATGTAATGGTAGCGTGATTTTAGCTTCTTCTAGTGTCTCTTTCTAAGCAACAAGAATTGACACACATCTCTAGCAGACATGGATTCTGCGTTTCCAGGTATAATTGCACACTCAAACACATGATAATCAAATGCATAGTCACCATAATGGAGAGATGATCCACATTAAGGGCATTAAGAAGTCACTTAACCTCCCTGAAAACTGGTGATAAATAATCATTCCTTTTTTTGTCTTATGTGACTGTTGGGATTATGTCTTTAATTAATTTTTTTTCAGATTTTATGCCTTTGAATATATTTACTAAAATATATTGTGTGATAAGCACTATGTTTGTTCTTAGGGACTATATAAAGATAAATAGCTTTGCCTTTGAGGAACTCTAAGCCTAGGAGAGAAGTTATTATCACTACATAGTACAGTAAAATTAATTTCAAAGATTATTCTACAAGAAAGATACAAATAAGCTACTATACAGGTTGTGGAACTAAACAGATTCTTTTTGAAAAGAAGGGGACTGTCTCAGGGAACAGCAGAGACTGTAGATTTAAAAACCTTTTAAAATGGGAAAAATATATAATGATCCAGTGATTTTCATTCTTCCCTCAGTAAGAGGCAAGTGTGACCCTCAGGGTCAATTACTAATACACTTGTAACTTAACAGTATTACATGGAAAATGTACTCAATTCAATAATCATAAAACCTGAATGACTGGTTACCCCTTCACTTTAAACCAGGCCTGATAGAATGAGACTTTAGATTAATAGATTTTTATTGGGTTGAGCATATAGGAATATATCCAGAATGGAGAAATGTCTAGCCCTTAAAGTGAGGAAATGCCATGTAGTTAAGGAAAAATAATGCATGCCAGATTCTGGAGTGGAAGAATAATGTCCAATAATAATCAAATTTAGGAACTTTACAGATTTTTCAAGGGCTTTATAGTCTGTAGTCTATAGTGTAGGAAAGAATTTGCCAGCTATTATCATTCTCACCCTTGAAAGTAGATGTATAGTGTATTTTCTTTATGGCTGTAAGAGTCTTAGGAGTCTTAGCATCCTTATTCTGGGCTGCTCCAATCTCAACTCTCTTGCTTTTATTTACAGAATTAAGGAAGTATTATGGAGAACTGAATGCATTTCTAATTCATTCTGATGGTTCCTAATCTGTGGTTCATATCCTGAAACATTGCTTGGTAATGTTTTCTTTTTCTAAGGCAAAATAAAACCTGTCCAGTTGCCTCTTTTGGAGGAGGAGCCACTCTACCCTTAGACATTGCCTGGAGGGCAAGTCATTGACAATGCCAAATTTAAGGCCCAAAGTGCAGAGGCTGGTGAAGGTCCTGGGAGGACTGAACTTAAAAGAGTTTTCTTTAGATATTAAAAGGATTATAAAATATGAAGTTTATTTTATATGAATCTCAAGGTCAGAATCAGACTGCGGGGGCATACAATTCATAATGAGGATGACTGGGTATCTTTGTCAAGGAGAATTGTCCAAGGTCAGGGAAGATCAAGGAAGTGACATCTGCTCAAGAAGTGCTAGACCCCTGCTTGTCATCATGAAGCTTCAAGCATGGCCAAGATGACTGTGCCTGGGCAACACTTGCTCTAGACAAAGTTAAACAGACAAGGAAGACTTTATTCAATGCTCTCTCAGCCAAGGGAAAGAGGAGGAGGGGAGAAGAGAGGGCGGGGGGTGGGGGGTGGTGGGAGAGGAAGGGGGAAGGGGGTGGAGAAAGAAATAAGGATTTTTTATGGGCTGGTGTGAGCTTTTCACACAGGATGTTAAGGGCGAGTCATAGACCATCTGCATTTGCCCATTGGTTTTCTTCAAAGGATAGGAACACAACAAATGTATATTTTTATGACAGGGTGTAGTTTGCTCTTTGGGACAAGATAACCCACTGAAGTTACATTCCTGTCTTCCCACTGAAACTAGTAAATTGGGTTACTATCTCTGTTTTTTATTACATTTCAGAGAAATGGTTTCCAGTTCTTTGAAAAAGATATAGTGGGTTTGTCCAATTGGTAAGCGCATTTTTTAAAGTTATACTTGTAAAGGGACAGAGAAATGGTTTATAATTGTAAGTTTTCTAAAAAAAAGTATTATAAGAAAGTGATGATTAGGGTCCCTGAGTCAGGAAGAGGCCTGCCTTTAGTTTGACTAAGTGTCAAACACTTAGTAGGGATGTTTTAGTTGGAAGTCAGTTGTGGAATGTCTAGTTAGAAAGAATCACTTAAAATATTTTCCAAATCTGAAATTTTCCATATTCTCAATTTAACTAAAAAGATCAGAAAGGTGGATTTCTAGTGGGATTTCACTCATTTAAATCAATGGCAGGCAGTCAACCCTTCAGTCAGTGTAGATGAACCTCCTGCATTTTTAGTGATGGAACTTTGGTATAAAATCTATCACCAGAATAGAACTCGTATTTCTAAATGAGCTACCCTTGCATAGATTTTTTCCTTTATTGTTGCTTCTATAAAGCTTTCCTCCAGGAGCCCAAATTACTTCTCATTTTCTATTCGTGGAATTCAGAGATGTAAAAGTTTGTCTCTTGCCATGGCTTTCATCAACATTAGGTAGAAACATTTGGTGGTGCTCTAATAAAAAGTAACTAACTTCTACTTTTAGTAACAACCTACCTCCTTCAGTTAGGGAAACCCAGAAATTATAAAGTTAGTTACATCAAATGAATTCCTTTCTCCTATCTTTATGTACCAGAATAAAAGAAGAAAGTGTAAATACACGAACATAGCCCACATATTCTTGTATAAGAGTCTTGATGGTAAGAGAAGACAGTATCACTACAGCACTTATTCTGCTCCTAAAAGCCTTTTCAGATATTGTTTGGAGCTTTTGTTTTCATTATACTGTATGGTCCTTTATTAATATTAATGCAGTTGCTATTGCTAAACTCACAGCATATTCATATCATTTTCAGTCAGACTGGAACTGAAGGCGAGTGAACACCAGTCTTTAAGGGAGCCACAAATAACAATACCCAGTCGCAGAGGGATGATTGAATTTGCCAATAGAGCCTGCAAGCTTTGCTAATTTAGAGAAGCATTTTCAAATATTACAGTGGCTAGGATTTCCCTGGGGAATGCAGTTGAGCACAGCGAGTGAATCAGTGTTTAAATGATATTATTTTTAGAATGATTTGCAAAGGACAAAAAAGTAAATAGATAATTTCATAATTAATACTATAAGTGCAAATCATTCAAGACACATTTGTCTTTATGGGAGAAGCAGCTGAGCCCTCAACTGTGTCCTGCCCTGCAGGCTGCTAGACTAGGGTAAATGCTCACAGAGAAAAATAGTGAATTTGCCTAATAGCTTCCCTATTAAATGGTCAGGCTTTGACCATTACCCTTAATAGCTTCGCCCCTCCCTTTAGGCACACATTCCTGCAGGCAGGCTCCATAATTGGAATTGATAACTGGCCATCAAGTTGGAACTGGGGACATTTATCAAAAGCTGTCTTGCCTTCAAAGGCAGAAATGACCCCTCCCCTATGGGGAAAATTAAGCCAACAGAGTTACAGAAATTGGAGCCCTTGGTTTTAGTCTAGCCCAATTCATTGCTTTTACACACAGGGAAATGAGCTCCAGAAAGGTTATGTGACCTGCCCATCCGAGTATAATTTGTTAGGCAGAGAGGGAGAATTATAACTCAGATGTCTTCTCTCTGCCTGGCTTTGCCTCTGATGGACAACCTTTCTTCCTGATTAGTTTTCCCAAGGTTAGGGGATAAGTTGGGGCTGATCCGTGAATGGAAGTCCAGCTGTTCATCAGTTATTCTTTTCCAAACACTGCCTTCTTTGGATAACCTCTTTTTAGCCAGTCTACTTTGGAGTTCTTTTCTGTTATAATCAACCAGGTTCTTTAGAAGAAGGGGTCCTGGTAACTGTTTTGAATAAGCATTTATCAGACATTATTTTCCTTAAGGAGCCTCACCCCTGAGAATACCTAGCTCCATTATCCATATGAATAAATGACAGCCAGAGGTGTTAACACCTCACCTAAACTCACACAGATCATTTTTGTGCAGGATCTGGGATTTAAACAAAAAACATTGTGATTCTAACACCTGAGTCCTTAGTGGCTATCCTATGCAAATTTGACCTCATTATTATTTTCATCTGAGTATAACTGAATGTTAGGAATAATCCAAACTGTTTGTAGTGAGGACCTGTGAGGTGGCATTTGCTGCCTGAAAATTTCCTGTCTTTCTCCCCTTCCCAACCCATTTAGCATATCAGACTAAATTCCTCACCCCACACCTCTGTGTTGCTTTGGAGACAAAGGCCTAACCTGAAATCGCTGTTCCCTGCAGAACTGATTTCTCCTCTTCCCAGTGATGAATTCTTAAAGCAGTTATTGTTCAAGATAAACATCTGAGTGTTGATGAGGGTTCTGTGGGTCATTTTTGCATCTGTGTGCCTGTGAGGTTCGCTGACGCTTTGAGCAGGAAGTCACCCGTGCCTGGGTGGGTTGTAGAGACAGCCTTCACTTGCACTGCTGAGGGTGGGAAAAAGACAGTCTCTCTATTCTAGTGTGCTTGGATGGATGAAAGTAAAAGGCTTTGTTTCTTTGAAGTCCAGGGAAAGAAATACTTACTTTTATTGCATTACCCCAAAAGAGTGATACATATCCTTTTTCAAGGGGGAAAAAAAAAGTTGCTTTTAAAATATAGTGAGTCACAAATGACTAGGAGACAGGCAAGATTAGTGAATTTACCTAATAGCTTCCCTATTAAATGGTCATAAATGGCCTCATAGATTAAGGTTTTGAAAGACCTTCATTTGCATACTGAGCCCTAAAGAAGGTGAGCTAGATCTGATATGGGGCAGAGATGGGACCCTATTCTAGAAGCGCTGGAGGCTGGCAGATTTCACAGGAGATGCCTCAGGTTTAGTGGGTAACCAGCCTGGCTTTGGTCTCAGCCAAATACCCTAGGAGTCAAGTCCTCATTTCCACCCATTCCTTCCTCTCATCTTCCTGGCTCTTCGGTGCCCTGCATTCTCATCTGCAAAAGGAATTTCAGGACCGCTCAAAGCATGATTGAGTAGAAGAGTTTTATTGAAAAAGAGGAAGTCTGAGAGAGAAGGGGAGAGAGAGAGAGAGAGTGAGAGAGTGAGAGAGAGAGAGAGAGAGAGAGACAGAGAGCCTTACTCTTTGAAAGAAAGGGAAAGGGGGTGTTGGGTCCTGAGATGAATGACTCCCAACTTAATATGTGCCAGTAATAAGGAAATTATTTTGTTGATTAACATTAGTTTTCCTTCTGCCCGACTCCTAACTTGTTTGTTGATGAACTCTTGTTTTCTGCTAGACAGATATTTTCATTTGATACCAATCCTGTTTGCCAGCTTTAGCCCCTTTTTGGTCCCTTTCAGGTGCTTAGTAGCACATCTCACTGCCAAATGTGAGACTCAAGACAGAGGTGGGCGAGTTCAGGCTGGAATCCCTTGGAGGGGACGCAGTGGTGCGTCTGCACCTTGACCTGTGTGAAATCCATATGTCTCCGCTGCACACAGGTGACACAGCATTACACACACACACATGCTCACCTAAACAACCTATTGTATAAAGGTTTGTTCAGTTGGCTCCTTTTCAGAAGTCATATATTGTTAAGAGTAACTACAGTTTGATAGAAGAACCAGACCCAGCACTCAGAACTGTAGACGACTTCACTTCGTGTCCCCTAGTCAGCCAAATGCCCGGCGGTTTTGAATCATGCTTATCAAAAACGTGAAAGGCTACTTAGAAAACTAGAATTTTTATGTTTTTTTCAAATCCAAAGACTCTTTTTAAATATTTTGCTCTTTATTTCTTTTTTAATTTTTTCAAAACGAACCTGACATCATAACATTAGACAGATTTAAGATGAGCCTTGTGGTAAATCAACTTCTGTATATGATACATTAAGTGTACCACTTACAGTCCAATTCTACAGAATTTCTGTTTTTAAGAGTTAGATGAAGAAGCAGGGAACATTAGGCAGTGTAGAATGATCAAGATCCACAAGGCAGTGGTCCAAAGTTCAAATTTCTTCACCCTATGGTGATATGTGGTCCATTACTCTTTCCAAGTTTATGTTCTTGCTTCTGGAAAACAGCACCTACTTCATAGGATTCCTGTGAAAGGTCCACAAGAGAACCTCCCTGGGGCCATGTAGGAAATATCTGAGGTCAACTCTCATGTTCTGTAGTTCCTTACACTTTCTGCAAGAAAATTCCCCTATTAGGGAAGCAAAATTTCTCATAGATTTTAAAAAACAGAGTCAGGTAGATGTTGGCAAGCTTAAAGGGATAATGTATAATTAAAGGTTAGAAACTTAATGTTTTTGTAAAATGACCAATCATTTCAATCCTATTATAGTAAGTATTCTTTTGTCTGTGCTTTCAGGTAAAATCAAATCACGCAATGAAGCTAAAATAAGGAAGATAAAGGGAATCCTTTAAACATAAAACTCTACTGAATTCAAAATCCAATAGCTCATTTCTAGCAGGGTAAAAACTTTATTCTTGATAATGGTCCTCAAGGCCCTATGGCATTCGATCCCTCCTCCTCCATCAACCACAACAAAAGTAACACTTTATCCTCAATTTTCATCTCTGTCCCCATTTCTTATCTCCACCATTCCCAGTCTCATATATGCTCTTGCCTCAGAATCTTTATACTTCCCTTTCACCTGCCTGAGCAGTTTTCTCCCAGATGCCCACAAAATATACCCTCTCAGCTACTTCTGGGGAGATTTCTTCAGAAAGCGATCCTTTCCACAGCTTGTATTTTTTTAATCAACAGTTTATGTGAGTGTCCATTTCTGACCTTGTACCCTGATCCTCAAGCGCCCTTTAGCTCTGTTTATTACCCTGGCACAAACCAGCAGCTCTTCCGAAAGCTTGCTGAATAAGCAGGCTGGGAGAATGTAAATACATGTAGAATTATTCCATATTTCAGAACCAGAAAGGCCTATGGACACGGATGGCTGCATATGCTAAATCAGAGCTGGCATTAATCTAAAATCCAGAATTGGAATTTAAAACTGAACTTTATTTGAGCTTCAAAATGGACTTCCTTTAAGTCTCTCCAAGGAATACATAAAATTTGATTACATGCTGTGGTACATCTTGACATGCAGATTGGAGATATTTGCGTTGATATTGTAAGAGAGAATATTTGTGGAGGGTTTGTCTATCTCCTAACAATTGTTAATCAAATAAGGAAAGTAATTGAATCATTGAGCTTAGAGTTCCACTAATTCAAGTGTGTAATGGAATCGTGGTGGTGTATCTGCTGAAAAGAGTTGGCTGTAGATTATTGAGTGAGAGTCAGACCTTCCTCTTCTCTCAGTGAATACACAGGTAAACATTCTGTGGTGTGTATGACTATGGCTATCTCACAGATATCTGTTTATTAACGTATCATCATGTGAAAGAATTATACATTTTTAATGTCTGCTTCTTCCTCTCTCCTTTGCTTCTCTCCCTGACTGAATCATTCATTCAATGAGTAAATGGTACCTTCTCTACAAAACCCTCCCTGCCCTTATCTCCAGCACTGCCATTTCCTCCTCTAGGTGTGAACTTTTTTCTATCTTCCCACTTATCCCACCTTATTAAAAGTACTGATAAAGTAATTGGCTCCTTCTTATTAAATATAAGTTCTGTAAGAACAGTGGTCTTGTCTATTTTGTTCACTGTTGTAATTTGAAATAGTAGCATAGTACTTGCAATAAATTGTTTCTTAGTAATACTTACTTGAGGAATGGTTGAAATGAACCAGTTTGACCAAGTAGGAAATACCATAGTAGGCCTTAAAAGACATTTATTATCAGATATAGGTTTTTGTCTTCAAAGAATTTACTCTTTCTTTTAATGTGTATGGTCATAAAACATATTCCTCCAGTATAATCAAATGCATTATTAGAGTATAAGAAAGAAATGGTTGTTATCTTCAGTACTGCTGGAATTCAGAGATGAGAGCCTGTGAGTTGTTCCATGGACAATGCTAGAGTAAAATTCGAATGTAATGTAATGAAATGAAATGAATGTAATGAAAAGAAAAATATAGTGCAACAGCAATAGTTATGTGCCACTCAAGACTTGCCAAAATAATGAATTTATGTGAGGAATTAGTGATAATAAAATTTAGATTAGATGTATCCTGGTGGACCTGGGTTCATGACCCAGGGAAGGAGGTAACAACCAAAATGAACAACTAAGAAAATAAATAATGCTTATCTCTCATCTTACTTCCTGCCTACCTGTCTTCACTCCTGCTTGCCTTCCTTCCTCCTAAAAAAAAAAAAAAATGAAGAAGAAAATTTGGACAAGAGGTTAGATTCATCTTGAGGGAAGTTGTTTGTAAAAGTGAGCTGAGCTGTGATGCTCTCCCTCCAGCAGCTCAAGAAAGCCTTGGTCATTTCTGAGTAATAAAGAAACATGATAGAATCACCCTTTGAATAAGATGAATATCTGGCTGCTAAGTGCACCATGGATTATCTGTTGGCAAATAAAGTACATGAACTTGTGAACTGATATGATAGATGAGTGCCAGTCTGATTAATTATAAACTCCCCTGGGTTAGATTAGAAGATAAATGAAGGGGGCTAATCTGGAGGTTAGCATAATTTATGAAGGCTCAAACTCAAGTGTTACACTTGAGAGAATTATTAGTGCAGGTTGTTTCTGAGAATTTAACATTAATTTTTCAAGCAAAAATAAACTTCTCCATTAATCCCATAGTTTGTGTTTTGGAATGAGGCTAATAGAATAGAAAAGAGTGCCTAGTTCTGGATTAGGTTATTTTGTTGTGTGTTATTTCATTGAATGTTTTGGTACAGGGTCAAGGGTGGTGGTAATGACGCATGTTGTTAACCCTTTCAGTATTCTGCTAGGTATTTTGATGTTCTATTGGAATACAATTCGACATACTAGAAAATATATAGGCTCTAAAGTCAGTTATCCCTAGATTTTCATGGCAATATTATCTTCTTAAGTGATCTTGGGTAAGTGAGAACTTCAGCCCCTTTTGTCCCCACATAGAGTCATTATAAGGATATTAACTAGATTAATATAGACTTAACACTTTTACCATGATGGTACTAGTTAATATTTACCTATTATTTGCTAGATATTATACTCAGAGTCCAAATTCATGATCTCAATTGAATGAATTTTTTATTACAACATAGTTGTACACCAGCCCCACTCACCATGATATGTAACTCACAATGAGAATTATGTTTTGTTTCTGAGCAAATGTGCAGGGTTGGTATATTTACGAATAAGGATGTGTGTGTGTATGTAGCGTGTGTGTGGGGTGTGGGGTGTGTGGTGTGAAGTGTATGTGTGTGGTGTGGGGTGTGTGTGTGTGTGGTGTGGGGGGTTATGTGTGTGTGTGTGTGTGTGTGTGTGTGTGTGTGTGTGTCTTATGTGTTGTGTATGGGAGGACACTGCGAGGTGGGTAAAGACTTGAAGATAGGCTATAAGTTATGTTAACAATCAAAAGGCTCATTTCAAGAGCTCAAGTCTCAGGCTGCCTTGAGATCGGTTCTCTAATTGAATCATAAATGCTGTAGAATTAGTAGATCTGCTCCCTGAGGGTTTTGTTTCTTTATATCCCAGCTTTACGTTTTGTTTGGTTCATCCTTCCCCCACCCCACCACGGTAGTGTCTGTGCTAAATCTTTACTAAGCTTTTCTTTTCAAAGCCTTAGTTCACTTGTCTGCTCTATTCTTAGCCACACTGAGTAAAAAGCTTCTGCTAGATGCAGTTTAGTTTTCAGTGTGTTCCAAAATTCTTGGGTTTAAGCAAAAAAAGAAAACTGCTTTCTGAGAAGCTCTGGGATTCTTTAAGCTTTATGATACCCCTGGTTTAGGTAAAATGTCTTTGGCAGCCAGAATATAAATTCACTTTTACATAGAACACTCTATAGATTTTTACTAAAGTATATTGGGAATTCCATTTGTGGTGATTTTTGACAAATTGTCCAGCCTTATAAATGCTTCATGTCTTGACATTCTAGCCTCGTTCTTTGTCTTTCAGACAAGTTCTAAGAAATTATATATATAGGGATATGTTCATCAAATGTTCTTTGTCCTCAAAGTCAAGGAAATCTTAGGACTCTCACTATTCTTGGAATGTTCCATATACTGATATTGAAGCTGGGACCACAACTTCCAGATTCGTTATTAAATTTTCCTATAGTGGTATCAGAAATTCATATTTAAATATGAACTGATTGCAAGCCAAGAAAACAAATCAAAAACAACTTTAGGGATTGTTTAAATTATGAATGGCAAGCGTATTTCATCATGATTGCCAACTCCAGTAAGATGTGATTAACTGAGTTGCTCTGAGGAAGACCTCTGACTCAGTCCAGCACACATAATCAATTAGCGATGCCTATGATGTGATAGGAGTGGAAATCGTGCAAGGAATTTTATATCTGCCCCTTTTTAAAAGAAAGGATTAAGACCCAGAGAATGTATATGACTTGCAGTTTAGAGTTCTGTGTAAATGTTCATTCAGAGGATGTCTCTTGAAAAGGTGGAACATCTATTTTGAAAGAATTTAGTTTGTGAAGATGAAGAGTAATAGGAAAGTAATTCCTTAGTGAAGTTGTTTAAACTTGGATATGGTTCTTCTCAATCTGATGTATGGTGCTGTTTGTCATTGGTGATCAAGCCCCTGGCTTTGGAGTCAAATTACCGGGAGATTCAAGTACTGACTCCTATCATGTTGAGCCTCCTTTCTTCAATTCTGTAATGAAATATTGGGTTCATTGATGTTCTGAATGCTGACTGACATATTCAGCTGCTTGTGGCATACAGCTAAATGTTAGGTTCCCTGGAAGGTTGGGGGCGCTCCTGGCCTGGAAAGCATGAGAAGAATGACCAAGAAATGCTAGACGTATCCAGAAGGGTTTCTTGGAGGATCAGAGCAACTGATGCACTAAAGAAATGCACCAGACCCAGGGAAAGGGATATTGTTGCTGCTTTTTATAGGAGATTGGCTTCTATTGCTGGCAGCAGGGTGGACCATGTTGCAGGTCTGTGGTTACCTGAAGGAGTGTAGAAGGCAAGTGGGGGCTTTCAGGTGCTCTGGGTCAACCAGAGTTATACGTGATCCTGCTGCAATTTAGTCCCATACTATGGAGACAGAGTCTGTTAAGAAAGCCATTAAGATGTTACTATAAGACATTAGTCAAAACAATATAATGAGGGCCCAAGGAGCTAATTAGAAAAGACTGAGAAAAGGGCCTAGGGTCATAGGTATTATCAGGAAAGACTGAGATAAGGGCTTGTTGAGAATCCTGTTAAAATGTTAAACAATGAGGCTTTTAGATGGGGTTCTTTGCAAAATGGTGAAAATGGAAATGGCGTTACTTACGCCTTCCTGGGAGCCCTTGTCCTATTGCTAAAAGTGTGTGAGTAATAATTCAACAGTAGTGGCAGTAGTATCTGTACTAAATAAAATAATTTTGACCAAATGAAACACTTCATGAATCTGCACACAAGGTCTAGAACCCTTCCATATGAGTCTTCCCCTCGTGGGGACATGGAACAGGGAGGAACTTTGGCAAAATGACATAAAAATGAAATGTGTTTCTTTTATTACTATCATCACATTTTTCCCTTATCCCACAGTATCCCAATTCTCAACTAAGGCTAGATGTCTGACTATAACTTTTACCTTATTCAAGAAATCCTTGCTTTCTAGATTGCATTCCCCTGGTGAAATCTTCTCATGTTTTAATAACTTCACTAGAATAACCCCACTCTCATGTTTTAGGAACCCTCACATAAATTAAAATCTGTGTTCAAAGCATATCTGAGCAAGAAGGTGACTTTTCGGGTTCATGTTTTAATTGATGATACACACTGCTAATTAAATGCATCTGTGTCTAATCAAAACATATCTAGAATTAAACAATGCAGCTGTGCACTGGGAGAGTCCCATGATAGAGCTGATTGGTAGTGGTATAAGGGCATCATTTGTCCTTTGTCCAATGGTTCCTGAGAACCTCAGTCTCCTGGAAGAGCTTTTGATAATCATTGCAGTATTTACTCTGCCTCAAGCCTAGAATTAGTACCCTAAAATTTCTAATTTTCTTTTTTTTTTTTTCGAAGAAAAGTACAGGCAGGAATGATGGCAAGTAGGTAGGCAGACAGGAAGAGAAAAGAGAAAGTATCTTAATTGTCCCTTTATTTAGTTGTTCACACTAGTTGCTTCACCTCAGGCCCAGGACTCAAACCCAGGGGTATGTGGCTTGCTCCTTCGGAAGTGATTGACCTAGCTGCTGCTCCACCAGGGACGCCAAATTTGGATTTTTTTTAAACTTCCTAAGGAAGATGCTCATGGTCAGTTGAGATTGGAAGCTCGAGTTCCAGATTTGAAGTACAGTTAGATAAAGTAGAAGCAAGGCCTGACTTGGTCCAGAGTTCTTCATTTGCCTTTAGACTCTTTCATGTTCTCCAAAATCCCATTTCGGTTCTTTTTGTTTTCTTGTTCATCTTCCCTGTCATCTTGGTGGGATTTTTATAGCCTGCTAAAAACTGCAGCCATGTTTATTTAAAAAGAAAAGTCAGGTAAGTCTTCGGCTTTGTTTCAGCGTTGATGAATGTGAAGGTTTCATTTACAATATCTGCTCTTTGGACATGTCACTTGTCATTTTTTGTATGATCATATAAATCTGCTATGGGATAACTATAGGTTGTAAAACAGCTGCTAGTTTTTATTAAATGATAATTATATTAATATGATGGTACATTTTGAAAAACGTTCACGTTTAAAAAGTCAACCTATGTTGCTCAATTTTATCCTCATGGCCTATATTCTAGTATTGAAAATATCACCACAGTGTACATACTTAGATTCTTTCCAATTCTAGAGAGAATTTTGCTTTCAAATGGATATACATGCTCACATGATCATATAGAGGTCTTATATACATAAAATCAAACTGAAATCCATTTATCTTTTCTTTCTCTCATGATTTTTTTCAGTGCGGCTTAATCTTAAAGCCAGTTTCTCCTCTGGTTTCCACCCCACACCCACTTTCTGCCTCTGGTTTATTTGTCCAAATAGTACAGGAGGACACCTGCCCCACGCAGACAGCTATCCAGGGGTTACACTAGTCCTTCAGTCCCCACGCCAGCATAGAAGGGCTCTATTGTGGAAACTCTGTGGGACCCTGGGCACCTTAGGAAGCTTGAGTTAGTGCTGGTGCTTGAGCTCTAGCAGCAGGGTGGGCCTTGTTTGAAACTAGGCCTTGACTTTTGACCTGTAGAGTCTGACACCCTGGGTGAGGCAGGCACAGGTATGATCCCAAGCCTAGGTTGAGTGATGTCAGCCCATCGACAGAGCTGGCATCTGCCACCCTTTTGAATCCTGGGTGTGACTCCATTGGGCCTCGCTTGGGCCTTGATGGCCTCGGCACATACGTGCACTCTTGGCTGGGGCATGGTTGGCCTGTATCTTCTGCAGACCCTTTCAGGTGTGCTTCTCGGTGGGATGTATGTCCTTAGGAACTTGGGCCCACTCCCTGAAGAGATTTGTGTTTCTATGATGAGCCTTTCTTGATGCCATTTCTGTGCCACTTTAGGGACCTGTTATGTGTGGCATAGTTCAAGACCTTGGTTGTGTCTGTACTGAAGCCATTGACTCCCCCAAAGGCTCGGAACGAGAAGAGTTTCTAGTTAAGTGAACCTGCCTCACATAGAGCAGCTACTGCATGATATGCCAAGTCCATCAATAAGAATGTTCCTTCATCACCTCAGTTCTCTTTACAGAGTGCTATGAGGAAGGTATTCTTTCTTTTTTCATCATTTAGGAAACAAATCCATTGAGAGAAGCAGTTTGTCAATAAATGGCAGTTTGAATGCAAATCTCCCTAACTCTAAAATCTCTGTGTGTAGTGTGTGTGTGTGTGTGTGTGTGTGTGTGTGTATGTGTGTGTATGTGTGTGTTCCCAAGGAATCTGTGTGAAGTACAAATACAGAAATATACTAGTTTACCCTAATAGGTAAAGAACCAGAATTTTAAAGCCAATTGGTTACGATTTATGAAAAAGAATAATTAATAAATACTTAAAAAAAAAGAAAGTTCTTATCAGACACTATTAAAAGGCAATGTGAATAGGAGGAACAAAGATATCTCATTGTTTTATCCTAACTGGATTGCAGTAGAATGGAAAGAAGTAAGCCCATAAAGTCATATTGGAGAGTTCTGTGAGAGTGACCTAAATTTTAGACCCCCAGTGCATTACTATAGACCTGGCCTAGATCCAAAAAGGAGCAGCAGACAAGCTTGTTTTGTTGACACATAGTCATATTTTCCTATTACATAATAAATTTTCCCTGTTGCAAGAGCATTTAAGAGATTGAAAGGAAAGCCTTTATGACTGTTTGAGATAATTTAATGCCAAAATGTATTCCTTAGAGAAGTTATAAATCAATGGAATATCAAAGACTTGCACAGGTATGCACAAAGAACACTTTCATATCAACTATTTTTGCATCCTTTTCATTTCATATCATCAAAGTCCACTTTGAAGCTTCTTTCCAGGAATCAGGACCTTAATTTGTATTTGGCATTGGTTATAAATGCATTTTTTTTTTCTCTTTTGAGGGGTTGATAACTCCCTAGTTTGTAGAATATGAGAAAGAAATCTTGCTGTTTTCAGAATTCGTCGTGAACAGAGAAAACGTTACTATGATTTACATCTTTTGTGTTCAAATCTTTTGAAACCATAAAAATGATAAGTATAAAAGGATATGTGAATAGAAATGGGTGAGGTAGCAGAACGATGCAAACAATACGGAACACAGTAAAAACATCTTTAAGCCCATACTAG
Source organism: Solenodon paradoxus (assembly GCA_004363575.1). NCBI lineage: Eukaryota > Metazoa > Chordata > Mammalia > Eulipotyphla > Solenodontidae > Solenodon > Solenodon paradoxus. The sequence goes on from RJWH01002137.1 coordinate 126,578, forward strand.
AAAGTAGTTTGTGTTTCTCTTTATGTTTTTGGTAATAGAACTTGTTTGGACAAACATCCTTCCTGACTTTTACTGAAAATTCCATTACTAGATGTCAAATATATTATGTGCACATGGGTCCTCTATAATCAAATCTATAAGGAAAGACATTAAAATGTAGAGGAAGGTATAAGTTTGCAAGCACAAGTGAGCATTTTAGGAGCAAAAGGCAGTCAGGATGTCAATTTGCTTTCTACAACTTTGCATTTAGAGAATAATTCAAGGGTCACATGGAAAAATATCATTTGATTCTTGAGATGAGTAGCTTTTATCTTCATGAATTTGACACTGATAAAATTGGTTTCTTAGTGCATCAGGGTCAATTTTTCTGTTTCTCTCCTGTATTCTTTATTTTGAGAGTCATCTAATTATCACACTTTGTGCCTTGCACAGTAGGTCTTTAAGCACTATGCTCTAAGGTACAATTCTTAAATCTTCTCTCCATTTTGTTTTCCTTTCTCTCTCTTTCCTTCTCTACCTCCCCTCTCTCAATCTTTCTCACCCCTCCCACACACTCACACACTTTTCCCCTTCCTCCCTCATGCATCTCCCCCTCTAAGGGCAGATTTCTGGAGTCTAAGTAGGAGTGTCCCATCTGCTCTCTGTGGGGCAGTGATGGTGAAACTCCTTCCTGTTTGAGTCATTTGCCATTCTCCACTCACCCAAGTGTTGGAGGGGTTGGCTTCACACTCCAGCGGGTGGCAACCTACTGCCGGCAGGACAAAAGGGATAAAGGAAATCATCAAGCCTCTCACTTGCAAAACTCCTTTAGCTTCTCTTTGTCTCATTTGGCTCAGCTGTATTATAACACAGTTGGCCAGGCTGGTCCACATCCAGGGTGCTTCTCAATACCTAGAGTGCTTGAAGTAGACTGCTTCTTTTCAAAGAGAAGATGGCCAGCAGCGTTGTGGGTAGTGGTGGTGACATACACTTACAGGTGTCCCTGTCTGCCTTTCCGAGGACTGCCCATTCACACACTTACCCACAGAGCAGGTCCAATAGGAATGCAGCAGCCTAACATTGGTAGCTAGAACATGAATTCAGCAGCTAAGAGAAAAGAAGGGAAGAAAGAAAAACCCCCTCTGAAAGGCATTTCTCCTTGACGTGCTCTCATCGGCAGCAGTGTGCCCCTGCTCCTCTGGAGCTGTGCTGAGGGTTCAGATGTAATTCTGCACTTGGCTCTGAGCCAGCAGACAGAGCCGAGAGAGAAGTCAGGGTTCAGGCTTCCTTAGGCTTCCCCATCATCCCCACTGCTACTCAGTGGCTGGAATGTTTTGTTTGTTTTTTTTCCCAGATGGGGAGAGATGATCTGATGGGAGCCCCAGGCAGCCACTGTGGCTCTTTTCTTGGCTTCCCTGCTTGGCAGAAGCTGGCGATGACTTGACTGAAATGTGTCAGTGGCAGCGCTTGCTGCCACCCCCTTGGCACAGTCCTACCTCTCTGGAGCCACCAAGGGCACCCTGCACAAAATGCTTGCTGACAGAGGGGCTCTGTCACACAGAGAGATCAAGTGGCTGGGTGATAGCAGTGAGAGGATTTGCTTCAAGGGGGGAGCTAAATCTGTCCATCAGCATCTTTTCCTCCTCCAGGAGGTAACCGTGGAAATGTCAGAGAGAGACAGGCTTTCGGCAACCTGCCTTTCCGTGGCAGCGATGTACCTCTGCTGCATGGACTTGAGGTGATCTTGTGTACAATTAGGCTGAGCCTGACAGCCCAAGGTTGTCGTGCGATTGGCAGAGCAGAGATCACATTGGCTGTGACTTTGGAAAACGAAAACATCAAGTTGATGGTGACTCCTAGATTCTAGCATCAGAACCTGTGTGTGACAGAGCAGAGGGCCAGTCCAGTTTCTCAAGCCTCCATCACTGGGTACTGTAAAGACAGCTTCGTGTGCTGCTTCTCACAGACACCACAATATCCATTTCAGGGAGATGTGTTCTGGAACGGAGATAGGAGAAAGGGCGAAGAACACCACGCTAATTCCCCATTCTTCATGCCTCTAGTGTATCTCCTTCCTGGGAACAATGGCAACAGAAGTCTACATTTGGGAGACAAGGAAAAGTCAGGAGAAATTCCCAGACACTCAAAGAAATGAGAAGAGCATTAAGCAAAATGGTGAAATAGGGTATGGTAACGGGGCAGCAGGGAAGAGGAGGCAGCTTGAAGTTGGGGAGGAGAAGATCACTTCAGTGAGGACAATAAAGGGTTAAGAGGGGAAAAGCTGACCAAAAGAATATTCCAGACTCCTGGGTGTTATGTTCTCAGATGCTTCTGAGATTTATACTTATGATGATATTCTTCCTTCCATACTTATCCATTCCTCCAGTATCCAATTTTGTCTCTATTACTAATATAAATATACATATATCATATATAGCATATGTTATATATAATGTATTATAAATGTAATATATAAAGTAAATTATATGATACCATTATATAGGTTTTAGGTGTACAGCATCTTAAATGGACATAGCGGTATATTGCATTAAGTTCACCACTCACAGTTGAATTCTATCCTTCACCATATAATTGATCCCTTTTACCAGATTTGTCCACCCCCTTGCTCTTCTTTTCTGCTGCTTTCTACATGGTTTTTCCACCTCTTATGACCTCTTTCTTGATCTGAAAAATGGAGACAATGGAAGCACATTGAGAGTTCAGTATGAAATGAAAAACTTAGCACAATGCCTACTTTGTAGGAATTCAACAAATCTTAGTTCTTCTGGTTCTTCTTTTCCTGTTTGCCTCATGACATGTGAATTCAAATTATTAACTATAGTTTTGGTAATTCTTCTGAGAGATAATATTTTAAAAGGAGAAAAAAATGTAAAAAATGTTTTTGTTGGATGTGGTTTGGTTTTTTTTAACCGGATAAAGTTTGAGTTTCACTGATTCAGAAGCTACTGTTGGAGTCTCCACATCCATTGTCGTTGACAATTGATGACAAATTGCGTTAAGCTCTGGGAGCTGAAACTAAGGTGTTCATCTCCGCCTTTCTTTGTCTTTGGATAATTTAGTTCAAGGTGGCTTATGCTTGATGGGAAAATGGCAATATTGAAGGAGAACCTTTTTAAGAAAACCTCTTCCCAGAGGCCATGGCAGGTCCTTTTCTACTCCATTTCCACAGATCATTCTGTTACTCCTGGAAATGTCCACAGTCTCCCATGATGTCCTCAGCTAGCTGTCAACCAAGGTGGTAGCAGAGAGCAGATTCTTACTGATCATTTCTCAGTAAGGTTTTACAATTGTCGTGAAGTCTGTTTAAATTCACTTTGCACACCTATTTTAAATGTAATTGTGTGAAAGGTGCTCTTCTGAGATGAACTGGGATTTGTAACAGGAGGTGCTATCAAAGGAAGGCAACCTGTGAGCACAAACTATTCTGACAGGAGGAAAATGGAGATACTTCTTTTTGAAAGAAAGATGAAAAATCCCTTTATTGTCAAGAAGACTACTGGACCCTAGATTATATTGCCTCCTTCTAGGTGTGCATTATCTGATTATTCTTGGCATTTCCCTCTTCTGAGATGGGAAGAAATGGGTTTGAGTGATGCATATTTCTGTCTGGTTGTTTTGTTTTCAGTGACATTCTGACATTAGTTGAGATCATCTTTCTTAACATCTAGATTTGATTTCATGTGTTCTACCACTCAGGATAGGACGTCCCCTTTTAAAGACTGCAACATATTCTTGTGGACCTTACATCTCTGTACATCTTCTGTCTCCCTATCTCAACTTCTGTGATATTTTCTTTTTCAATACTCATTTTTGTGATTGTTTCCTTCTAGTATTAATATTGACCACAAACCCTCCTTAATTCTCTTTTCCTCCCTTTGCTCCAATTTGGAAGAAATAGTGTTTTTAGGGGATTTTATTGGTCATTCAGAAGTAGCAAAGGAAGGGAGATCTACTTGAACTCTTAATATTTAACATTATTCTGACTAAAGAACCCCTCATCATTTACACTTACAGGGACTTCAAATTCTTGCCTGACCCTGTGAACCAATTTAACTCTTCTACACCCACCTATCAGCAATTCTTACGGTACACATATAGTCTATCTTCCAACTCAGAACACCTGGGTGGAACACGTGCATACACAGGCACTATGCTAGGGAAACTAGGATGCATTATCACCCAGAGAGTATAAACATAATTAAGCACTGAGCTTAGCATCTGATTTTCACCTGATTTTCCTTACATCCTTTAGCTGAGATTTTGTTCCTATCTTATTCTTAAATTTAAGCTCTGTCTTCTATATTATTGCCTTTTACAGAACTCTCCATCAATCAGTTCTGAACCCCCCAAGGACTTGGGCTTAAACTGTTAATATCTCCAACTCCACCTCCTTTTCTAATGGCATCCACAAGATCTACTATCTAGCCCCAGACCAGGAATGGGAGGGAAGAGATGAGGATTGAGGAGGGCTGCAAAGGAAAGCTAGTCCCTCTTTGAGGTTCATGTTTTCAAAACACCAGCGCTTCAAACAACATGTTTCTTTTTTACTCTCCTGTCTCCCAAACTTTCAATGAACCACAACAACAAAAAGGCTGCTGGAGTTTCTGATTGGTTTTATAATGAGATCATTATCCTAGCTTGATCACCGTATGGAAGCCACTTTCCAGGCCATAAACTGCAATGCAGACCTGAAGGTCTGGGAAGAGCACACCTGAACAGTGCAGGGCCTCCCAGTTATGAGCTCTCCTCTCCTACCCCCCTTGGTGGCAGGTGGTGTGAGGTGACGGATTATTGCAGGAAGAGCCTTGCAATCTGTAAACGCAGCTATTTGGTACATTTCTGAGGATATGAGAAAAGGGAAGAAAAAACAAACTAAACAAAAAAGCCCCCAACATTTGAATGTCTTTTTCTCCCACCATTGAGGGACTTCATGATAATTTCATCATTGATAATTACAAAGAAAAAAAGCACTCAAATGCAAAAATTAATGTCCAATTTGCCTCTTAATGGCCCAAAGCAAATCTGATGACTATTGCAAGCCAATGAAAGGATGATTTGAAAAGAGAACACAATGTCTTGATTAAATTCCTTCTGCCCTTTCCCCAGGAGGCGAAGCCTTGCTTTTTCTGGGTTGTTACCAAATTTGTAGAGTGCACTTAAAAAATCCAACGCTTTTTGAATGTTATTTCTTCCCCCTTTCTAATTGTAAAACTCTCATTCTTATTAAGAGGCAGGAACAGGTAGTGGTTGTAAACTCAGATTCTGATCAAAGACCACTTATATCCACCTAATTACTGTGCCATCATGACTTTTCAAACTTCTTAATCTCTTCAGGTCCCCCTTTTCTCATTCAGAAATGGAAGTGATAGTGGTCTCTTCCATCTAATACTGTTGTTACATTGAATGAGTGAAGTTCTTAGGATAGTTCCGTGGTAAGTGTTCAGTAAAGTTGAGCTCCAGAGAAAGTTGCAGATAACTGAAAATACAGAGACAAAACTAAAAACAAAAAGAGAAAGAAACAGATCATTTATTCCCCCAGAGCTGAGCATGCACAGCATTTGGGATGTGTTCATCATGATTGTTGTGTATTGGTGTTTGGCTATGTCTCTGGACCATACAATAAACATGACTCTGCATCTTTTCCTTTTTAATTAAACATTGTCATTGAGACTTTGACATGCAATTAGAATTATTTTTATACTCTCGGGGCTGCCTAAATGCTAAAATAAGAACTTTTTGCAAGAAAAGATGTATTTGATGGGGTTTAGTTTGTATAAAATTTTAATTAAGTGAGACTGATTATCTCAAATTATTACCTCAAGTTGAGAGTCAGATATTCAACAGCGTTGTCCTTCTTCATTTTACATGAAGAACCCAAAAGTGACATTTTTCTTCTTTTCTCTTTTTCTTCATTTGTTTTCTCTGCTGCTGAGAACAGGATGGTATGTGAGATTTGTATCTGGGAGGTCCGGGAAGATTGGGGCAAAGGCCAGGGGCGTTTGAGATGGTGGGCTCAATGATCTCTGTTGTGATAGTATTATGAGCATTAACTGTGTTATATGTAGTAACTTTAATCAATTGTAATTAGTATTATTACTAATTTTTACTTACTGTTTTGGAGAGTTTATTTAAAGCACCTTTAAATTAATAGGCAGAATTAAGATTAAACATTTAGTTTTACCTCATTCAAACAAACTTTCTAAATAGAATAAAAAATTCAAGTGGAATTTTGTTATCATTACATTTCCTCACTGTAATGAATCTTTCTATCGCTCTTATTTCTTATTTGCCACTGAGAGGAAGGACTTGGCCAAGGGTACCATCTGAAGGGGCCAATGGCCTCCATGTCTTGGGGCGGGCTGTGCTGGAGTGACAGCTCTAGAGTCCTTCTGGCCCTGAAGGGGCAAAGTTCCATTTCCCTCCTTGTTCCTATTATGCATTTAAGTGACTCCCTGACTCTCTCATCTTACTCCCTATTAAGCTTTCTCCTCATGGTTGGGTAAGAATGGACCAATAATGGATTTACTAACGATTTAATTACCCACGTTATCTTGCTCTGTTGCTATCAAATGAAGCTGAACAGGCCTAGCTCTCATGTGGTGTGTATAGCAAGATAACAAGTCTTGTTTCACATAATTCTATATGACATCCAAGATTGTCATCAGCTTGACAAGTCCATCTTTGTAGATTGTCTGTCTTACACAGGGACACTGCATTGACCTTATTTTCCCAGATTGGTAACAACTCCGTAAACCTGAGGAACAGAGTGAGCCCAAGAAAAGCGAAAAGAGATCAGTATTTGCAATACGCCTTAACTTCAAGTAAAGTGTAGATAAAGAGTAGAATTTTAGCTTCAAACACACTCAGAAAGAGGAGGGGAAAAAAATCCCGAGGTTTTTTTATCCCTTTTCTCTCATTTCCTCCTCCTACGTCTGTTGTCTCACAACAGATAGTGTAATATCATGTAGGGTACTCTTGAATAGGACAAAGATGGGGAAAGGAAAGAAGGTCCTAAGTCTATGTCATTCTAGAAAGAAAGGATGGTAGTTGGAATAAAATGAGTCATCTTATTCGAGTTACAGAGACTATATTTTTTAGGCTGACCATGACTACAATGAGGCATTTAAAATTACTCAAAAGGCCATGTTGATATGATATTGTCAGTACTGCTACTGTTTCAGGCTATGTAGAGATTAAACTGTTTGGTCCAGTGTATTTGGTACCTGTTGTATGTCATGCATCCCCTTGTGGAATTGTTGATTTGAGCACATGACAGCCATGGGAAAGAAATCCTGCAGTCAGGGAACTGGCTAACCTTTCTTTACCCACATAGATACAATTTATTTGCCATGGGCTTTCCTGTCTCCACGTCTTCCCTCCTCTCTCCTCCATCTTCCTCTTCATCGCTCCCTCCTTCTTTTCCTTCTTTCTTTTCTTCTCCTCTAGCAAATCAATTTCTCTGTTTTCTGAACCAGCAAATTAGTGAGGCTTGCTCTAGGCCTCCTTGCTGTTTCCCAATATCCATCACTCCCTGAAAGCGGCAGACTATTTCTTTGCCCTTGACTTGTTTTCACTTACTCACATATGCATTACCTTACTAAGGATATCCTGTTAGACATATCATGGAAGACAGAGATGTGAATCAGACACAAACATGCCAGTGAGGAGCATCTAGTCTAAGGAGACAAGATAAGACTTGTACACAATTCTGAAATATTCAAGGTAGAAAATGATAAACCTCATTTGAGAATTGTCGATAAAGGGCTACAGGTATTGAGAAAAAGGAGATACTGTAGACCTCTTGCAATTTCTCTCAGTGACTACTAAAAATTGCCAAGGGAAATGATATAATTATATTTTTCAGGTAGGGCAAGGTTGGAATTATTAAAGGACTCACGTTATTTGTTCAGAATAAATAAAGCAATCACTAGAACAGGAGTAATTCCTTTTGACAGAGATTCTGTTGACTGAAAGGGAAGTTATGCCCTTTTTCTTCCTCTCTCCTCTTTCTGTCATCTGTCACCCATCCATCCTTTGACTCGTCCCAAATTTTGACTGTTCTGATGCATCATTGTTTTGTGTTCTCTATTTCTTTTTCTGTCTTCTTTCTTTTACATTCTGTTCTCTTTCACACTTACAATGTGTGAAGTCTGTCATCTTACTCTGGTAAATATATCATCTGTTTTACTCCCTAGAACAACATTATGAGGTAGTTTTTCTAATTATAATTTTTAAAGGACGGATGCTTAGAGAAGTGTAGTGACTTCTCCAAGACCAAAAGGGTGTAGTGGAAGACTTAAACCTAAGTCTCTCTGACTTAAGAATATGTTTAAGCAAAATCCTACTTCATATCAGTAGCAGGTGAATCATTCAACTTCCTGTGCTGAGGACGAGCAGAGGCAAAGAACATGGCCCATCTCAGACTTACTTAATAGGCTGATCTGTAAAAATTAAAACTATAGAGACTGTGGAGACTTGATGAAAAAATGCAGAGCAAAAATTGTCAAGATGTCATTTATTCTAAAAGGTCTGTGCTACAGTAGTATAAACTTAGATGCTATAGTAAACACACACACACATAACTTCTCTGTAATATGAAATTTAGTAAAGAAACCACTACCTGTGTTTAGTAGACTTGCAATGACAAAAATTAGAAGAGCTAAGAGTGAAAAAAGAGCAAATAACTGTAGGATACGATAAAATTGGGGGCTGTCTGTATTCCGAAGGAAATCATCCCAAGAAATAAATGTGTGTGTGCGTGCATGCATGCGCGTGTGTGTGTGTGGTCCCTTACTTCTTTTGATTTTCTTCATCACACATAGAATAAACTTCTGTTTATGTTTGAAGAATCTCTCTCGCTCAACATATGTTCTCTTAATGACAGAACAGTGGATCTCAATGGGCAGAGCATGGGAGAAGAAGACATTATCAAAAGATGTATTTCTGCTTCTAAACAAAAGATGGAAAATGCTGAGCAAACCATCATATTAAGTAATTCATGGTCATAACTTCAAATTCAGTCATTTATTTTCAGTTTCCCCAAGTGTACAGATGAGGCGAGGTTTGTGTTATAATCTCCCATTTTCAGCTTTTAAAAAAGTTTTTTTTAAGAAATGATGCCTTGACTGATTTGATAATTATGTTACTAGGACCTTAGGTAAAAAGTCAACTTTTAACAAGCAGGTTTTAGAAATCAAATGCACTTTAATTCGTCCTTCAATTGTCTGGGTTTTTTTTTTTTTTTTTTTTTTTTTTTTTTTTTTTTTTTTTTTTTTTTTTTTTTTTTTTTTTTTTTTTTTTTTCAGATTTTAGGTAGCTGACAATGGCTTGGTATAATTGTCTAATTAGTTACAGTTCATTTCCAAGGTGGCATTCTTGTGGAAAATGTGTCAAATAACAGCTGACGAAGATCATAATACCTCTATCAATCCAATAGCCAATACCTAGCTGTCATCTATATATATTTACCTATCATCTGTTGTACACACACACGCACACACACACACACACACACGGAGCTGGGGTTTTTCATGCTGTTAGAAGTCAAAAGTGAATATAAAGATCAAAGTAATCTTTTCCATTCAACTCCTGTATCAGATTATAACATCTTGAACTTCAAATTCTGAGACCTTATGTTCCAGTTTTTTCTGGTGATGCCTTGAGGTCCTGTCTTCCCTTTGCTGCTGCTGCACTATATTCCATCCGTGATTATTTAACTGACATTTCCAGGGCACCTGCTGGATGCACTGGTCTGGATCTTCATGCCTGTGGCCCTACCCTTTAGGAACAGTCTGTCTCTAGCTAGGGAAAGGCAGAGAAAATAAACAGATGCTTATAGTAAATGTGATAAGTTACAAGCAAGTCAGGTCAAGGAATGCTTGTTGTCTGAATAGTTTCCTCCAAGTCAGCGTCTTTGCTAGATATTCTATAAAGGTCATTTAATTTAATGGTCACTCTGACGCTAGATGGTCAATCTTATTATTTTTACTTTAATGATCACAAAATGAAATCGCAAAACTTTTGTATCACAGAGTTCTCAACAGGAAACAGCTGACACATTCACCATCATATAATTCAAATCAGGTTTAATAAGGGGATGACTTTTCCAAGGCATAGGTTATTTAGTGAACCACAAGGGTTGATTCAGTAAATAATCTGGGGGTAGAAAAGAGCCATCACTATTCTGAGACCTGGAGAGGTAACACAAGGGAAAAATGACTGGTACTCAGCAAGAGAGACTCATGCAGAGAAGACCATGTAAAGAACAATGACATTTCTTTGAAGGTCACAGAAAACTTAGCCAGTTGCACAAGTTTGGAGCCAGGGGCATATATGGCCTCTCTGCACCATCCTCCCTCCTTCCTGCCAGTGTCCACCACTGGATGGAGTCCATATAAAGCTAGAGGTCAAGGGAGCCTATTGGTTCAGCAGTGCAAGTCCTTGTCCTACCAGGAGGGAGAGTGGCAGAGAGTGAATCTGGAGACAAGCATGAAACACATAGAATATTCGATACTTGCAGGAGATAACATTTTACTTTGTTATGGATCATTCCAGATATGTTCTCTAACCGTTCTTACCTTAAGTAGCAAATGGATTTGTCTACTTTTTTTTGTTTGTTTGCTTCCAACAGCTTCAGTTTTGCCACATAACTGGCATGGTTGCCTGAGTCATCTCCATATTGCATTCCCATGTGCACATCATTCACAGGTACTCATCCGCCCTCCTTTTTTTAAGGAAAGGTACAGGTAGGAATGAAAGCAAGTAGGCAGGCAGGCAGGAAGAGAGGGGAAGATGAAAAGAAACATTTATGTTTTTTTATTTAATGGTTTATCCTGGTTGTTCCCTCCAGCCCTGGGTCTCAAACCCAGGTCCTTGGGATGTATGTGGACTATGTCCCTTGGCCTTATTCCCCAGGTTATCAGAGTTGTCATCATCTATACACCTTTTTAAATATCCAGATTAGGTGAGTAGAATTAGTGCAACCTGTTTATCTGCCCATATGTGTTTATCAGGTAAATGCATTTACATTTGCATATTCTTTGAAAACTTACTTTATTCCACTATATTCTTTTCCTGCATTGGGGAGTCCAGCCTCCAGGAGGCAGTATGATGACTTAATGGTCTATTTGACTTGTGATGTTTGTGATGTCAATAAAAGAATGCTGACCTAGGTTTGCTTTTATGAGGATTTGGGTATTCATTATAGCCATTGTTTCTAATAACTACCTTTCAAGCTTGACAAATCACAGATAACTCCTGCTGCTTTATATATTCCAAACCCTACATCTTTTTTCGAAGAGCAAAATAGTCAACACCATTCAACAAACTTCTCTAAAGCACCAGTTACATGACAGGTTTGACTCCAGGCATAAACACTTAGTGGAGGAAAAAAATGCAGAGATTCCTGTTCTTGTTAAATGAAAGATGGAAAAGAAATAATACATAGGAAAGAAAGTAAACTATGGAGTATGATAGAGTGAGGCTAAGTGCTAGGTAAAAATAAAAAAGAATTAGGTAAGGAAGAATAGTGTTGGGAAAAGGTTCAAAAGGATGGCATTTTGAACAAATTATTTAGGGAGGATCTGCTAAAAAAGTGACATTTAAGCAAAGATCAAATACAAGTGAAGAAACAAGCTCTTTGGATCCTGGAAGAAGACAGTTCCCAGCAGAACAATGAGCAGGAACATACCTAACCCGCTGAGAGAGTGCCAGGGAGTTGAGTGTGGCTAGAAGGGAAACACTGAGTAGACAGAAGTTGGAATTAAAAATAAGAGAATTAAGATACACTGCCACAATTAAGCATTTCCACCCATTGGAAAGGATATGGTTTTCACCCTGAGTGAGATTGGAGCAGTGGTGAGTTTTGATCAAAACGGATCCTGTTAAGTATTTTTGTTGTTTTGTTAAGAATGGTTAGAGAAATACAAGAGTAGAAATTAAAAGACATATCAAAGAATAAGATGGCTTATGGAAAGAGCAGTTTTTAAAGTAGAAAGGAAGAATTGAGGTAGAATGCACAGTTGTCTTTAAAAACCCAATCTACTAATGTTACTCCCTATTTCAAACATTGCATATGGTTCCCTTTAGAGAGAACTCCATCACTGACTCAGTCATTCTTCTGGTAGTGACCTGATGCTCTGCTAGCTGCTGTTAACACAGCTGGACATGGCACGTTGTCCCTGCCCTCAATGAGCTTACATTGGAGCAGAGGACACAATCCAAACTTAGATTCCCTCACTATATAATCTGTTTTCTGTCTTCCTTCTTCATTTTAGTATAGCACTTGTCATTTCCCAAAGCCGTCAAGATGTCTCTCTAGAACTTTAAGACTTTGGTTATACTCATCTTGCCTGACATACCCTTGCCTTACCCACATCCTCCTTTTTCACCAGGGGTGATTATTTTCACTATTTAATGTGTCATCAATTTCTTCCTCAAACGCACCAAACCTGGCATTTATTCAGCGGCCTTAACTCATGTGTCGTAGTGATGTGAGCTCCACTTGTGAGTCTTCACAAGACAACACTTCTGCAGGACAACACTTTTTGACTCATCAACTTTATATCCCCAGAATCTAGTTGTAAGGATGGCACAGAGTAGCTGAATTCACGTGTTTAGTGGTGACAGGATAAGATGTGTAGGGAATTAAAAATGAATTAAATGACTCAGGAATGTGTTGGGGAAACAAGAAGAAAAGATGTAAAACAATTAGAGAGCAGAAGACAGTGTATAATCAAGTGTTGAAATACTGCAAGCTGTGAATCTCTAGGGGAGAGACCAAGTGTTCTGGAAGCTTAAGGGAGGCTGTGGTGCTATGGAATTGGTTAGGTTCCTAAAGTTCCTCAGGGACAAACTTCTGCATTCAGTACGTCTGTGACAGCCAGAAGCAGTCTTGTATCTGGATGGTGAGAAGCTCCCATCCCTCTGAAGAGGGGGAGGTTGGTCTCAGGTTTGAGGCGACCTTGATGAGATCGTCTCTAACAGTCCCTGAAAGAGGAGGCTCTGATGTTGAACCGTTTCCCTGTACAGCCTGTCAGCCTGGGTTTGGATAGTGTTTTGTCTGTGTGTACAAATACAGCTGTGACTTTGACTAAGTGGAGGATTTCCCAGAGACAAGCAGGGCATGATTTCTGGTTTTCTTTGTTCACGGAAAAGCCTGAGTGTTAAGGCAGCAAAGCATTCACCTCTTCTTTCTTTTTTTCTTTTTTCACACCAGTTTTGCTATGGGTTTTGAATTCCTTTAGAATATCTACACACCTTACTGAATTTTCACTCCCTGGTATGTTTAGTCACATGAAGTCTTTTGCACTGTGGATAAATATTATCATGTTGAGTTTACACAGTCAACTCTATTCTGAGACTATTACTTTGTGGTGGAATTAGTTAAGGTGGGCAAGACTGGAAAACTGACAAGTCACGATATCTTTCTTTCTAACTATACTCTAGATCATCAAATCGATCCATCCTGCTTCTTATATAATTATTGCAGTAAGTTTAAGAGAAGGAAAGAAGATTTGAGGTTAGAAACTATAGATTTAGTAGCATCCCTGTCATTGTGTTGCTCTGAGACTTGAATCAAAGCATTTGACCTCCATTCCTTCTACTTTGAAATGGAAATATTACTTATAATTACTTGACCTGTCCTCTGGGAGGATCAACTGAGCTAATGAGTAGGAAAATTCTTTACAAATGATAATTCAATAAAACCCATGGGTTATTATTATTACTTTTACATTTTTCCCTTTATCGCTATGAATGGTGTTATTATATGGCCAGTGTTAGATTGTTGCTCTGGTTATAGTAGAGACAGAAACTTGCAGAAACATACATGAGGCCCTTCCTGTGGTTGCTTCTTAAATAGAGTTTCATGCAGAACAAAAATGAAAAATGACAGACACAGACACTGTGCCTGCTTATAATAAGACCTCCTTCAGCTTCATCATAAATGTAGATGTTTTTATCGTTCTAAGAGATTTGAGTGACAATTTTGAGACTAGTATCTCTTGTTTATGTAGAATATAAGTTACATCAGGTGTTTTGAGATGAAACAATAACCTTGGGAATGTGGATTCCACATTGTAAAATCACTCCTGGTTTTCAATTTCATTTAAATCAGTGGACCCTAGGATAGTAGTCAAGGCTAGCAGGAGGAAAAATTGTTCTACATTGTGTGCCTGCAATATTTCATTCATATGTGAATTGCAGAATAGATTTGGGCTTGTATTCTTCACATACTACAAGACATCAGTCTTGCCAGTCCTCTGTGACCAGCCAACTTTTAAAATAATGAAATCAATAGTTATTACATTTTTACTGCATGCCTCTCAGTATTCTAACATCTTGCAAACGTCATCTCTTAATACTCCATCAACATATTAGGGTCGGTACTACTGTTCTTTGTCTTTTGTGGGAGGGAGGGGGTTTGAAAAAACTCCAGCTTAGAAAAGAAAGCAGTTTGTATAAGTTCACACTGTTTGTGAGAAAGGAAACCTGAACTTTAGGGTTTTGTGATTCCAGGACCTATGTTTATAATACTTGACTGATTCCCAAATGAAAAAAGCCACAGCATGTCTTACCTATGTAAGTATCTACTGAATGCGTTGTTTTAGAAATACCTGTGATCGAGTTTCCCATCATCAGCAATTAACCAGACCTTGGCTCATGCATGGAACTGGTAGAAGAAAGTAGTTTCTATTTTTATTGTGTTTTCCTTTTAAAGAAAACTTTGCTTTTCTCCCCTTTCTATGGATTCACCTAGGCACTGAGTAAGGTCCACTGAAATTTTTAGTTCCTTAATAATCTATAGGGTTTTATAGACAAAACCACACAATTAATTGTACTCCTGATTGAAAGTATTCTTGTTCACCATTCCTAAAGCTGCTCAATGTTTCCATCCCATTCCAACATTCATTAGTTCACAGCATCTATATTGAGGACCAACTCTCTGCAGACACTGTCCAGAACCCAGTGATCAGATAGAGAAGCAGATAAATGAGGTCCTTGCCCATTATGAAGTCTGACTTCAATGTGGACAACAGGCAATAATAATAAACTAAGTAAATGGTTGCCTTTGTGACCACTGCTACAAAGAAAATGCCAACATTGTGCATTCAAATGTCCTAGAGCTGGTAATAAATGACCACAAACTGAGTGGATAAAAACAGCAGGACATTATTGTCTCACATTTCTGAAGATTTGAAGTCCCAAATCAAGGTATCAGCAGGGTCATATTCTCTGGCCATTCTCGGGAAGAATTCTTTCTTATATCGTCTAGCTTCAGGTGTGTTTACTGCCAGTGCTGGGTGTTTCCTGGCTGGAAGATGCATCACTCTTGTTCCAGGGTTGGCTTCTCCCTATGTGTCTTGACATAATCTTCCCTCCGTGTGTGTCTATCTCGCTCCAAATTTCCTCTTTATATAAGGATACCAATCATTCCACAATAGAACTCATGTAATAACCTCATTTCATTTTATTTTTGTTTTTTTTTTAAAGGAAAGATGTAGATAGGAATGAAGACAAGCAGGCAAACAAGCAGGTTGAGTGAGAAGCAAAAAGCATTGTATTTGTTTTGTTTAGTCATTCATCTTGGTTGTTCGCCCTCACCTGGAACATGAACCTGGGACCCTGCCATGTATATGGACTGTGCTTAGTCCAGAGGCAGTTGACCAAACCACTACTCCACCAGGGTACATCTATGACCCTATTTAAATTGATGCACCTGAAGTGGTGAGCTTAATGTATTATATACAGTTATTGACTTGTGATGATACATGCCTTAAACTACAATGCTACTCCAATAATCTTTTCTAATATTTAAAAAATAATTTTTTAAAAAGATCACCTCTGTAAAACTCTAGTTCCAGATAGGATTGGTTTCTTTATTTTGGAAACTCAGTTCCATGGCCCTAAAGTCCCATGCTTTTTTGTGACGAATGACATGAAAATATCACTAACACATGAAAATGGCTGCTGCTAATAGGTATTTTTCATGTATCAAACATACTATAAACCATATTGATACATTGTCTCATTTAATTGGTAAGTCTATCCACATGGGTCTCTAGAGGGTTCCAGTTATTGTAGAATTATTATTCATAAATTTTTGCCTGTCTCTCTAAATTCTAGTGTCTCTTAAAGTCAAGTTTAATGGTGAACTTTGGAGAGATTTTATTTCATGCATTAAGTAAAATATCAGCATGAAAAATTATAAATGCTAAGCTGTAGAAATCAGTTTCTGATCAAGTCTGATTGCAGGTTAGTGTAATTACTAAACTCTACCAATATTAATATTAATTCATAAAGTAATCCTAAAGTAATAACTTTGTCAGAATTTTTTTCATGGATTTTTCAAATAACCTGCTCTTTTTAATATAAGGTATCATTAGATTATAAACTGAAAATTCCTATTCAACTCTTCCCAAAGAAGCTTTGGGGAACAAGTAAATGTAAATGCTTTGGGTAAAAGGAGTGTTGATCTACTTTCTCACTATATATGATATGCCTAAAATGGGTAGGGTCCATGAGCGTGTTAAAAGACTCTCCAAGAGACTGTCCAAGAAAGTAAGCTCTAATTTTAACTTTAACATATAGTCCCCCCAAATTTGTAATAACAGACATCCTCTTTAGATCACATTTTGTGCATCTTGAAAAAAATATTCTTATTTTATTTCTTGCTCATGAGTTGAGAAGCCAAGTGAAGTATGAAAATTCAAAGACAGAAAAGCAAACTCACAAGTAATCTCGTACCTCCTGTCCTGTTCAAATATCTCATTTCTCTGACATTGAATTTCTCATTTCTTGACACAAAACGTTTTAATAATAGACCTTGGATTTCTCCTAGCATCTGACTGACCTTACAGATGTAAGCTTAACTCGCACCCAGAGCTATTTCCAGAGTGACCTCCACTGTCTTATTTTTTCTTTCATTCTCCTTTCCTTTCCTCCCTAGTTATTTCTACATTTTCTTCTCTCTTCCTCTCAATAGAGCTTGCCTGTGAGGCTCAGGCCCTCGTAGTTCACTTTGTCATGAGTAGCTTGCTTTCACCAAAGATGTAATTTTGAGACCTTGATTTAAAATAGGCAGTGCAGATGTTTTCACTGAGTGAGCCCTTCAAAGCATCTCCTTGGGTGCACAAGTTTTTCTGCTTTTGTATTTATCACTGAAGCAGAGTTAGCATCCAAATTAATGTGCCACTATGACTGCCCTGGAACAAAGCAGGGATTATGTGATGATGACTCATTGGGTGAACTGTTTTTACTTACTTTTAACAATTCGTATGTGTGTGTTGGGTTCCAGGAGAACAGACACAAATATTCAGAAGCAGAAACCTACTCACACGGACAGCCTGTTAGGTTGAGTTTCAGCACTATTATCACACACAGCCCAAATGGGACTCTGTGTAATGATACTTCAGTCAGGCTTTATCTGGAGCCACTGTATGTATTAGATTATTGTAAAGCCATGCATGTGACTAGTGTATCCTTTACACAAAAGAAATTAAGTATGTCTCATAACGAAAAGTCTAACATTAGCTTGTGTCTGCAGAAGGGAAGGACAATTAAAAAGTTCCCAAATTAACATTCTAATAATACAGCAGTAATCAACACTAGTCAGGGGTTTGTTTGAAGCAAAATGGGCTGCCTTTATATGTAATGAGTGCCTGTGAGGAAATGGTGTATACTATAAATTTTACCAGTGAGATTGCAATTTGTATCTTTTTCTTTTTAAGTGGGAGACTAAACTTGGTCAAGAGAGTCACAGGGTAAGATCCAGAATAGATTGCAGATTATAACTCTTCACAACAGCAAGATAAACAGAATCTCAACTGGCAAACTTGCTATTTGTCCCTAACTATAAACATAGCATATTGAGTCTGCTTTATCAAATCAAAGTATCACACTGCAAATAAAGATGCTTGTAGACTAGTGGGCTAGTACACCTGGGAGCAGTCCCACATACATCCTAAGGTCCAGGGTTCAAGATCCTGGGCCAGGGTGAACAACCAACATGAACAACTAAATACAAGTAAAGTGCTTCTTCCATACATGCATTTCTGCATACATGCCTACCTAATTTCCTTCATTCCTGCTTGCACATTTTCTTAAAAATAAAAACCCAAAACTCTAAGTGTACTCTATTCCTGATGCAGTAGAGTAGTGGCTGGGTGAAGTCCACATACATCCTAAAGACTCAGGTTTACATCCTGGAGCTAGAAGGAGCAACCAAGATGAACAACTAAATAAAATGATTCTTCTTAAAGGAAAAAATGGAGCTCTATCTCATGTAATATCAGACTCCACTTCCTAGGAAAACTTTTAAAATTATATAGACATATTTGTTAATATCATGAAACCTCTTTTGTGACAAAATTTTACCTGTATGAATAATGTTGAAATGGTTTCAAGGGGAAGAACTATCTAGCAAGTGACTGGCAAATGTGTTAGTTAACAGTAAGCATGACTCTTTCACAGTATTAAAGTACTACGTAAAGCTTACAATGTCCCTGAAAAATGAGTGTCCATATTTTTATGTTCTTTGGAGCTCAGTCACATATACAAATATGGTAAAGTCTATTGATCTAAATGCATACATGTCCAAGGGAGTATATACTGTTCTTTATAGCTATTATGAATTAAAATGCTCCATTGCAAAGGATGTTATTCAAGTCAAGGTTAGAATTGCTCATGTAAAAATTAAAAGAAAAAAAAAAAAAAGCTGAAGTAAATAGCAGACCCAGGGTGACTCCAGGCTGTGCTGAGATGTGAGGGAACATGAAGGTGGCGGCTTTTAATTAAAATGGAACTGCTGCGTCATGGAAGCACTGATGTGATGGCGCCTACCTGATTCTGCTCCAAATGATAGATTTAAGAGATGTAATTAACAGAAAATTAAAGATTCTCCTTCATTCTGAGTTATGTAAAGGATTCCCTCCTCCTTTCTTTGTAGCCCAACTTCTCAGCTGGTGTAGTCTTTTAAGTTGCATTCTCACACCACATGAGTCATTGGCATTAATTAGCAGAGCAGGACTATGATCATTAGGTCTGATAGCAGCTTGCTGTTCCCTGTCTGACCCTGCTCAGAGAGGGAGTATTTGGCTAAGTAGAAGGCAGGAACCCTTTGTTCTCCCAGTTTTAATAAGCTGGGAGGAAGACCCTGCGCTCTCTGGGGATATTCAGGGTCCTTTCCTTCTACTGAATATGACCAGTCCACACCGATGTGAAATAGGTTAATTGACCTGAAGCATCAGGAAGTTCGAACTAAACTAGAGCCCATGTGTGAGTCCCTCTCTTATCAGCCCTTCTCCCTATGCGCTGTTCTAGGCATTACGCGTCCTTCCCAGAGCACTTTCTCTTTCCCCTCTTTGCCAGGGAAAGCCAAACTAAGTCACATTACCAAAAATTTCAGTCTTTTAAAGAACTTGCACATCTTGTCATTGTCCCTTTAAACAGCCCTGCTTCAAGTCCCACTGAGTCTCATTTAGATTGTGTCTAAAGTCTTAGAATAACCACCGCCCATGCCCTCCACCCACACACCCCCCCAACCCCGTGAAACAGGTTTTCTCTCCAGTCATGTTCTTCTTTTGTTTCCTTATTTCAAACCTTCTGTCTTTATACTAAACTTAAGTGGGCTTGAAGTGAAATGATTCCCATCTTAAGAAACCTCCCTTTTCCACCCTGCGTTCATCTGAATTTGACTATTATTAAACCTCCCTCTCCCGCAGGATCTTTTCCTTTATTTCGCTAGACTGCTTTTTCTACTACCTTTCCAGAGCCCCTTAATCATAAAATATCACCACCAGTGGTTTTTTTGGGTAAAAATGTGTCAATCTAAAAATGCACCAAGGCCAGCCTTTGGCTGGTGGTGGCTTTTTAAAGAATTTCCTTAGTGCCTTGTGTTAGTGACTAATCTTCACTTTGACACATTTATCCAAACATAACACCACATGTTTACAAACATCTTAGCTGGAATTAATTAAATCAAGGGGTATAAAAATAGCTATTAATTATTATCTCCATCCCATTATTCTGGGAATATGCAAATGAGTAATATTTTCCATTCTGCATCTTCACTGATACACAGTACTACCACTTCCTACATCTGCTACAATGCGGCAGAGAAAAATGTTTGAAACGAGTCTATGTACTTTCAAGAAACCCTCTGATGTATAAGGTAGATGCTGTCCCTTTTGCAGGAGCAATTTGAAGAATTCTAGGTCCTCTGCTGGCTGACCAATGACCTGGAGTGATAAGGCCAGTGGTTGGTATTACTGATAATTATGCACTAGACTGCTTTCATTGTATTCTGATAGTCACCTGTTGAAATCCCTTTCACTTGATTGAATGGAAGCTGTGAAACCTCTGGTCCAGCAGGTCGTAATGCAAGGACAGGATATATAGACGGCCTTCAGTGAGCCAAGGATGCTGTTGTATAACTTATATCATGGGTACCCTATAGCAATAACTTTGATCCTTCCTGACTGCAGTCTCTAATAAAAGTACATTTTACATCTCAACCCAGTTGGGGACACATATTTATAACTCAGTTATAAACACACATATATCACAAAGAGTTTCCAGTGTACAGTGCACTCTGATATTTGCTATCCTTTTCTCTTTTATTTTATTTAAGGCAGGCTGTAATCCATAAGTTGACTTCATAACCAACTAGTGGTCATTACCCACAGTTTGAAAATCATTTTCTTATAAGGCTCAGTGCTGAAACTTATTCTAAACACATTCATATGAGTTCTTCTGATTACCACAACTTCCTGACTGTATTTTTAAATTTTATGTGAAAAGTTAATATGATAGCAAGAGACATATATGTATCAGAAACACGTGCTTGACATTTCACATATTGAACACACTCACCAGAGGAGGAAGCTAACAAATGCTCTCAGCTAGGATGTCCCCAAGGAGAGTCACAATCTGGACATTCAAGGGCCTAGATTAAGTTTGCCTACTTCAATCATATTTGTTTATCTGTGTTCTTTGTATAAGTCATAGGATACTCTTGTGTATCTAAGTGCTCTTTTGTTAACCTTCTGTTTGTGAGATTCATCATATGGGTATAAAACTACAGAACGCACATTCTCATTTCTGTATAGTATTCCATTGGGTGAATATATCACAGTTCATCCATTTGTTTTTTGTTTTATTTTGTTTTGTTTTTTTGCTGATCATTGAGACAGTTCTAGTTTTGACTTATAAGAACTAAATAGTGCTCCTCCAAGCATTTTAATATGTGCCTTTGTAAACCTGTGTGCCTGTTTATGTTGGTGATAGACACCTAAGCCTGAACTGTGGGGTTCTAGAGCATGAGTTGGTTCAGTCTTACTCGAGTTTTCTTTCTTATGCCAAGTTTTCTAAAGTGGTTATACCTCTTTACAGCCCCATCATCTGACTCATGATTTTTAAGTCTTAAGATCTAATTCACTTTTAATATGGGAAAAACTAGGCTCAGAATTAAAGCTGGTTACCAAAGTCACTCAGTTAATGTACTGAAGAATTGGTACTAATACTTGATTACAAAGTCAGTGGTTTTTGTTTGTCTTCTCCCTATTCCTAATTAATAGCTATAAATGTGCTTTGTCTTGGTACAGGAAAGGTACAGGCAGGAATGAAGCAGAGGCAGGCAGGCAGGCAGAGAGAGGAGGATGAAGTGTTTACTTTATTTAGTTGTACAGCTTGGTTGTTACTCCTTTGCCACCCTGGGACACAAAACAGGATCCTTGGGATATGTGTGGACTGTGCCAGCCAAAGGCGGTTCACCAAACCACTGTTCCACCAGGGTGTGTATTATAAGAGCCTTTAAAGAGATTTTATTAATTTCTCCCTTTCACAAGCTCATGACACCCTCACACACACAAACAGACACATGTACATACTCTACCTCATGTAAATATACATAAAGATTCCCACAACACAGAGACACAAATATAGGCATACCCACAGATGCATGTACACAGATACACAGAATCATATGTATGTAGTACACTAATATAGATGCGGTTAGAGATATAGACACACAGCTATGTAGACACATATAGACGTGTACAGCTGTGGACATAAAGACATATGCAGAAGCACATAAATACACACAGAGACACATATCAAGGTTCACAAGGACAATGATATACTATCTGCCACTTTTGTCATTTTCTGTTGGCTAGAAGCAAGTTACAAGTCCCTCTCATACTCAAAGGCTCTAACTGATTGGCTTGGGAGTCACCTTAGCATGTTCACCATCACAATTAGTTTGAGAATTTGTTGTGTTACTTCTAACCAAATAGCCATAATTGCTGGTATGCTATTTTAATCAATTTCTATTCATGGGATATGTTGACTCTGGAAGCAACTTATAGTTCGATTCATACATAGTAACATTGAATTTTGGAATATACCCATAGCCACACATGCTTAGATACTAATAGGTTTGCATAATTGTTTCATTTTGCATCCTACAATAGAACTGGAATTAGTCATGTTAAATCTATACATTTGATACCTGGCCGCTAAATATCCTTATAGAACAGCTCTTTACAACACAGTCATTTCTTTAAGAGGGAGTTTATATTTCCTTACTCTCACATTCAGTGTAAATAAGAAAAGATTCTGAACATCAAAGGAGGTGATGACTCCTTTTGAAATGCAGCATGCTTTTCTCAGCCCTCTGAAAGACATCCAATCCTTATTAAAATCAAACCTTCAAGATAATGTGAAACTATCATTCTCTCTGGGCTCTCTTATAAAATTTGGTTCAAAGTAGATCTGAAACTTCTAATGGGTATAAATGTTCTTGCACATTTATAGTATGGTGGATTGGGTGTGGAAAAGATGCATTGTGCTTTCTGGGAAACATGCCAGGTCATGGCTTAAGGGGACCACTATAAGGACTTTTCTTGCTTGGCTCCCTGACAAATGACATGCCTGCTTAATCAAGACTAGGTGCAATATGGTTGCTGCCCTTTAACAAAACTGTAATAGAAGACAAAAGAGACGGGGAGTGGACGTGATTAGAGGGATAATGGAGCTTGTAGATGAGGTGAGATGGCAAATGAGAGTATCTCATCCAGAAAGGCTAAGTTTCAAGAAAATGATCACAGTAAAGGCTGTTCAAGCCTCTCTTTCTGGATAGGTGCTTAGAAGTACTTGTTAGTGCCTTGTCTTTAGATTTGGACGCAAAACCTGTCTCTGCTACTTACCAATTATACCGGCTTTCACCAAATTGCTTTCCCTTATGAAGTGACCATATCCTTGTCTTTGAAGTGGTTGTAAATAGCATACCCTACATCAAGAGTCTGTGGCAGTCTTTGGTGCTAATAAATAAAACAACAAAATAAGCAGAAGAAATAGTGGCAATAAAGAAAAAATTCCCTTGAAGTTCCTTCAGGTAGCCCACTATATAATGTGTGTGTGTGTGTGTGTGTGTGTGTGTGTGTGTGTGATGGGGTGGGCAGGGGGGCTGTGTTCCTCAGCCAGAAGAGTAATTACAGAGCAAGCTGCTAATAACTCTTAAAAGAGTGACAAGAAGGAGAGAGATCAGAGATCAAACAGGTGCTTCCTTGCTTTGCAATTTTGCTATGTATTGCATCTGTGCCACTTTCTCTAAGTCTGTTCCCCCGAAATTATTAGAATCCATTTTTTTTTAACCTTTACACCAAAGAAAAATGCCAAAAGGGATTCAAAGATGAGAGTTTGTAGCTGTGATGCTTATGAGCTAATGAAGGTCAAAGACACTGAGTCCCTGGAATGGAAGGCAGCAAAAATGGGGTTGGAAATGACATCTGATACACAATAATGGTCAGTCTTTTTACCCCCCAGAGCCAGCTTTCCATACAATAAAAAGATGATGAGAATGAGTGAGAAGTTAAAGAATTAGAACTGTGACTATGATCCATTGGACACTTGCCTCATCATGAATATTTACACTATTGAGTTCTTGACCAAATTCGACTACAGTTTTTTCTGGTCTGTAGGAATACAATGTTAGGGTAAAAATGCCACCTTTTCTGCTTCTTTATTTTGTTTCTCTTCCTCACCATCAGCAGTGATTCCTAGGACTGCAAATCAATCTTGAGAAAAGAGACTAAACTCCATGATTGACATAATCTTAATTCTGTCTTCCTTTGAAGCTCTGAAAAGAGCTTACCACAGGTAGTAGTATATTCAAATCAGCTAATATGGGAACAGATGAGGTGTAACAAAGATCTCTAATTAGGGTAGGTTTTCTTCATATATAACCTAGGTAATTCATATTTGTTTTTTTATTAATATTTGTTTTTTTATTAATTGATAATGCCTCTAAATTGTATTTACCTTAGCCTGACAGCTTTTAAAGGTCACTGAGAGCCTACGATTTCAATTGTAACATTAAGTTAGGATAGATATTCACATTGGCTATATTCCAACCTTTTAGTGAGTTAGGTAATTTGACTACTTTCTCTTACATGGAACTGACATTTCCATAAAAATAGTCAAGATAGTAGAAATATGGAGCACACAATAAAAAAGATCAAATCAAAAGGTCAAAATAGCAATTTGAAGCCTACAGTTGGTAAAGATCATATAATTATTTATTGAATACCTGTTTATAAAAAAATGAGAATTCAGAAAGACCCATTGAGACCAGTGAATATTACCCTGCTGAAACTGGAGTGATCCCTTTCTATACCTGATTGTCACAAATATAATTTACTGTTAACTATTTTCCTAACCTCTATGTTTGATTATGTACTGTACCCCTTCCTAGCTTCACACTACACATATACATGAGTTCATCTCATTCTGCAAGATTTTGCAAATTGTTCTGCACCACGTTACATATTTTAGAAAATATAATAGTGTTTATTCTCTCTATTTTTATTTTTATTTTTTTAAGGAAAGGTACAGGCAAGAATTAAAGTGAGTAATTAGTCAAGGAGACGAGAAAGAAATATTTTATTTATTTTATTTAGTTATTCATCTTGGTTGCTCCCTCCACCACGAGATCTCAAATCTGGGTGGGTCCTTGGGATATAGGTAGACTGTGTCCAGTGGTCTTATCCATTATGTCATCAAGGTACACCTCTCATTTTCAACTAACTCTTCAATGTAGCCTTCTTTCATGAGCTCTTTTGGAATTATTGGATACTTATAAAAATATTTATACATTGGAAATTGATGTTGCCACTTAAAAATAATTTATATGCATCCAGTTCAGAAACCTAGTCTCAAGTTAATGGTCTATTTAACTTCCATTGTCTTCACATACCCATCGTTGGCAAAACGTGAAACATAGCTAGACAGAAAAGAATTTTAGAATTTGAAATTTAAGAGGCCATTTATTCTTAGAATTTTAAATTCTTGATCCATGATTTTGAATATTTGTAAAATTGTTGTAACTATTATGTTGAGCTGATATAAATGTTGGATGTAATCATAAAGCAATTTTATTTTTCTTTCTCATTTGGAATGTATTCATTGGTGTATTAGTTTTACTTCCGCCCCTAGATGAAAACTTCCTGGCAATATTTATGTACTACATGACACTGTAGTAAGTAATTGAAATACACAAATTACATAACATTGAAAACTTTTAACTTGTTTTTGAGATTCCTAGTGCAGCCTGGTAGCTCAGGTGCTCAGTCTTCAGCTTAGGTATAACCCATGTAAAGCTGGAGACCCAACTTCATGGCCCGGAGCTGGAGGGAGCAGCCAAAATTGAACAATTGAATAACTAACTAGCTAACCAACTAAATGTTCTACCTCCTCTCCCTGCCTTCCTACTTGATTTCATTCCTTTCTCTTAAAAAAGTAAAGAAGTATGTAAAGATTTTTTGTTTATTTGTTTTTAAGAAAAAAAGGATTCCTGCCTTACCTAAGACAAGTGGGAAACCTGAAGTCACAGACTGGAGCGTGAAATGGCTGGATAATTCTCTATAATATCATCTAGTCTTCTAGTCCTCCTCCTTTACCATCTGTCTACTCCTACATCCTAATATTTAGTCATGGTTAGGGCAAATAAACAAGATATGAAAGAATAGATTTTACATGCCTGGTACTGTCTTGAGTTGACATCAGTATCTTTGTGTTTGCCAGACATTTAAATTGACTCCCTTGTGGTATTTTTCTTTGTATGTATTCTTGAGTTGCCCACCAGTCCTCTTTTACTTACCCCAGGACTTGCCCGGTTGAGAGTGATGTGACCATCTCCCACATTACTTAATCCTTTCTCAGCTTTTGAGCATCCAGAAGTACTTTCAAATTTTCTCTGGTAAGCACCTGCTTCTTGTGCAGAATCTAAAATACCTTCAAGTCTATTTCATTAGCTCCCTTGCTTATGCAATCAACATTTGGTTTCTTGTCTTTGAGTTTTTTTGATGAAATGTATAAAACCCATATATGTGTCACATGTATATATATATATGTATAAATATGTATATATTCTGCTATCACAACCCTATCTTTAGTGTTAAGATAGATGAAGGACAAGAATTCTGAAATCTTTTCTTTTGACTCAGTCATAGTGTGTTATAACTCATTGACAATTCACTCAAACAACTTCCTTTAATTATCTTAATAAAGCCCCTCTCTACTAAACTGTAGGTAGGATTTAAGACCATCCACCATTTCCCTAGGAGTAGGATTCATAGTAAAAACAATCCCTAAAGATTTCCTTTTCCTAAGCCTTCTCTGGTCCATTGATGTCTTTGCAGTATGTAAATGTTTATGAGCTATATAACAACTTAGGACCACCTATGCTGTACATTTGTCCACCCTTTAGAATGTAATATCAGCCCTTTGATTCTTGCCCCAAAACTCCATTTCATTATTCTCTCAATCATGTAGTTTAGGTAGTGATTTAATGAAGGCATAAAAAGTGATTTTTGTTGTTTTTTTTTTTTTTTTTCCATTCAAAGCAGAGTAGAGTGACTTAACATGTGATAAACATTACCCTAGACTCAGGAAATATGAGTGTAAACAAGTTATCTAGTGTCCTTTTTACTCATTAACTCATTCTCTGAAGGCAGGAATAGAGTTTTAAAAAAATGTAATTTCAGAGAAACGAGATGAGTAACTGGGTGTAGGTGAGTAGATGCCATTTATAGAGAAGTTTGTGAAGATTTATGAAAAAGTGACATTTCTACAGGAGTTATTCATATTAATTGAGAATGATTAAATCTGCACTTTGTAATACAATATATGAATTTTATTGTACAGAAGCATATCCGGAGAACTATGAATAATATATGATTGAATGCTTGATAGGCATTTTTGGTTCTCTCAGAAATGGGGGAAAAGCAATTCACTTCTTCTAGGGAAGATTTCCTGATCTAACCCAAAGAGGTTCCCCATCTTCACCTCAGTGGGTCCCTGGCCTGCACTGGGGTGTGTGTGATCTTGGATAGGGGCTCTTATTACATTTGTAGACTATTCTTAGTCTCTGCTAATGAGATCGCTCAGAGTTCGCATTGAGTATCACAACTTAATCACTTGATTTCTGCAGACGTTTCCTTTCTGCAAATAAACTCTTGCAAATGCCTGCTGCTCTGTGTTCATTAACCTGGGAATGGCTTTTCGAACTTCAATTTGAAACATCTCTCCGACATTTGAGACTTCTATCCTGATCAAGATTCTCCCAAGCAGTAACAAGGGAAGGATTTTAGATTCTTGAGTGTGAAAAAAAATCAAATTTCCATCCACAAAGGGATTTTCCCTTTAAGTGGAAGTATGGACTTCCCTCTCTTGCAGGGTAGTATAGCAAAGATGCTAACTCCACCCGACTCCTACTTTTAATCATGTCATGTGTGGTAGGGTGTAGATGATTGCATGATAATGAAATAATCAGTTAATGAGTAAATGAATGAGTAAAGAGATGAATATTCATTAACTAGGGAATTTTTATCTTTTTCATCTACTTTTGTCCTATATTTAATGTTTTGATTTGATATGGACTTCATGTTGAAAATAGCCACTGTTACTTAAACAAACCCAAATGTAAAATGAGAACCACATGTCAGTATCAACATCTGCAACACTTTTCTACTTGCTGATGTATATTCATTTGGTGACCTCTGTTTTTAGAGTTGCCACTTTAATGGATTGCATTAAGGACCTTTCAGTTGTATATGTTTTGATCCAGAGCCAGAGAGCAATAACTCCTCTCTTCACCCTTGCCAAATTTCACATTCCAAAGAATGTATTTTCTTGGTATGAATTAAGTTTACTCTAATAATCCTTTTTTTTTTTTTCATGCAGGATTGAAGGTAAGTAGACAGGCAGAAAGAGAGAGAATTGGAATTGTTTTTGTTTTATTTTTATTTAGCTGTTCATATTGGTGTTCCCTCCTGGAAGGCTCCAGGAGGACCTGTGCACCCAGGTCCTTGGGATGTACATGAACTGTGCTCCTGCAGAAGCAGTTGACCTAACTGCTACTCCACCAGGGCAAATCAAATAAAACTATTTTTTGAAGATCATTGGTTTAGAATAACAAGTTCTAAAATGTTCATTGCTTTTAATGGACAAAAGAACAAATTACATATCATTGATAAGATGAAAAATAGTAGCAGACAAATGTTGTTTTGATGTTGTAATTATTCTGAAAAAGTTAAACTTATTTAAAAATATACTTGACAGGCACTTAACCAGAAGACGTATTCTGCATATGCTCTGAAATGTCTTATGGGAACAACTCATAGGGGAACAGCTTTATGTCAGGGAATAATGACAAGACACTCATGTTACCTTATTCCTCCTCTAGAATGCAAGACCATATTATAGACTTCCAGTCACATTCCCACATAATGGCTTTCTCCATTGAAAATTTGACCTTCATCAAGGGATTTCATTTTACTATTGTGTATTGCCCCCACTTCTTCTACCTTATGTGAACTACTGAAAATGTTTTTAAGGCTCAGTTCTCTTTCAGAATTTCAGCTTAATAGGGAGATAGATTATACTTGATTTTCAATGACCATTTATAAAAACCTATTAGATTTAGTATTATTCTGAATAAGTCAAACTCATGGTGTGTCCATGATATAGAATGACAGTCTATAAAATACAATTCTCGAGTTTTAAGTATAGTATACCTGTAGGCCACTGAGATAGTAATTGTTGTCTGAATAGGTCTGAAACTTTCTTAGACTTGTTCCAAGAGAGTTTTCAATTTGTCTTGACCTGACAAAGTACAGACATCTCTGCTATTTCAGGGTTCATCAGTCAGAGTCTCCTTGGCTGCCCTGAAAGAGCTGCATTTGAATGGCAAAAAATTGGAGCAATCTTGTTTTAAAACCAAATGGGTCACTACGTAGGGCAAACTCTTGAGGTGAAGTTGGAAAAGATACAACCAGCATGAAGAACTAGGTCAAGCATCAGTCTGACAGATCATGTCTTTAAAGAGGGTAGTACTAGCTGAGGAAGTAGAGGTGCTCCTTTGATAAAAGTACTCTTGTAGATGTGTGGGTCATGGCAGTGGAGAGTTGAGGAGAAAATGATCTTTGGACAGCAGCATTGGTAGGTGTCAGATGGAACTCACTGTTTTGTTTGTGGTGTGTGTGCTTTTTTAAAAATTCTCTATCACCCTCGTATGTAATCCCTAAGCAAATATCCTTGACTCTACCTGCAGAACAAATTCAAATTTTTTATTCCTACCTCTGCTACCAACAATCAAACCATCTGGCCCATGCATTACTGAACTACCATTGTTCTCTTCAATCAGCACTCAAGCATGGCCAGAGTTTACAAGTCTAAATCAGTCTATTTTTTCCCAATGAGAAAGTCTCCAAAAGTTGGCCATTATACATAGAATACAGAAATATTTTGATTATATTTTTACTTACTAGATCTAACCTTCTCTAATAGATTTAATGGTGGCTCCCTAAAATATATGTCCACTTCCTAACCTCCAAAACCTGTGGATGTGACCTTCATTGGAAAAATGATTTTTACTTAACGCAATTAAGTTGAGGATCTTGAGGTATAACATTATCCAGATAGGTCCTAAATACAGTAAGAGACAAAATACCACTAATTGCATGGTTTCTAAGCAACAGAAATTTATTTATCACAATTTTAAAGGCAGGAAGATGGAGACCAGAGTGCCTCTATGGTCAAGTGAGGTCCCACCTCTGCATTTCAGATTCCTCATTGTAATCTATGGAGGAAGGAGCTTAGAATCTCTCTGGAATCTTTATTTGTAAGAGCATAAATCCTACTAATGAGAGCTCAGTACTCATGACCTAATCACCTCTCAAAGGTCCCTCTTCTTAATAACATAACATTAGGCGTTAGTATTTGACATGTTACTGGGTTTTGGGGGTGCTGTACAAGCATTCATACTGTAGCTCTCTCCCTCAAACTTGGAGCCTTTACATTAACTTTCCTCTATGCTTGGAAGATTTTTCTCCCAGATATTTTCAAACGTCTTAGTTCTTTATTTTCTTTCTTGAAATGACATCTCTCTTTTTCAGTGGGGTCTTCCCAGACCAATCAACATGCTATTTACCCTCAGTCATTTCCTATCATTACTCTTTCAGTTTCATTTAGAGAATTTATCTCTATCTCATCTCTTCTGGTGTTTATTATATGTGCAGTCTTTAAAAAGGAAGCTCCATGGAGTGATAGCTCTTTACTTTCTGACTCACTGAAGAATCCCAGTGTCTAGAACAACCTCGAGTACTTAGTCAGCATTCAATTAATGTTGAATGAGATGCATATATAGATGTTGGAGGGTATAAATGTTGGGTATCTGGAAATTTAAGGAAAAATCTAGTTCCTTAGTCACTGAAGACCTGAATGCATATTGAATGTTAAAATGACAAAGGCTTAGACTCATGGAAGAGGATAAAAATACCCTAAGAGATTAGAAATAAATATGGGATACAATCTTGGATGAAACTGATAACAGTTCCTAAAGTGGTATATAGAATATCAAGTATAAAGTTTTGGAGTACATGATCAGAACTAAATCTGAAGCTATGATGTCATGAGAGGGTGGGACTTTAGACTAGAGAAAGGTGTTAAGGTTTGCTCTGCCTGTATGTGGAGGTTCACTGGACCACCATTAAATGGAGGACAGAAAGTCATAGATGGGCAATATGAGGCAAAGACTATTAAGACTCCTGAAATTTTTGACAAAGAGAAACCTTGACTTTCTGATCATCTTCACATAATCATTTTCTAACAAACTAGATCTAGTGGATGAGATACTTCCCTAATGAGCCACATTCAAATTAGATTTACCTCTGAATGCAATAATTTAAAATAATTGTGTGTACCCTTAAGAATGCTATGACATCGGACTCTAGAAAAGGCCAAACCCAAAGGTAGGCTGAAACAGAGCCCTGCATCACCTAGCTATGAGGGCTGGACAGGAAGAAGAGCTTAGATGTCATTATTCAGACATTTGTTCCTTGTCCACCATACCAGGAATTTATGCAGTTTAATGAAGACATTCAACTCAAAGAAATTAAGGAATGCCTATCATTTCAGTATAAAGAATATCATCAGAGAACTGAATAAACTAGGAGAACTATATGTCACACAACCAGATGGTCTTAGAAACCTCTCTGTTAGAATCACCAACTTAGTGAATTTTCCACAGGTTGGGAAATGCTTTTGTGTAGAATCCTTGGGGAGTCTTTGTGATTTTTCTCATAACATTAGCTTAATGACAGCAACCAGAGACCTGTGTAAATCCTATTTTGAGACTTGTCGCCATGTTAGAGTTCCGAAAGATAAGGTCTATTGAGATTCCTTTCACATGGCATAGTTTATCTGGTAGAAGTTATTTCAGCATTTTTCATCTCTTCTGACTTCCCCACAGGACCTCTGTTGTTATTTTTAGCTGGATATTTTGAAAATGAAAAACAGTTAAATGAAAACAGTACCTAACTGTTCGTGTAAATGTGAAATAAATATATATAATGCATGGTGACTGATATTTTGTGTCATTAATCTTCACTTGTGAGGAGAGATGCGATAAGTCACTCATGATTGTGCAAGAACTTACCTATCCTTCATCACTGCACTCATGAAGATTAATGCCACATTTGCACAGACCATACTATCATGTGTCCTTTGAGACCAGAAATAGACATTGGATAAAGCTAGTGCTGTTATTTGAAAATTGAGGACACTTTGTATATACCATCTCCTACTCCCACATACCTTGATATGTAATGTTAAACTTGGTACCACTAACAACTAAAGGAATACTGAAATAGCATATATTTGCATCTATAACTATACACCTGATACATAACTTAATTTTGAATTTTAAATTTTGGTTTTACACATATCCTGCACAGTATTCTGCAGGGGCTATGCAGGGATATGGTCTTGTTTATCACAAGGTGATAAGTGGTATAACGAAGAGAAATTGCAGATAAAATGAGTAAGTGGTTAATTCTTTCTGTGGGCTAGTCAAATAACAAAGGAGTAAGTCAAAATAGAACTATTCAGAAGTTTTAATATTCGAGCTGCTGAATTAACAGAAAGTAGCATGGGCACCTTAGTTTTCCATGATGTACAAATGAATACACCATTGAGTTTTAAGATTATGGCCATGCAAACGGGCGACCTCCATGTTGTGTGCTATAGTTAATCAATAGACAATAGCCCTCTATCACTCAGTACTGAGTTACTTAACCTCGTTTTATTTTTTAATTATTCTTTCACAAATTGAATGCTTGAAGTTAGAAGACTTCCCATTGACATAAAAGATTTCCCTCTTTGTTGGTACATAAGATTTGTTATATGAACAGAAGTAAACTGAAAGGGATTTCTATACATCCCAGAAACTTTATCAGCCGACTGGAGATTTCCCAAATCATTGTCTCTCTTTGGATAGTATTAGTTTGAAGTATCTGAAATTATTGATATAAAAAGTTTTGACCTAAGAAATATCAGTATTATACGATTCTCTCTAATCATATCAATTGCACGTTTCGCATTCAGGCTGCATTTTTAATTCATTTTGTCTGTCGATAACCAAATAAGTTATTTCACATATTTATTCAAGAAACATTTATCATGGGCATGCCCTGGTGGTCTAGTGGTCTAGTACATCCTGAGAGCAGCCCCATGTACAACCTAAGGCCTTGGTTCAAGACCTGGGCCCGGGGAAAATGACCAATGCGAACAACTAAATAAAATATTTTTAAAATAAAAATAAATAGAATGTTTAAATCTAAAATAAGATTGAAACATTTACTTTAAAAATTCTATACAAAAATAAACATATATTATAACACACAGATCATGATAGTAGTAGGCTGTGCATGCACATAAAATAGAATATTGTATCTACACCAATAGGGTTATATAATCTTAGGATAAGATGCAGAAGGACATGTGTGGGCAAGTACAAAATGGATACCAAAATAGTGGTGCCAATAAATGTCCTTTTCATTCTTCCAACATGGAAGTAATAGTACAATGTGTAAAGGAGACCATACAAATCAACTTCCAACTATTTAGAGAACCTTGAAAGGATTCGTGCCAGAAGTACCTTCTATCACCCCTTAACATGTGTACATTAAGAGATCATATACTAGGCAGATAACTCTCCTAGGAATCTAAAGATTTAACTTCTTCTATTAACACTTAATATTTTTGTATTTATTACATCACTTAAATTCTATTTACCTTACTCATGTGCAAAATGCGAAATGTAATCTCTTCTACCTAACCCCATATTTGTGAACGCCATATAGAATCATCTATGAGTGTTTGTGTGTGTATGTATGTATGTATATGAGAATTTTTTGACAAGAAAACTGCATAATTTTTTTATAAATTCAGATAGTATATACTTAATGTAATAATTTAATTGTTTTAGCAATTTAATTTTCAAATAGAATTAAAATTTACTTTCTGTAATGAGGTATTCTGAAATTTGAAATCAAATAAAAATAAAATAATTAAGGATTCTGATAGCATAAGTATGCAATGATATTCCTTAACTAAATACATGTGGATGAAGATACCCCACCCAAAAAGAAGACCTTAATAAAATTAGATGAAAAAGTGAGTCAATAGATTGATAGCTCTCACATTTAGAAATGCAAATAGGGAATAAAAATCTATCCTAATTTGATGGAGTTCACTTTTCAAATAGGATTTAGACCATTCATCTTCAGGTTTATTTATGTTTATAAAATAAAAAAAGCTTTGTGCTTTAAGAGACAATAGTTTATTTTTTAATTATTGATACTTATTGTCTCTTGTTCACAATGATACATTCATTTATCAGTATAAACATTGTATCTCAATCAATATTTCAAATCACAGCAGAGTACTTTCTAAACTCTGATATATAAGATAAATAAAAGGTAACATTCTCATTAACATCTTTCTTATTATCTATCTTGTTTTACTGTGATATGTGAAAGAGAGTGGTTCCTTACCTTGGTTCTTATTTCCCTTTGTCTAGACATGATCATGCATTTGGGGTTGTATGAAATATTCAGCATCTGATATTCATTTTATAAAAGGATAAAATTGTTTATCTGCTCCCCAGTTTTTAGAGAAGTGCTTAGTAGGCACTGAATAAAAAAGAATATAAGATAGATAATTATGTGTAGCACTCTTAATGAAGGGAAATTCAGAGAAAAACAGAAAATTCAAAGAAGTAATTATCATAGGCAATAATAACTATTCCTCTTATCTGAGAGCTGGGGATATGTCAGCCTTAGCGGTTTATGGTTACTACCTCATTTCATTTCAGAACAACTTTCTGAGTGTGATTCTTTTATTATCATGCTCATTTTCTATATGCAGGAATTGATTCCAAAAAGATTATAGATACATGCATAAATACATACATGAATGAATGCAAACATAGATATATACATACTACGAGGAAGTAAGGTACTTGGTTTATTGGAAGAACAGTGAGGAGGCAGTAGAGCCAGAGGTGGAATGAATAGGAATGACGGTGATAGTAGAATAAAGTCAGAGAAGTAGGAGGCATGCTAAACAAAAAAAGTATAGATAGCCTCAAAGGGTAGTGGGAGCACTTTAATATTACTCTGAGTAACATAAGAAGCCATTGAGCATAAGAATGACTATGATCTAACTTTCATATTGATATGATCCTTCTACTCTGTGGGAATAAAGACTGAAGATGGGCAGTAACAGAGGAAATCACACCAGATATTGGACTAGACTACTGAAATGATCTAGTTATTCAGAGAGAGAATGGATTAGTTGGTAGCAGTGGAAGTGAGGAATAGTAACAAGACTTTTACTATGCCAGATTTCCAGTGTGTAAGTGATAGGATGTAAAGGTGAGAAGATGTAGAGATAATAGGATGCAACAGAGAGGCCAAGACAAAATACACAAACAAAAAATGGTATTTCAAGAGGACTTTGGTCTAGCTACTTGGATAATGGTCCCCAGAATGATGCTTAACACATGACATGAGCTTAAAAAAATATATGCTGAGTTAAGTCAATGAGTGGAATATTATTAGAATAATCTTTCTCAAGGATGGAGGCTGAGTTGGAATCAAGAATTTTTATTTTGTGGCATCCCTTGGTAGAGCTGGGCACGTGCCTGTGGCCCTGAGTTCATGTCCTGGGGCCAGCGGAAGCAATCAATTATTTATAGTTAAATAAAATAAATTAAGTGTTTCTTCTTCCACTCTCTTTCTCCCTGATTGTCCATGCTCAGATTCATTCCTTCTCCACCTTTCCTTTAAAAAAATTTTTTTTTTCATTTTGCACAAGTTGATTTTTATACCTCCAAGGAGGCATTATAATGAAGAGTTACATATACAAATCTATGTTACTGACTGGAGATGTATGTTTGGATGTCTTCAGTTTTTAGATGATGTTCAACGCTATCATGCGATCACCTAAAGAGTGATAAATGAGATTTTCACTAACTGAACCTTGATATACTTCAAGCTTTAGTGGTTCAAGAGAGAAAGAAGAATTAGTCATGGGGGTTGAGCACAGAGAAAGTGAGGTAGGAGGAGAATTAACAGTGGTTTCCAGGAGTCAAGTGCAGGGAGTGTTTTAGGACAGATTGGTCCCTTTGTCAAATGCTGCTAATTTTTACCTATATGAAAATTAGACTTGGCTACTTGATTTAGCAGCAAACAGTTTTTATCTCCCACTTCTTCTTTGCTGTTCTATGAACATTGTTGCCCACTGATTTGCTCTCACATGTTTATAAATCCCAGAACCTTAAATTGTAACTCATATTTCATATTTCTACTAAAGGATAACTAACGGTTTTTATAATGACAAGACATGGGGAAACTTTCCTAAGATTGAGTTACATGTTTTTTAAAGACCAGTGACAGAAAATCCACAGATAATTTCTGAAATAAAATTTAATCACATTCAGTTTTTCTTCTGTATTAATATTCACTATTGGTGCATCGTTTGAAGTTTGAAAAGCATTTTTACATACATTATCTGTTCCAAACAAAACCATCTAGCACAGTATAATACCCAGATTTGAAGCTTACATCACAGATAGTACCACCTGTTAACACTTCCTGGTTGGAGTCAACTGTTCACTCACAGTCACTCCTCCTCATTACTTGAAGATTTTAGCACCTGCCTCCCAGTTGTTCTCTCCGACCTATTCCTGATAGATTTCTTAGTGATTTCCATATCTGTTTTGGTTCTTTGATCTTGATTGCTAATGGAGTGGGATCTTTCCATCACCTAGAATTTCCTTTTTGTATAGTTTGCAATAAACGTATGTCTAAGCTTATGCTGTGAAGATCTCTGTTTGTTGGCAGTAAAGATCATTCAGTTTATTTAAGCATGCCTTGTAAAAATGCCAGTTCTACCTCTTCGTGTTTCTTTGCTCCAAGATATATATGACCCTAAATCTCAGGTTCTGCTTTTAATCATAGGAATGGGAGAAAAGTAAAATGAGGGTGAGGTAGGAGGAGGAGAGTATGCCTATTGTTTTTGGATGTGCAAAATATACCAATTGGAGTTTGCAGCAGATGCCTATGTCAAACCCTTAATCTTGCATTTGACTTTAATAACTCACAGTGTTCTGCTTAACTCTTTTCTATCCACCTTCAAAATACAGGATCTCATTTGATTTTAAGAGGTGGTTCTGATAATGACACTGGGTCAGAGAGAAAATGTGACTTGCTTAAGGTCATGCATCTAATAAGTCAGAAGCAAATATAGACTCCAGATCTTCCGATTCCAAATACGTCTTTGTATTGGCATTAACTCTATTTTTCAAAATGGTCAGTGGTCAAAATAGCTGTCTTGGCTTTCTGCCCAGGAGAGTGTTAAAATACAGTGGCAATGCAATAAATATTTTCACCAGTGTTGTCTGTGATGATGGTGGTGGCAGCAGATCGAGAAACGTGCTGAATTGTTCTAATGGATGCTCCCCACACACCCCACATTTTTTTTAGGTTGGCAAATACTTGGCCTGTTTGCAGCATAGAGACCACAACGGAGAGCTAGATGGGTGATGATTCATGCTAAATCTTTCCTACAATATGCTGAACACTACAACAGCAGCTAATGTGAAGTGGCTCGTTATAGGCTGTCAAATCCAATAACAGCCCTGACTGACTTTGCTAGCATGAGCTACTTGTAGGAAGCCCAGCTTCTGCAAACCGCCAGTTAACTGCAGCAAATTGGCTGCAATCTTGTGGAAGCAACATATTCACTGTTATATTTGCAAATTTCTTGTATGTTTCTCTTTGTCAGTTTAGAAACAGCCTACATGTGCCCTGCTTGACAGCCAAGATGACTCTCCCTGGGATTGACTTCTCTTGTGAGTGTCTCCTTCAGTCATATTTTATGGGCTAACGATTGTATAAGGGTGGTGGTAACTCAGGGACAGAGATGGACACGTATCTTTCTCCTATGGAAATATTCCCGAAGCATCCTCCTCGCCCCACCTCTAACCAGCCAATGAATACATGTATTTTCTGTGTTACAATATGCATGGGTAGCATTTCTCTCTATAGAGAGATTGGGAGGCTGCAGGCAAAAGTATTGAGTTCTTTCTCTATGACATATGATTATGTGCTTTTTGTCTCCATTAAATCACGCTCTCCTGGAAGGTTGGATACTGAATTTATTTATTTAGTCTGGTACCTATAAGCCCTAGTTGTCTCTCCACAAGTATTTGTAAAATTAATGCATTCCCTTCTAAAAAAGTCCACGATTAATCCAGGGCCTGGGGTTTAATCTTATCACCCCTGCCCTTAGCACAGTACCTGACACGTGGAAACTCCATGTTTAGTGAAGGAACAGGGGTTGAATAATTTCATCAATCAGATGATTCCCTGTGGCCAAATTAAAGACTAGCAAACCCTTTTCCAGTCATCAGAGACAGAAAAGTGATGGCTTCCCCTCTTTCTTTTTTGGGCCACCAGGAATAATGCCCTCAAAAAAAAGTTGTTTATTTTGGAAGGCAAAAGCTAATCTAAAGCTATTTTCTTTATTTTTGTATTCAAATATCTATAAAACAGAAAAACACTAGAGACCTATTCATTGCTCACAGATGATCTATGGGGTAATAATGTACTTGCTTTTCCAGCTGTGCTGCACTTTGGTGTTATCCTGAGTTTAATTGAAAATATGCTGTGACCTTGGCTTTGTTCACGGGGCATGGGAGGGTACAACTGGCATGAGGCCTCTGAAGAACTCCCTCTTAACGAGTGTCATTTGGCTAATTTAGGGTTCGACACTGGGAAATATTGTGTGCAGTCTTACAAAAATAAGATGCATTTTATTTGCATTCAGTTCACATGAAGCTAATGATTAAAAAAATAATTTTGTATTTTGTCATACCTATTTGTTGAATTCTAAATGCTGTCAGCCTGATAATAGTATTGTCCCTAACAGTCTCATGTTTCATCATAATTCAATAAACAGCTTGTGAATTGCATCCAAAAAATGTCTGTGTTCCACTCTTAACTTTAGGGGTTTCCATAGAAACTGTGGGCAGCAAGTTTACCTGACATTTATTGAACTTGAGGCTATGTAGGGAATTAATATCTCTCTGTTTCTCTCTCTGTCACTCTGTGTATACGTCTCCTTCTCTTCCTTGTCCCTCACAAGGCTGTCTCCCCCTCAGTCTTCCTCTCCTTCTTTTCCCTCCCCCCATTCTCTTATTAGCAATGAGGAAGTAATTTGGACTCAGTTAGATTTAACAAATGCAATAATCCTAAAATGAGCTCTGATACTTAAGTGTAATTGTGTTATTCGCTGGGAATGTTTTTCTTCAAAAACAGAAGAATTGAGAGTGAAGTTTACTAAAGTAGAACACA
Source organism: Solenodon paradoxus (assembly GCA_004363575.1). Lineage (NCBI taxonomy): Eukaryota > Metazoa > Chordata > Mammalia > Eulipotyphla > Solenodontidae > Solenodon > Solenodon paradoxus. The sequence goes on from RJWH01002137.1 coordinate 165,835, forward strand.
CTGGCTGACAGTTGGAAATTTTCTGTCTGTGTCATCTCTAGTCAGCTATGGCTTTTCCTTGATTTCTTCAACCCAAGATGATGAGTCTGCTCAGTCCTAATTCTCATATTCTAAAGGTAGCATAAAATCGTTGTGAAATCATACTCCAAAATAAAGGAAGAATGTATCTGGGAAAGAAAAATATCATCTTATATATTGTGTAATTATTGTGTGCCAGATATTGTAGGAGGTACTTTCATTGACACTGTCTTTGTTGACCCCCACATAATTCACTGCCATGCTATGTTCTGGAAGGAAAATGTTTCTGGAGCTGGTGGTTGCAAGTCTATTTCCTACCACAGACTGACTCTCAAGTCTTGGCTGTAGTATTTAAATACTCTGTCTTGGTTTCTCAAAAACAAAATGAATATAAGCACTTTGAAATGGAGTTTTATTAGGATTAGATATGATAATGCAACCAGTATACCATTTTAGTGGTGGTATTTCTCTCCATAAGTTTAGAAATAAGGAAAATGAGTTGCTAAGAGAGTAATTTATCCAAAGCTATAAAGATGATTAAAATGTGGTTAAAAGTGTAGATATAGACATATATGGGATCAGTTACTAATTATGTGATTTAGGGTAAGTGGCAAACTAACAAAGTACAGCTTCATGTAGTTGCTACGAGGATTAAATGAAACGTGTATGTAAGGCGCTCAGGGTTCCCGCTCGCCATATAGAAAGGGCATCTCTTGTTCTCTCTCTCTTCTTCCCCACCCCTGTCTTTACTATTTGGTTTATTTTCATCTATATTCAAAATTAAATGATAAGTTTCTAAAAATCTACCTAATAATTTTAATTTAAAATTATTTCCCAATTCATAAGCCATGTCAAGTTATCCTAACAAGAAGGAAAAACAAATGCTATCATATCCATTTTATAGATTAGGAAAGAAAGGAGATTTAGAGTTGTTATTGACAAAATATCTATACATTGAATGAGAAATTGAGAGATTGCTTCCCCTAAATTCTCTAAGGTTCTTATGATGATAAAAATCTCTCTAAGTATATTGTTCTTAATTTGTGCATACAATTATGACTTGTAAGTCTTAAACTCAGCAGATTTTAATTCATATTTCCAGTGACTGGTGAGCAGAAGAACTGTTGGCTAGAAGGATGAAAGGATGTAAGGAGAGGATAGGTGTGAAATCTTTTTTACATATACCTGTTTCTGGGTTGTTCTACAGGATCCAAAAAGACACATAAAAATGCATTTCTCAACACTAGGGACAGATGAGACATTGATTTTACACTGCAGTCTGCTTTTATTTTTCTAGTTGGAAAAATGGAGTGAAGTGGGGTATCAGGGATCAGGCAGAGATGTTGTGGGGCACTGGTGAATTCAGAAGAGTCTACTCTCCAGTTAGGACAAGAATGCAGCAGGACGCAATGAGTGTTTTCACACATGTGCACACAGGCTCACATGTACAGGAATAAGAAGGACTATTTCTTTAAATTATAAACTTCTTATGGCTTTATAGAGCTCAGATTAAGATAAAATATTAGCTTTTTCATTTGTATTTGTTGTGTGCTTATGTTTGCCTGATTATTAGAATATCTATTGTGTTGTCTTTAGAAGAATCCCCTTAAGCCAGTTTCTTCTTTGTAGGAGTGTTAGTTTACTTAAAAGTTATCCTTAATTCCACTTAACCAAACATACAGAAATAGTAGTTATCATGCTGCAGGCAATCCCTCTGTGTGTGGGAATCCTTTTGCTCAGGATTCATTGCGAATGTTATGTGTCACATGCATCTTCAACAAATTCATGAAAATTAATTTGTATTTATTAGGTGAAAGTGAAACATAAATACAAATTTTAATATTTTTTCCATGTCCTAATAGCTCATTTTGGTAGCTTTGGAGTTGAGGAGAATGGGTGAGAAAATGAGTCTTTCTGGATGCTCTGGAACAGGGTCAGCTAACGTTTTCTCTAGAAGACCAGATGTTATTCAGGTTTTGAAAGTCTTTGAGTCTATCACAAATATACACTTTGACACTTTAATGAGAAAACAGCCACAGAATATATATTTGATTGTGGGTGTGGAGGTGCTTCCCTAAAACTTTATTGACAAAGTCAGGTGACATGTCTGACTTTGCCTGAGGGCAGTAGTTTGCCAAATACTGATCTCAAAGAATTGTGTACATCTCCATCTACCTACCATTTCTGTTCCCTTATTAGGTGCAACTTTAATGGAACTAGGGAGTGTAGGCGTGATAGGCATATCAGAATTTGTCCTCATTCTGTGGATTTTACTTTTTGTTACACTTATGTTTTCTTAGATTTTATCCTTTTGGTATAGGAAGAGCACATGTCCTGTCTTCACTTTACAGAAAGGTACTGAAAGTTTAAGTGGATTCTCTGCATGTCCTTCACCATCTGTCATATCTATATTGGAATCTGACTGTTAGTCTTGTGTTTTATCAATTGATTGTTTTACTCTGAACTGAAATGCATACTTTTAGAGAATAAAGTAAGAGAAATAACTGAGAAATTATTTTTATTAAACCAAGAAACCAAGAAACACCAAGAAAAAAAAATTTAGCTAACAAGTTGCTTAAACAGGGACATGTACAGACTTCCCTACTTTCTTATTACATTAAGATGCCATAAGGACCCATTCCTTATTGTTTTTCTTGTATGTACCTAATATGTTCCCATGGTATATTTTTGGAAACGTGGCACTGTAGACAAATGAATGCAGGGAAATACAGGGAATTATTGCTTTGCACAGTACTGAGTTAACTAAAGCTTGTGCCTGTTGAAACTGAGTCCTCATTTCGCAAGGTTTCATGCTAACTGAGAGAAAATCTATTATAAAAAAAAAAAAAAAAAAAGAACTTGGTACCTATATGCATGACCTATGTTTAACACAGCACCAACCAAAATGAGGACTGCCTTAAGTAAATAAATAACTAAGAATACAATTTTCAAATGTCTGCATTTGCTGTGTAATTCCCTCTTTTGTGGTCATTAAGGGGAAACAAAGAAATCACTGATTACAGTCATTTCTATTATCTGACATGTCATCACCCAGGTTTCCTCATTATGCAATGTTAACAGTGTTGAGGTTACTTGAAACCAGTTCCAGTTCCAATTAGAAGGCCATCCCTGCTATCTGCATTCTGATTAAATGATGTTGCTTGGAAATCACAAAAAGAGTCTACTCTGTTTCCTCCCCTTGTTCAGATCTCATAAACACAGACTCAATTAAAGAGAGTTTCCTTATCAGGTTTGTGTGGGTCATTTTGGTGAATTTATTAAACTCTTAAGTCATGCTGAACACTGGAAGGCAGTGACTCTGCGATGGTCAGTGGCGGCCCAGACTAGGAATTTGCTTTGATGTCTTAGAGTCTTAAAAATACAGACGTCTGAGCAGAAGTCTCAGTCCCGATGAAGGATCAGGAATTATGAGCACTGGTGAGACATTAAAGAGAGTCTCACAGAATTGGAATTTTAGGGCAGAGAAATGAAATCATGACAGCATGCCAACCTATATTTTGGTAAAAAGCAGAGCCTATTCCAGATCCTCATTATTTAATACCTCAATTGAAAAACAATTTCTTAGCAGATCTTCAGCTCCTATAGAGCTCTCTCCCCTCTCCATTACCCCTATTTTTACAGATGCGCTTTTCCTTACTTACCCTTCCTATTGTCCTATTCTCTTCAAACTAAAGGAGAAAAATCAAGTCCCTATAATCTGTTCCATGATTTAATACAGAATCCAAATTCTTTTGTCTATTTTTTGTCTGGTTTTATTTTACTTATCCTACCGATCCCACAGTTTTTCAGTACATATTTTTAATAATTGACAGCTTATGCCTGTCTCTCTCCTATGTTCATTTTCATAAATTTTCCTTCCACCACATGATTCTTTTTCCACACTTTCACTTCTCTTTGTTACTATGCGCTCCTGAAATATATAGTACATCCTTCTCTAGTACTTTCTACTGTATTCTAGTTCCTTCTTTACTCACATGTGAATCTTACTGCATTCTGAGATATTTGTGAGAGACTTATGGCCTTAAATGACTCTTAGGAGCAATAAACAAATATTTTTCTTTCTCTTTGAATGCTAGCCCATTAGCTTATCTAATTCTATATATCCTAGTAAAAATCCATATCCAAATGTCCTCCACTGACTGTTTAAATCTCACGTTCTTTCTGAACACCAGATTCCTTATAATTATCCACATGGTCATTACATACTCTTAACTCAGTGTAGAACTTTGACTTAGTTTATATCTCACTATTTATGTTAGACTTGTTTCAGCACAATGTTTCAAATGACCGATGATAAGAAGTTACTGAATGGAAGGAGTTTCCCTGTAGGTAAAGATTTGGTGAGCATAATTAGAATCGTATGCTATTAGGCTTGAAATGACTTAGAACTTTAGAGATTCTCTTTCCCAGAACTCTACTATAAAATGATACCCAGGCATTTTTAGTACTTGGCTTTGCAGTGTTTAATAATAAACAAGGAAGAAAATTCTTTGCAAAACATTGGAAGGTGATCTTAAAATCTAAATGGTTCTAAATGTGAAATCTTCAAGTTAGCTTGAATGACCATTTAAATTTCATTGCTTGTTAAGAAAGTCCATATGCCTTACTGTTGCTATTATTTGTTTCTTTTCAATTTATAAAGACACTGATGACCTTGACACAGATTATTTCCTAAAGATTAAGGAGCAGTTGGGTGTTAATGGCTTTCATATCCTCCCAGCCAGTCCTCAATCCAAAGGATCATGGAAAGAAGGTCATTAACTATATTACCAACCTTCTGAAATCAAATTCTCCTCTGCCTTACCAAAGACATGTTAAAGATGGGTTTATTAGACTTTCCAAATATACTTTAACCAGTTGACCTGTCATTAACCTAGATAGAAATATTATACATAAACACATATATAAAAACACATATATGTGAATAACCATTAACCTCTGTGGACTGACAAAAGAATATCAAAGGAAAAGATAATTTTCTATGTTTCAATTATGATAACTGGAGATGTTCAGTCTCTTCTATTTACATTCTTTTTGTTCTCTTTTTCAAAATGAAAGTCTAGCAATAAAAATGCATGTGAAATTTTCTCATCTAACACTAGTTTTGGGTGTGGGGGCCAATCTGAAGGAGATTTTGGTTGCATTTCATAATGGAATATTATATTGCCTCATTTATTCCTGTTTCACAGTTGATCTTCACTAGTATTAGTAAGCATAATGTTTTCTCCATCAATATTAGTCATGTTACCTAAGATATTTTAAGAGACATTAACAATGTCTTTTTAGGAAACATTAACAATGTAATCATACTATCCTCTGCATTTTCCTCTGATGATTAAAGTAGTAAAATGAAGAAGAGTTCTGGAGCAGAGAAGTTGCCATTTCTTTTCTGTTGAGGAGACTCAGGACCTCATTTCATCATTTCAAATTTTGATTCTTGTGCTGACACAAGTTCCCTATAAAAATGACAGGGAATGACAAATTGTTACTTGAGTACCAGAGTTTAAAATATGAGGCAAGAATTCTTGACACCATGGAAGACTGTATTCAAGACCTTCCCATTTTTCTTGAAGGATGTACTCAAGACCTGGGCCTAGCAGCTGGATTTTTATTCTCCAAAATTTGATTTTAGTAGCTCATTATGAGAAGATTGTCACCATATTCACTAAACTGTGAAAAAATGAATATATAGAGCAGAATGTCAAATTACTAAATTATAATTCGAACTATGACAGACCCTTCAAGTACTTTAATATGTTAAATCTTTTCATGTAGAACTTAAACTTATTTGGAGTCATAAATCTCTTTAAGAATGTGATGATAAAACCAATGAATAGTCTTATAAAATACACAATCGTGTTTATGTAAAAATTTTGCATGCACTTGATATTCACAAGATGTTTGAAATCTATTCATGAACTTCTTAGAAGGCCTGGATTAAACTATGCATTTTAACAGAAAAGCAAAAGATAATTAAATAAGGTGGTTGTAAAAATAAAACTAAGAAAACTTAATTGTATGATTTAAATTTCTTTATCACCAGATTATAATCATCTGACAGACACACTCCTCTAGCTCGGGCAGCTAAGGTACAGGTCATATAAAGCCCATGGACCCAGGTTCAAGAACTGAGGCTGTGGGGGAAAAATGGTACACTCCTTAAGCTCAAATTACAGTAGTCTAATGTATCAAGCATTCTCCATAAACTGCCACCAGGTCTAGACAAAGAACACTAATATTAAAAATGATGTTCATATAATATTGACAATATTAGCATTGTTCTAAATCCTTCTTTATATATTAACTAACATATCTTCACAATAAGAGTATATAAATCAGATTATTGCTCACTAAGCAATTTCACAGATAAGTAACACACACTTGTATCTCTAATTTTTCAAAATCTCTCTATATTCCATTATTGTCCACTTGATTATGCCAAACCCAACTTTTTCTTAATATCTCCCTCATAAATTTGATTCAAATATTTTAAATATAAATGTGTACCAAGGACTCTGGGTTTAAGTATTTACATGTATTACTGGTAGGGATAGATTTTTACCCTTTTCTATTATAAACTACCCACATACATGTTGATTTTTTGAGAATCTACTTCTTCAGAATTTTAATTTATTTATATAGTTTGTTTGTGCATGAAGCAGTGATAAATATTAAGCCCTTAGCCATTTGTACTATGCTATGTACCATTTTTATTTTGGGGCTTCATATAGGTTTTATCGATGGACCTTTACATAGTATTGGTTATTACAAAATTAGCTTATTAACCTGGCACCTGACGTGAATTGAAATGTGGGCTACATTCAGTAAGGCTCCTCAGCAAGTATTTACTGAAAGCCTAGATAGCTTGTTATTCCTGTCTTCAAGAAGGTTAAAATTAAATATGTTGAATTCATTCCCAACATTTAGATTACAACAGGTATTTGCTTATTGTGATAATCTGGCATTACAGACACTTAGAGAAAGTGGATTAGTATTGGCCAGTAAGACCAAGAGAGTACTAGTAGAAATAGTCACTGTAAATATGGCTCTGAAGTTGGGTATAATTTTGAAAGAAAAATCAGGATTGGATATTACAGGCCATGGGAAAAACAGGAGCAAGGCTATGAAGAGGAAAACTAGGAGGCATATTTTTAGAAGCAGAAGCAGTCAACAACTTAGATTGTACTGTGGAGAACAATGGGAGACAGAGTGCGAAAGCAATATGGCGCAGCATTATGGAGTACCTTATGTATCATGCTAAGGCATAGTTGTCAAGAGGGTAAATTTGCCCCCCAGGAGATATTTGGCCATATCTGGAGGCACTGTAGATTGTCACAGCTGGGGGTACTAGTGGCATCTAGTAAGTAGAGGCACTAAGGAATTTAGTCTTTATAAACACTGGGGAACTATTGGTGGATTATGTTTTCTTGAACTGTGTTTATTTTGGTCCCTGTGTGTTGTTAACACTAAGTTTGCAAAGTTTGAATCTGAAGATCTCTCCCCAGTTAAAAAAAAAAGAAAGAAAGAAAGAAAAGGCCAGTTTTGGAGGAAAGAAATAGCATGTTAATCATTTGGTAGGACCTGAACTTGAGAACAGAGGAGAGGAAGAAAGTGAAGTTTTCATTCTTTGGGAGGACTCTAGACTTAAAGACAATAATACAAAGCCATTGCTACCAACAAGCACATCTCTGATAATTGGAACACTCTGATTACATTTCCTGAGGAGTGAAATAACAAGTAGTATATATAGAGCTTAAAGTTTTACGCTTTTTTTTTTTGGTTATGCATTTCATTAAATCGACACAGCAAGTATCTCTCATAAAAGTATAAACATACCCCCAACACCCCAAGTCTCACACTTTAACTTGAGAAACAAGTCTGTCATTTGTATTTCATATCTTAATACATAATCAATCTCCAAAAGTGAATATGATCAAAAGGATTCATAAAGGGCCAGAATACCTCATACCAGGTATACTTGGCTTTCTTGCATTGTGTAAGAATAAACAAGGAGGAAAAACAAATTAATTTTTCTTTTTAGCTTTGCCAAAATATAGTCTTGGGCTGTACTTCAGGACCTAAATTTTTCACAGGAATACGTTGGCTTTTTGTTGCTGAGACAAAGCAAAATTACCACTACCTATATCAATCTCTTGTCTATCCTATCTTGTTCCTTTGGATTACGACAGAAGAAACAGAGATGGTTTCCCCTGGGACTTTCTAATTAATGGTGCAAATGAGTTCCAGAAGCAGCAGTGCCAGGATCAAGAAGCTATTCAGGGGGAATTTAAAGATGATTTGAGTCACTGCTTATAAGAATCCCTTTTCTCTGATGGATCAGCTAGCAAGCTGAACTAAGCTCCTGAGTTCCCAAGTAGGTGTCAGGTGAAGAAGAGCATCATGGAAACAGCTTTGCATCCTCTACATGAGAATTTCCAAGGCAATCTTGTTATTTTAGGCTCATACAGCAGAGGGCATTGTTTGGTCAAACTTAAAATAGAGCTGCTATTGACAATCCTACATAAGGAGAAATAAAGAAGCTTCTCCCATTCCAGTCCCTCCCAATGTTACTAATAATGGTAATAATAACACCAATAGTAATAATGATAATAGTAATAACTCAAAAAAAGTGTCCATGAAAAGATCTTCAAATCACTTTGGTCTCCCTAGTATTTTGTTTTGTTTTTGTTTCTGTTTTGTGGTTGTTGAAAAAAGGTATTCTGTGAAAATAAATAAATATTGAACAAATATCATTCTAGAAGTTGAAGAAATTCCTAAAATGTGAGTTGGATTTTTCTAGATGCCAAATATCTGTTAGTGAATATGGTATTATATGGATCCTTAATGAATTTATAGTTTTAACTATCTACTGATTGCTTCTGTCTGTTTGCACAACCATTTGTTCATTCATTCATTCATTCATTCATTCATTCATTGAGTCATTCAAGTGTTTAAGAAGTGTTCCATGAGTCTTATTATCTAGGTGAATTTCGCTGAAGAGAGCAGATAAATCTCTAGTTCATGGATCTTAATATCCCACAGAGATGAGACAGACAATAAGAAAATAGACATCTAATTACAGAAGAATAAGATTAAATAATGATAAATACAATGATGAAAATCAAATGTAGTGAGGTGATTGACTGTGATAGAGGCTGGGTGATCAAGAAAGAACTTTATGAGAAAGTAAAATTTAAAGGGAGTTCAAACAGCTATGCCAAAATTAAGGGCCACATGTTGCAGTGGGAATCCTAGTGTAAAGGTCCTGAATGAAATTTAGTAGGTAGGCAGGAAAAGAGGAGGAAGATGTGTTTTATTTTATTTTTATTTAGTTGTTCACACTGGTTGTTTTTCCCTGGACCCGGGACTTGATCTCAGGGGTATGTGACCTTGAGTTCCTTCGGAGGTGATTGACCTAACCTGACTGCTGCTCCACCAGGGCACACCTAACAGAGATTTTGGGGAATGAAGGAAGACAGCGTGGTTGGTTGAAGAGAAAAAAGGGGTGAGAAAGAGTTGAAAGGGAGGAGAGGTAGGCAGGTGTGAGATTATGTGTTGGAAGTCACAGCAGTTGGCATTTTGGTCTAAAACACTTAGACAGCAAATAGGAGCATTTCAACTGACAAATGACATGAGCATATTTACATATTAAAAATTTAGTCTGAATGTTATTTGGATAATTGACTGTTGGCAATATAATTACTAAAATAGAGAACTGATACAATGGTATTTCAGTAGTCTAAGCTAGAAATGAAGAAGACTTAGTCTAGAAAGGGAGAATGTGAAAAAGCGGATAGATACAATTATATTTTAGTTGCTGAGTCAGATGGACAGTGTTGGACTAGATGTAAGTAAAGACAAGTCAAGGAAAATCCTGAAATTGTCCCCTTTTAAAAAATCACATTTACTTATTATTAGTAATAGTGCCTATTTTTTATCATTCTCTTTTGGTAATTGATGTTTCCTTCATTTTTATAAATTGCATATTCATGTCATTTGCCAGCTTTCTACAAGATGATGTCATTTTCTTTTTGATTTTTCTAAGAGTTCTGTTTTGAAAGGTAATTTTATTGAAGAAATACTGCATTATAACACTACATACATCTAAGATATGCATCATTGTAAATCAGCCATCCGTATATAATACACTGAGTTTGCCATCACCAGTTCTTACATTCTTTTTGGGAATAACTGGGTGTGTAGTAGTGACCTTTGTGGAAATGCAGGGGCAACTTTGAGGATTTACTTTCAGTATATGCCATGCTCTTTAATTCAGGCACTCCTTTTATACATTAATGTTATCATCACACTCGGAAAAGTATGACTCTCAGAAGGTCAATGTATCAGAATCCTTCCTCATCTCAATTCTTAATCTGCCTTTTTGTTCCACTAGGTTTTGCTGAAACCTCAGCAAATATAATGCTTCAGCATTATTCCAGGCTGAAAAGTGTAATATGTTGTCAGAGAACCAAAGCTAAATGCATGTTTAATAGGCCTTTGTGTAGACATGAACTGTGTTAGAAATCACTGCCTTCTTCCATACTTGGTCATCAAAGTTTCCAAAATGGTATCCTGCCTGCGCTGTGTATATCGCTATCTTTTAATGCAACCACATGCAAAAGCTAATTTTGCCTTCGCTATTATTTATGCTCTGGAGGATTTCAAATAAGGCTGATTAATTTGTACCTATACCTGTCCAACAGTCAGATAATTCAATTAAAGATCAATCCCATTAAACCTAAAGTAATCTTAGAGATGCCCATTATTAAAATCATCTGAATTTTCTATTAACCACTCTTCTCTCTCCAATGCCTTTTATGTACAAGAATGTGATCTTCCTAAAGCAATATGCTTTAAATTTTTTTATTATAGTAACTTTGATTTTACACATTAAAATAAACTCTTAGGTGTAACTTCCCCATATGTGTAGTTTCCCCATTCCTCAGATATATGTCAACATACCCTGCCCTCCAGCAATTACCAGTGTTATTCCTCATTGCCCAGCCAGCTACGCCATCTCTTGCTCTCAAACCACCCAGTCCATGTCATTTCCCATTGGTAACCTCAGTTCTATTTAAAACAATACTCTTATCATACCTTTTGCTTCTTAAGAGTCTAGAGTTTTTTGATAAGTCTTTTTCTTAAAGCAAATCTTCTGCGAGGAATGGTATGTGCCTTATTTGGTACTGTTTATGTATTCATTTATTTATGTACTTCGCTATTTAAATGTTTTAAGTTAAAATGTCAGTATTTTATAACCTTATATTACTTTTTAAATTAATTTAATATTGATTGAGCTAACTTTGCTTTACAAAATAATATAGACTCATATGTGCAATTTTCCCATTCCTCAGATATATGACAGCACCCTGTGACCACCAGCAAATTACATGAAGTAACTTAACTATTTAAATGCTGCCTTTGCTTCCATTAAATCACTTTCCTCATTTTGTGTTCTTACTCCCCTGCTTTTACAAGTAATCTTCACCACACTACTCTGCCTCATTGTAAACTTTTATGTCCTTAAAGACCCATATAAAAATCCCAAATTTTCTTAAAACTTCCTTTTATTACCTGTGTTTACATTATATAATGCTTTATGACATTTGGATATTTAAACAAATAAAGAATAGCTTTAATACTTATACGTACAGTTTTTTTTTTTTTAAATTTTACATGTGTCTATACTTTTGATTACAGTTCAACAAGGTCGTAATCGTCTAGTAGGCGTGGCCAATTTAGCTTTTATGAATATTATATTCTCCAAAACATAGCAATGCTTTGGTCACAATGTTCTTCTTGTTTTTCTTTTTCTTTTTTTACATACAAAATTCTCTCGTCTCGTTGCTTGTTCTCACCTAATGATAGTACAATGTTGTCAGTTCTAAACACTAAACATAAGTATTCTTTTACTATAAACCAAATGAGTATTCTAGAAAAATGAAAATGCCAACCCAGATTTTTATTTATTTTTAAGAGGAAAGAAGCAGGCAGGAATGAAAGTGAATAGGCAGCAGGCAGGATAAGAGAAGAGGAAGAAGCTTTTATATATTTACTTGTTCTTCTTGGTTGTTCCCCTCAGCCCCAGGCCTGGGTCTTTGCGCTGTATTTGGACTCCACCATCCAGAAATGAGGACTTAACTGCTGAGCCACAAGGGTTCACCCAGATGGGTTGTTTTCCCTCCTGAAGTTTCTATTTCTAGAAATATTGCAAGCTCTTTAGCCAAAGAACTATCCCGGGATTATAGCCATTTAAAAGTTGTATCATTTCCATTACATTTGCCTAGAGGGTCAGCCCTGATCATATTTACACAAATTTTCTTTTCTCTAAAAATCTGTCAAATCCCATATTATTTGGGGTGAAAGCAAAATTGGGCTTCAAATAGGAAAAATAAACTATACTAGGAAATATTTATAAAATAAACATGATTTAGAGAGGTCTAAGTCATTGCTGCTGATGTTATTTCATTTGATGTTTATTATTTTCTTGCGTATTTTGGCATTTTTTTCAATCTTAAAGTGATATCCAGAGAAATGACTAGAGTAGAAAGCCCTCTTAACATGATGGAGATCAGCCTCATTCCTCTTTGCTTACCAGCAAATCGTGTCAACTTCCTTGTTTCTTGTGATGGGTCTCAGATTTATAATGATGTATGAAATCAGATTTTTTTCCTACTGTATTAGCTTTTCTTTTTATGTTGGTTTGGGGAAGGTGGGTAATGAGAGAGAAAGAGAGGGAGAAGGAGAAAAGTTAATGAATATGAAAGTATCAGGATATGTCTGACTGTAGGTAACCAAGGGGAAAAAATGAACTGTTTATCCTATAAGAAATTGATTATTTAAACAATGAGAAATACAGAGGGAAGAAAATTGTAGAATGCACTATTTCACCCGCTTATCATGAATTTCATGAATGCCTATTCTTTTCCACTTTTCTTTTCTTGACATATTAGCTTTGTCCTTAGGCTGCCTCCTCTCTTGGCCACAAGATGGCTACAGCAACTCTGAACATCTTCTACAGGCTACACTATCTGGGAACAGAATGAAGAGCTGCTTCTTCCATGCTTTTCTTCCTATTAATGAGAGGCAAAAAATTCCCAGAACCTCCTCAGCTGCTTCCTTCTCAATTATCATTGGCCATGTTGTATCACAGGTCCGCATCTATCAATGTAATAACAGGAACAGTACAATTAATGTGTGTTTAGATGAGAGTTTGCCAAACTACAGTCCACATATTTGCCCACCACCTGTTTTTGTATGCCCCTGTGAGCTGAGGATGTTTTTGAATTTTTAAATAGTTTAAAATGTTTAAGAATAATATTTTGAGAAGTTAAAATTGCATGAATTTCAAATTTCAGTTCCCATAAATAGTTTGGAGCATTGTTAAGCCTACTCATTCACCTTTTCTCTGTGATTACTCTTCAGCTAGAATGCAGAGTTGTGTGGTTGCAGCAGTGACTATAAGCGTGGCAAAGTCTCAAATATTTACTGTCTGAAACTTTACAGAAATAACTTGGATTTTATGCAATTTTCATCCCAAAGCAAATCATAGTGTTTTGTTTTATTTTTAAAGGAAGCATGAAAGTAGGGATGGAGGGGAGTAGAGTGGCAGAAAAAGAAAGAAGAAGCATCTTTATTTTATTTTTATTTAGTTGTTCACATTGACTGCTTCCCCTGACCAGAACTCAAACCTAGTGACTTGCACTTCCAGAGGTGATTGACTTAACCACTGCTTCAGCAGAGCCTACCAAATAATACAGTTTTTAAACTCTTTTTAGGGTAGGAGTGAATTTTTCTGAATAAAACTTTCTTTGGAAGAAATACTAGAGTAAGATATTGGATAAGCAATGAATGTATATTATAAATGAATAACATTCTTTAGTGCAAAAGCTGATTCCAAAATTACCACCAAGACAACCTGTTGAGAAGACAGAACTGAGTTCATTGCTTATCATTTTAAGAGAGAACACTAGCTTATTAAGGTCTAGGATTGTCTATGAGTGGAGTGATGAAATATTAGGCAGAGTTTATTGAAAATCGGAAGTTTAACTTTAGGATGGTTTTTAACAGAGTAACATGGAAATAATGGGGTAAGAATTATGATAATTATCCAGATTTGCTGAAAATAGCAAGGAGAGTTGAGAGATCCAAAAATCTTAGCATTCAGACCTCTGCCAATAATACTTTCCATGAAAGAGCTGATGCATCATCGGGAAAATTCCTATAAGGACAATGAAATTATTCGCTTTGTCAGAAGAGTCTCAGAAGAGTACAGAGATGCTAATAAAGAGAATAGAGAGGAAAGTCATGTTGATATATATTTTGGAGCTCTCAAGGTCCAGGTCAAGTGTGGGGGAAAATGATCTTGATTCGTGTTTAGGGATATCTGCTGCAAATACATATAACTGTGAGTGGACATGCATGCATGCGTGTGTGTCTGTCTGTCTGGGTGAGGGTGGCTTGTTGTGGTTAACTAAATCCATCTTTCCCCCATCTCATTTCCAAACTAGGTTCCAATGTCTAGGCACAGTTTGTGCTGACTTAGCAAGGATACTATAATAAAATGTCCCCATTAGCTACTTTTCCTGCACACAATTCCTTCTGTGTCTCTCAGTGCACTGAAGCATGGGTAGAAAAGAAGAAAGGTCCGTTGACAAAGTCAAGATATCCTTTGGGACCAGGCTAAAAGTATTATAGTTTAATTCAAAACCCACACAGATCCATTTGTAAATAAAGGCTGTCAGATGACATGGTAATGGATAGTGCATACCTTTAAACTGATTTCCTTTTGTTGTGATAAATACATCTTATGAAAGAGATGTTGAAACATGGCTTTTGATGTAGGTAACATAATTTAGATTTTAAAGTAGGAAACCTTTTGTTGATAGTTTATTCATTTCAGTGCATGTGCCAAGCATTATTTGCTGTAGGTTATAAATTACTTTGAACCAGTCATAATTTAGAAATTATTACTTATGACTGATTTATGAGATATCCTATTAATTGTAATAACAAAAGACCTTGAAGTAAGCAAGAACTAGAAAATAAAACAGTAAAGAGATCATCTGCAATAGTAATGTATCATATATGCACATTTTATTCAACATAGCCTGTTTCTGATCATGCGAGATAATGCTTACTAGAACTTTGAATAGTAGATATTATTCTTATATAAGAGAGAAAAATGAGTGTTCAACATTCTCTTTTTAGCATGTATAGGTATTTATTATACATTACTTATTGCGAGCCAAGAACTTTATGTATATTATGCAACAGTCTTAAAAATATTTTTCGTGGATAATGCTGTTGATCCCTTTTATAGATTGGGAAGCTGAGGTGGTAAGAGGAAAGTAATTTCCTCATATGTGTGGTTATGGAGGTTCAAGTAGGCAAGAACTCAGAAGGTCCTAAATTTCTTGACCTGTCTTGACCCCTGGACACAGCTATCTTTACTGTTTGTATTGTAAATAGAAAAACATAGCTAATGGCAAAGTAAAGGCTTATTGTATTCATTTCTGTGCTATTTCCATCAGCTGTTTATATCAGCTTGTGTTGCCAGAGACTCTAGGAGACTCATGGTTGGTAGATGGGAGTAAGAATGGAGGAGCAGGACCCTGAGAGCTCACCTCTAAAAATTAGTCCATTAACATATCAGAATTTTAGTGCTATTCTTTTTATGTTTTAGCAACAATTATCTTAAGAAGTATGTGTTTGAGAATGAGGTTGTATATAAATTTACGCTAACTCCATTAATAAAAAAATGTTCAAGGATCATTTCCTCAGTGGAAATTTAGTAATATTCAATTAATTTAAAATAGAAATTGGTATGGTTGATAAGGTCATGTTTAAATTTACAATGGAAGATAACTCCTAATCTAACTCAGGGTACAAAGCCTACCAACCATATTGTTGTCATCAAAGCTGTGTAGTGCTATTTAATGATTAGTTGCTTTAAAATGTAGATTTTATTGTTTTTCAGGTCTGCTGAGGCCAATAGATCAGGAGACAACTGCCAGTGAGATTGTCTTTCTTTCTCTTATTTATTTATTTTTTAACTTCCTAAGAGGAGGGGCAGCTCACACCACATATGGATCACATTGGGAGTTAGAAAGAGCAAACGAAAACATGAACAAGAACTTTTATTTTGTTTTTTGAGGGAAGACAGAGAAGACAAGGTAAATAGGCTTAGAATTGGCTAGTATGAATAATTTCAGCAGGTTCTGGACACATAGCAGTTTTTCCCTACTTTTCCTAAGATGATTAGGACAGAAGGGATACTGGCCTCCCATGCAAGAGCTCTGGAGAACTGGAACATGAATACCATGCTTGTGGGGAAGTACTCCTCTCTCTAGGAACTGGTTAGGCCTTAGAGAGTCAATCTCTCCAAGATAAGCAAGACCTCTGATATAAAAGCATAGCAGAAGAAAATACAAAAAATAAAAAGGCATTTAAATAAATCAGCACACATCATTAAACATATGCATTTTATATAATGCCTGTATTGCCAATATCCTCTAAGTTCTTTTTCTCACTACAACTGGAGACAGCAAGTAGGAACTGACAAAAAGAAATGTATTCTTTGACCAAAGAGGGAGAAGGGAACTGGTATTCTAAAATCTTTCTTCACCCTTGCTGCATGTCTGACAGGTAATATGCTTTTTATGCAAAGGAAAGGGTAGGAAGGGACAGTGTTTGGGTCTCTGATGTTTGAAGAAGACTTCCAGAAGAGGGGTGGAACACTCTAGGAGGAGGAAATCACACCTACTTTGGTTCCTAATTTGGCTTGAACCTGAGCTGTCATGACATGGAGGGGTGGTGATTTAATGCGTACTCCTTGACCCTTGTCTCATCTCTGCCTCCAGATTGTCATATTCCCAACTCTAGCCCGTTCCCATATTTCCTCTTGCTTACATTCTGGAGCTGAGATAATGCAGCTGCCATTGTTTTCTGATCAATGGTTATAAATTCCTTTATCTTCTGTAAAACTGGCTAACCATGTTAACTGGTGATTCCTAAAAGTGAGCACAACGGAACTAGATGTTAGTTGTACTTTAACCATTTTGAGGAAATGGCCAAGCACCAGATGATACCTGCAGTGCGCCAGGTGCTGTGTTGTCAGTAGACTAAGAAGAAATCATCAGTCGTAACCTCTGTTCTCAAGAAGATTACAGGTTAGTGGAGACAACAAACCCAAGGACCAATACTAGTACTGGAGAGAAATTGTGAAAATATTTGGATTTTGTCCTCATTCTCATAGCAATGTTTTTGTGACATATTTGATATCGTATACTCTTGGGCCAATCAGATGAACATCTGAGTACGAGTTCCATACTTATTAAGGGAGTAGCCTCATATATGATACTTCTCCTGTGATTAAATTTCTTAATCTTGAAATGGGGAAAATTATGTTTCCTGCCTCAGTGGAGTGCTGAAAGGATTCCCGTGGTTCAAGGCCAGCTTCAAGAACTGGCTCTCTATGCAAGTTGCAAAGCATCCCAAACTCTAAGGATCCCATAGTTTGTTTAATGTGCAGGTGCTATTAATGCTCTGAAAGTCATTGATTTGAATTGTTTTTAATATTTTTATTTTACATTGAGTCCCACCTATTATACAGCTTTCATGGATAGGATTATTTGCAAATTCTATAGCTCATGGTACCTAGCCCGTAGGATAACTCTCAGTAAAATGTTACCTAATACTAATTTTGCAAGGTAACTTTTAGTTTGTTGGCTATAATTGCTAATTCCTATTTTCTGACCTTTCCAATCTGTTCCATACTTTGAACCAAATGGTATGGTATCCATCATATGTCCCTGGGCATTCAGATCACTCTTGGTTGGTAAAGCTGCCTTAAGACCCTCCACTTCATTCTTCCATTTCTTTGTGGTTGTACATCTGATGTAATATAGACTATAAATGGCTGCTATTTTGAAGTACAGAAACATTTTTCTATACATTTGAGTCGTATTTCTCAAGAGGGGACATCAGATTTATTGTTTTCTTCATCTAAGAAATGATGACATTAGCTGATACATTTAGCTGATCACCAGCGTTGCTCTGAAAGACATTTGGAGGAGATCTAATATCCTTTTTTTGCTCTTATTGTTTTGTAGATTATTTGAACTCCAGAAGGACCAACACCAGATAAATTATGAATGTTGAACAAGATGACCTTACATCCACAGCAGATAATGATAGGTCCTAGGTTTAACAGGGCCCTATTTGACCCCCTGCTTGTGGTGCTGCTGGCTCTTCAACTACTTGTGGTGGCTGGTCTGGTGCGAGCTCAAACCTGCCCATCCGTCTGCTCCTGCAGCAACCAGTTCAGCAAGGTGATCTGTGTTCGGAAAAATCTACGTGAGGTTCCAGATGGCATCTCCACCAACACACGACTGCTGAACCTCCATGAGAACCAAATCCAGATCATCAAAGTGAACAGCTTCAAGCACTTGAGGCACCTGGAAATCTTACAGTTGAGCAGGAATCACATCAGGACCATTGAAATTGGGGCCTTCAATGGTCTGGCGAACCTCAACACTCTGGAGCTCTTTGACAATCGTCTGACTACCATCCCCAATGGAGCATTTGTATATTTGTCCAAACTGAAGGAGCTCTGGTTGCGAAACAACCCCATCGAAAGCATTCCTTCGTATGCTTTTAACAGAATCCCTTCTTTGCGCCGACTAGACTTAGGAGAATTAAAAAGGCTTTCATACATCTCAGAAGGTGCCTTTGAAGGTCTGTCCAACTTAAGGTATCTGAACCTTGCCATGTGCAACCTCCGAGAAATCCCTAACCTCACACCACTCATTAAACTAGATGAGCTGGATCTTTCTGGGAATCATTTGTCTGCTATCAGGCCTGGCTCTTTCCAAGGGTTGATGCACCTTCAAAAACTGTGGATGATACAATCCCAGATTCAAGTGATTGAACGGAATGCTTTTGATAACCTTCAGTCACTCGTGGAGATAAACCTGGCACACAACAATCTAACATTACTGCCTCATGACCTCTTCACACCCTTGCATCATCTAGAGCGGATACACTTGCATCACAACCCTTGGAACTGTAACTGTGACATACTGTGGCTCAGCTGGTGGATAAAAGACATGGCCCCTTCTAACACAGCTTGTTGTGCCCGGTGTAACACTCCTCCCAATCTGAAAGGGAGGTACATTGGGGAGCTCGACCAGAATTATTTCACGTGCTATGCTCCTGTGATTGTGGAGCCCCCAGCAGACCTCAATGTCACTGAAGGCATGGCAGCCGAGTTGAAATGCCGGGCCTCCACGTCCCTGACTTCTGTATCTTGGATTACTCCAAATGGAACAGTCATGACCCATGGGGCTTACAAAGTGCGGATAGCCGTGCTCAGTGATGGCACGTTAAATTTCACGAATGTAACTGTGCAAGATACAGGCATGTACACATGTATGGTGAGCAATTCTGTGGGGAATACCACTGCTTCAGCCACCTTGAATGTTACTGCAGCAACCACTACTCCTTTCTCTTACTTTTCAACCGTCACAGTAGAGACTATGGAACCTTCTCAGGATGAGGCACGGACCACAGATAACAACGTGGGCCCCACTCCAGTGACCGACTGGGAGACCACCAACGTGACCACCTCTCTCACGCCACAGAGCACAAGGTCAACAGAAAAGACATTCACCATCCCAGTGACTGATATAAACAGTGGGATCCCGGGAATTGATGAGGTCATGAAGACTACCAAAATTATCATTGGCTGTTTCGTGGCCATCACACTCATGGCTGCAGTAATGCTGGTCATTTTTTACAAGATGAGGAAGCAGCATCATCGACAAAACCATCACGCCCCAACAAGGACTGTTGAAATCATTAATGTGGATGATGAGATTACAGGAGACACACCCATGGAAAGCCACCTGCCCATGCCTGCTATTGAGCATGAGCACCTAAATCACTATAACTCTTACAAATCTCCCTTCAACCACACAACAACAGTTAACACAATAAATTCAATACACAGTTCAGTGCATGAACCGTTATTGATCCGAATGAACTCTAAAGACAATGTACAAGAGACTCAAATCTAAAACATTTACAGAGTTACAGAAAACAAACAATCACAAAAAAAGACAGTTTATTAAAAATGACACAGATGACTGGGCTAAATCTACTGTTTCAAAAAAGTGTCTTTACAAAAAAAACAAAAAAGAAAAGAAATTTATTTATTAAAAATTCTATTGTGATCTAAAGCAGACAAAATTATGTGTATTCCTCAGAACCTGTTTTTGCTGCACTTATTTACTATTTTCCCACATCTCGTCCCTGCCTTCCCCGATTGCCATATTTTTCATAGGAGATCTCAATTCCCTAAAGAACTGGTCTAGGAAATTTTGTAAGAATTCTGTTACACTTTGAGATTTTTATGGTGAATTCTAGTGGTGAGATCCAGTCTATTTGGTCTTTCTTTTCTTTTTCTTTTTTTCCTTTTTTTCTTTTTTTCCTCATGCCTTTATGAAATAGTCCACTGGGGAATGCAATATTAGAAATAGATTTTTAAGAGAAAACAAGGAAAACAATTGCAAGATCTTATATTTTTCATGTAATGACCTGTTCTGTATTTATGAGGAGGACCATTCAATGGAAAAGGGAAAAAGTAAGCAATCAGATTAATTTACATATGAGCATCTATAAAACCCATGATCTTTTAAACAACTCTAGAATCAGAATTTGTAGTTCAAAAGCTAAAAATAAGATTATAAATAAAATATTGTTGGTTTTTCTGTACCTGGACATAAATCATTTGTAGTATGTTTCAAATGCGAGAAACTTGAAGGTAATTAGATTTCTACTTTCTACGAAAGAAAATACTACAGTATTCCACAGTCATAACATCAATCTCTCTGGGGTCTTATTTCATTATTGACTTGAGTTTGGGGTCATTAATACAAGATACTGTGGTACTTTTTCCTTCACATTCGGGTTCCCTTTGTAGAATGTTCAGAGTAAAAAATAACAAGTCTGTGAAGTAAACTCAGTTCCTCTTGGGACAAAGTTTCAGTATAATTTGTTCACTGTCCCCTATATAAAATTCTGTTGACTAGATGAATTACAACTACAGAATGTAAAGATATTCTAAATTATACAAGTTGGGAAATTTTCTTTTTGGTGGTGTCAGCAAATTCAATTCATCAATAATGATTAAAGCCCTATTCTATGTGAGACACTTATTTTAAGGTTGCGGGTACATCATTGACTGGACCTGGTTCCTTCCCTTTACATACTTGCAATCTATTTAAAATAGTGTTTAAGAAATATTAGTTTATGACTGGGAGCCAGCTCCGATTTTACTGTTAGGTAATGGCTGTGAGTTCAGACCCTGGACTTTCAAAATACTAGGTTGCTGTTATTCCAGAAATCATGCTGCCTGGTTTCTTCCATTTCTATTAAGCTGTCTTCTTCCAAAGGCAGATTGCAGAGCTGTTAAGTGGCATGGGTATGGATGTACTGTGATGGATGAGTATATGCCATGTGACAGTAAGATTGATATAAGAAACTGCAGGAATTTTAGGCATGAGAACGTACACTAGCTTCCACGTGATGAAGGATTTTGCTGGTTATTGGCAACTCTGCCCTGCCTGATATGTCATTATTGATTTGACTTCCATCTTTACCTGGGTAAGACAAAGTGAAAATACACACTTATTACTGACCTCTGAAAAATGGTCAACTGATACAACTGATACTCACAGTTAACTCTAATAACTGTACCTCATACTAGGGTTTTGTCATCTCCAAGTGTGAAAAACCCTGTCATTACTACTAGCAAAGTATCTCAGAGAAATGAGCAGAAGAGAGAACAAGACAAAGAGTCTTGCTTCTCTTTTTCAAACCCTGATTCTCTAGTGACTTTTTTCCTTTCTCATTTTTAACCTACTTTGGTATGGAACACCATTCACATTCACTTTTTCTGGCAAGAAGACCCAAGAAAAGGGAAAACTCATACTAACTGTCCTTGTCAAGCTCTTTAATAGGAGGTGTACTCAATACACTGCCAGCTACAGATTCCACAAAAACAAAATAAAATTGAGCACTCTCTGCAAGGGTAGCAAGCAAGTGATCACACGGGAAGAATGGTATAAATCAAGAAGTAAAAGAATACTGCCTCTCCACTTGATTTAGGGTCACCAACCTCTTTCTTTTCTGCTTCACATTCTTCTTTCATGTTAAATTTATAATTTTATAGAGAGTTAGTCCTCACATACTATTCTCCTTGTTTGTGATGGTTGACTGAGCAACGAGACAAATTTTACTAATAGAATTCAAGGTGAACTTTAAAGAAGTTGACCTAGAAACTAAAAGCATACAATTCAATCCCAGGGAAGGTGATAGCATGGCTAATGAATATTCTAGAAGAAATATGATGAAAGATGTGTTTGTCAGACTTCGCTTCCACAGTCAATTTAGAAACTTTTGACAAAGGGTCATCGCAAATTTTGGAGTTGAAGTTTGGAGAATTATTAAGCGTATCGTTTAAAGAACACAAACATGAATTCTAAATACTTTATGGTGAGTAGTGTCTCTACTTGCTGCACATAATGTACTGACTCATAGTGATTTGACCCTTTGGTAGAGTAGTTGCAGTGATGTGCTAGAGATTGTCACATATGATGGACTTGGACTTCCTTGGTTGAATTTAACGCCCACGTGACTATTTAAATACATGGTACATTTTGTCACAAAAACAGTTCTATATTCATCATTTGTTTATTCTGCCCACAGATCACCACGTGGCAGAAATTGTAAATACTCATGTACACCAAAACTATCATACTGCCATTGATAATTGACTCAATCAAAGTCACCTAATGGTAGTTATAGTGTGTGTATGTGTGTGTATATACATATATATATATATGCATATATATCCTATTAAAATTATTTAGTATACTTTGTGAAAACATCAAGGTTTCTTTGGAAAAAAAAGATTCTCCAGCATTTTTCTCTATTTAGTCATTTTAATCTTATATACCTAACAAACATCTCTGTCTCCTAAATTCTTCTAAATGTGTCCAAGTAAATTTTCTCTGATAAGATTAAAATAATTTGATACAGCTCACACACAGAGACCCTGTTATAGCTTTAATAACTTCCTCTTATATTCTGAATATTCTGAAATGAAATACCTTTTCCAAAGATTGAAATAGGAAAGTTAATGTTGGAACACGGATTTTTTTTAAAGAAAATATTGCTAATCTGTGATTGCTTTCAAGCACTGTTTTTGGAAAGTTAAAAATCAGGATATTATTTGAGATCTGTGTGCTGTAAAACCCTGAATACAAGATCTCCTGGAATATTTTGACAATGGAAGGGTTATATGCATGAGTGAGATAAAAGTAAGTAGCCATTTAGAGCAAGATTTACTGAACCATGAAAAAAATATTAAATGATGACTTCGGGTACCCAACATTTCCAAGGCAAATATTGGTCAATGTGGAAAAATAAACAATAGCATGGATTTTTTTTTCTTTTGGCATAATCTTCAAGCTACTTAGATACACAGAAGAGTCAGATGAATATTTATAAACACAATATAGTACTCTGATGCAATGTAATTTTAAAATAAGTTCAATCATTTGGTCTTTCAGTTTACTAGTATTAATAAGGATATTTAAAATAATGATACTATTAAATAGCAGACATAACATATCAAAACTGAGTGAGGAGTCATTCATCTCTAAGAAATCATTCCTCTATTTCTCATAAAATAGAACTGAGAGTTCAGTCTATCATAAAAACATTTCCCCCCAAATTTTGCACAAATCAACATTTTTGACTAGAGTAAAATTATTATACAACTAGTTCAGCTAAAAACAAGTCCAAAAATTTGTCACAAAAATCAAGATACTGTCTACTCTTCTCTGCATCCATTTTAAGAAATATAAGTCTCAAACATCTCCATGACACTACTGTCTTTCCATGATCTGTCAGGAAACAAAATAAGATACATCTGGCTCTACCAGAAGAAAAAACGAAATCTAGAATGAATGAGAATGCATTGTCAATTAAGAGCCAAATATAGACACTGAATGAAACCTTCTTACAGTACATCCCTGATATGTCCTTTCGTTCCTGTGCAGACTGCCAAAAAAAGTTTTGAGACTTCACCTGGTCTTAGCATTAGGCAAAAAATATATGCAAATTGTGTGTATGTATGTGTATATATGTATATACATGCACGGACCCACATATGTGCAAACACATACATGTACATATAGTTAAATTTTACAAGCGTTGAGCAGCAGGAAATCAAATTAATTTCATTTTACTTTGCCCAGGAAAATGGAAGGAAGGAAGGAAGGAAGGTGGTGTTGTAGCAAAACATAATAAATGAAGCTATTTTGTTTCTTTTAAAGGAAAGGTAAAGACAGGAATGAAGGTGAAAAGGCAAGTGGGCAGGAAAAGTAGGAGGAGGCATCTTTACTTTTGTTTAGTTCACATGGTCTTTTCCTCTCAGGACCCGGGACCCTGGATTCAAACCCTGAGGTATCTTGCTTCTTCCTTTAGAGACAGTTGATCTAACCACTCCTCCACCAGGGCACACCAAATGAGCCTATCTTAATGAAAGCACATCATATTGGGAAAACATCTTCCCACTTTGTCAGTGTTTTGCACAGCAAACAAGCAGATGTATATATCCCCTGTGCAAAGTACAGATGATCGTCTTAAATTTCAATATTTAATCTAGTAATTAAATTTTATATTCTTGAGTATTAATTTTGCTCTTTATTGGATATTTGATGCTGACTTGTTGAATTTGAACTTTTCCAAATGGCATCAGTCTTGCTTTTATCCAATAGGCAGAAAGAGTAATAATATAGCTTTTTACCAGGATGGAATGGAAGATTCAGTGTTATTTGAAGAAGAGGAACTTTTCTCTATAGTGTCAATAGAACCAATCTTAATCACATATGATAAACCTGACAATTTAGCAAGAATATTCTCCAAACTCAGTTCAGGCTATCATGATTGAAACCCACTATAAAGGAACTGATAGCATTTGTTAGGTTGGTCCATATCTATCTTTCTTTCTATCTCTCGATCATCTATCTACCATCTACCTATTAGTATGTTTTTTGAATAACACTGGTGAATCTCCTGATTTCTCAGCTCTTCATTCCACATTAAAAGAGATAAGAAATAAAGTGGAAATCCATAATTGCTATTTAAATACAGTTGCCAGTTTCATAAAGCATATCATTCTCTAGGAGATATAAATGAAGCCTCAATCCAACTAAATATATTTTAAAAACACATAAGAACAATAGTGATATATTTTATGGTATGTATCTTATTATGGTAACTGCTATAAAATTTCAAATCAAATAATTTATAATACTAAGGAAATAATGGGTTTCTTTACTAATGAAATCATTATAAAATTAACCTTAATAAAATTTTCACAGTGCCTCAAAAGTCAAAGGTTGAAGTGGACTTTTAGGTCCTATTATTATTTCTATTTGTTTTTAAGTAAAGTTGTACAAAATGGAAGAGAGAAGTAATAAAGTTTGTCTCTCCAGCAGCCCTCAAGTAGACTAACTCATGCTTTGCAAAACTATTTCTCAGCATAAATAGACTGCTAATAAATAAACTTTAATTCATTCTAATCATAAAAATGTCATGTAGCTATGTATTCTCACCTAAAATTTTTTCCAAATTCTTGCAAACTAGCCATTCCTAAAAAATTTATGCCAGTCTGTAAGTGCTCAATTTCATTTTGGGTATTTTTAATACGTATCTCTACCCTATGTGGAAACATATTTTATCTCTGGCTTTCATTTTTTTTATCATATTTTCCAGAAGAATTATAAAATTAGAATCTGTCACTGCTACACAATATTTAATTATTCAATTTGGAGTTCAACCCCAAAATATTGGGGCAGCTCATATAGGTGAATAAATTATTTCTTACGCATTCTAGGAATGGTGACTCTTTCTGACTCTTGAACTCCGCTTAAAATATCGAGATTTTTATTATGATTAACGTAAACTCTAACTTCAAGAATAATAAAGGAGGAATTTCACAATATTAAAATGCTTAAAATGCTGCAAAAATATATAGACATATAACTTAGTATGTAGTGTCATACAACTATATGTTTCATGATTTGGCAAATATATGATAAATAATTGCATAAATAAATTATATAATAAGTGTTGAATATGTTGGACGTGATAAGCGAAACTATCATTTATTTTTGTTTTTTTTTTATCCAGGAGAAATTAGAAGAAATTAGAAGAAAGGGTATATGTATATATATATCTATATATATCTATATATATCTCTCTATATATATATCTTTATACAGGGGATGGCAACATAGGCTTGTTATCATCCTACTTATAAAGACAAATGCCAATACATACAGATTATTCATCAGAAAGTACGTGCTAATATGATTAAAATCTCTTTTATTGGTCCACATGGTTTCAGTTCAGGGACCTTATCATTAAATTCTTATAAAACTCAATTTATAATGAATCCTGAAAGTGATTTACAATAGCTTTTTAAAAAGTCTCTTTAGTAATCAGAGTAAGCACTGATGTTAAGGAGTAAAAATACACAATTAGATTTATGTCAGAAATAAACTGCTCTCTTAAAATTAGTGGAATGATATTACGTATTCATAAGATAATTTCAAAATTAAAACTGTATGTTTTAAAGTTTAGGGAATGTTTACTCCTTGCTATCTTATTTGTTGAGCCTTGATTGAATTGTAGATGAGTGTATTTTTATTAATGCACCAAAATATTACTGAGTGGTAAGTTTATTTGTTTACAGAATTGTCAATATTTTGAAGCCACAAACATAGAATAGAAAGGAAAGAAAAAAAATACTAGACTTGAGAAACAAGGACATGGTGAAAGCACAAAGCATGGTTAGAAAACTTGTATGTTAGTATGGATTCCTCTACATTATGAATCAGAACTGAACAATCTTCTTAACTCCAGAAACAGTTTAAGACTCTGGATTACACAACAGTGAGCACAGCGAAGTCATGTCCATGTGATAAGGTGATCACTTCATCTTGCTTTGCCTAGACTTTCTTGAGGTTAGCCCTGAATGTCCAGTAGCCAAGAAACCAATTATTTCAGGACTAACCAGGATGTTGGGGCAATCTCTTCCAAACTTGACACTCTGGTCATTGTCATCATGGTTCCAAGATTAATAGTAATGTCTTATCTCATTGATAATGAAAGTACCAGATAACAGACCAAAAAGTAAGTCTATTTCTAAGTTGGGCAAGGTCAGAACACAGGCAAATGTTGGTATAATCAAATTCCTTAGAATAATTTCCACATGGCACTCTTTAAAATGCAACAGAATCACAGAAAAAAACTGCTCTCAAAAAGGAGTTCTAGTCTTTAGATATCATTAATCATATTATCACAGGTATTGTTTGCAGAACACCTCAACTCATCTTCTCCAAGCTTCACAGAACTCTTTACGATAGTTTTATATTCTCCCTTTAAGGATAAAGACAATTGAGAGTAAAACTCATTTCACTGCACAAAATTAGTAATACCAACAAAAGTGAAAGAAGAAAATTGGAGTTGTTGGATATATATGGTAAGCCTTAATTTAGTAATGATATGGATTATTTAGAGTAGAAATGTGTTAGCAATCTCTTCAGAGTATTTCATCTCTTGTGTTCTATTAGATCATATTCTCCTCAAAAACAGGTTTCTCTTTGGAGAAACATTTTGGTAATTAGTGTTAGTCTTATTTCACCTTCAAATTTACTAAAGAATCAATAGGCCAAGATCTTTGAAACACTGAATTGATTAATAGATGATATTTGGAATATTCACTTACATTGAATTTCACAGCAGAACTTCAAATGGAAAACATTATGGATCTGCTAGCATTCAAAATGAAAATCAATCGACATGGTTTTTATCATCATTAATCAGTTTTAGTTATTTTAATTTTAGGGTTGCATAATGATTCACTTTTTCATTCTAATCAAATATCATGAATTGGTATTTTTTTCTGATTAATGCAGTCATTAAAACATCATATTGCAATCATACTCCAGTCATTTTTCTATTAAAAATACCCTCTTTACCAACTTCAATATTTCTCTAACATTATGTAAACTTTCAAGAAGTCAATAAAATGAAAATCATCCAGTTTATCTTTCTTAGAGTACAACACACTGTTTACAGCTGTCTAAATAGGTAAACATTAAGCCACATTCTTTTTAATTTCTAAGTAGTTAAAAGGGAGAAAAACAAATATGATGTAGCCCCCAAATTCAGAGACATAGCATTTAAATATTGCAGGTACAAATGATCAAATCTGAATAAAATCATTTAATAATATCAATCACACTTGAAAACTTTAAGGTTCTATATATATGAATACATATGCCACATATATAGTTATTTTTTAATTTAAAAATATTGTGTTGATTTTTCATACTTATGAAATGCATTACCTTTAATACATAATGAAAATAGCCAAGTGAAGAGCTCAGAAAAATAGATGAAGCAATGAGAAAATGAATTGGTTAATATAAAACAGCAGTCTCTACATAAAGGCATGAGACTTGAGAATGGGACACTAAATATTGACACTAAAATATGGCATGAATGATCTATCTTCCATATCTTACTCCATTTGACATCATTTCATTCCTAAATGCATGTATCCAAGAAACATGCATCCAGCCCTTGCTATATGCTAAAAATGAGTCAGGATTTTAGAATTTCAATGAATATAATCTTTACTTACAAGGAATGCTGTATTACAGTATTATAAATGCAATCTGATACACTGGATGTAAGAGACAGTGCATATTATGAGAAAAGAGAAGGACAATCTACCTGTGTTTTGTAGTTGAGGAAAGGGAAATCAAATTTGCTTTTACAGGAAATGATGCTTTAGTTGAGCCCTAATGAATGACTAGGAATGAGGCATGTGTTGGAAGAGAATTTGTATCAGCACAATACATAGCAATGTCAAGAAATAAGCAAAATACCATGTGTGAAAAAACTCCAAATGGTTTTATGTTGCTAGAACAAAGCTTGAAATTTGGATATTGCTGAATCAAACCTTAGACAATGATTGGATACCTTGTAGAACACATTGACTCTACTGATTTTAGTTCATGATTAACATAATGGCTTAATTTTCTAAGTAGTTGAGTGACTCCCTCAGATTTGAGCTTTGGATAGGTCATTTGCAGGACAAAAGAAAAGTTAGGGAGACTGGGGCGTAGAGAAACCTATTTTTGAGGATGTTTCAATGTTACCATCAACAGATGATTAGTAGAAATTATAGTTGAGATATGTTGAAAGATAAAAAAAATTATAGAAAATCAAGTTGGATTTGGTGTCTTACTAGATTTGGGAGATGGTACTTAAGGTTTCTTGTATTTGTTAAATAGCAGAATAGGAGGATGAGTGAGAATTAGAAGAAAATATTTATAATAATCATCCAAGGTGGATGGGACCACCCAGCATGCTATACAAGACCAGTGGATAAAGAATAAGACCATGAGAAATAATTATATCTGATAGGTGTGGAGAGAAAGAGTAAACCATTCACTTATGCATTAAAGAAATATCCACTGAGTCTATAATATGCTAAACCCTGCTGACCCCTGGTGTATTTTAAAGATGAATCTCAGGCTAAAAAGAGCAGATAAATAATGATGAAATGATTTAATTGTAGCTATTGATAAGTGCCATAAAGTAAAATGATAGGTTCAAATATTAAGGATGTAACACAAGGGAATCTGTTTGGTTGGAAAGTTTGCTTTACATTGTGACTTTTAAAGAGTAACATGAAAAATAAATTGATATAACCAAAGAAAGGGTCTAAACAAAGACAGTTGCATCAATGAGCTTTGAAACAAGAATTGGTATGGATTAAATTCCTCAAGCTTAAAGAAACAGATAAAAAGAAGATAAAGAAAAAGTAAACTGAGATAGCCAAGTGAAGAAGGTTTAGGAATACCAGATAAATAAAGAGTTTTGAAAGAGCATACAATCCAATAATTGAATAAACTGTTAACATGCACTGAATTTGGAAATTAGGAAGACACTGACAGCTTTAGCAAAAGCAGTTACAGGAAATATACATATGTTAGTAGGGGTGTTGGGAGAAGCAAAAAGGAGGCCTTATCAGAATATATCAGAATATAGTGTACCCTTATGGAGTAGGAATTAGGTCAATCACCTCCAAAAGGAGTGAAGGACATATACCCCTGGATTCAAGTCCCGGATCTATGGGTGAAAAACCATTATGAAAAACTAAATGAAATGAAATGTCTCTTCCTCCTCTCTCTCCTTGCTTGCCTGCCTGGATCTTTCTTTTGAAATAATTAATAATATAGAGAAATTAACTGGCAAGTCAGAAGCAGAGACCATGAGGTAGACTTCTCTGAAGTAATTTGAAAAGTGGAAGCGGAGTGGTGAATAAAATGAGCCAGAAGGAGAAGACAGAACAATGAAAGTTACTAGCTTAAGGAACTGATTTCATTCTATAGGCGGTCAGGTAACCATTCACAGAAAAATACATATAGAGCAATATTTATATCAAAATGGTTAATTTGTGAGAATAGGGAATTTGGTAAGTTATAAATCCCAACCTAGGCAGGCTTGAAGAAATGAGAAGAAAATACCTTTATTTTTTAAAAATCAACTGTGTTTTGTCAGATCTTTATCACAGGAATGGCTCATTATTAGCTGGAGAGAAAGAAAATCTCTGAAGGAATCATATACTGATGCTTTCTATACTCAGACTGGCTTATAATTTATAACAGCAAGTATCTTTGCTAAGTTTTTTGAATAATTAATCTAATAATGAGATTCTTTTTTGAGTTTACAATAATTATTGATAGAATAGTTCATCATAATGTTATATAGATTTAAAGTGTGCATCATTGTAAATCAATGTATAAAACATTAATTTTACCAACGTCCAATTATATCCTTCCTATTTCTTTATTCACAATGAAGTACTAAAATTTTCTTTAATGGAAGAACACTAAAACATGAAATTCTAAATACTACTGAGTTCATTATGGGAATGAAATTAGGTTATCAGTTATTAAATAATGTTAATTGATGTTATAATTGCTCAGAACTAAAAAGCACATTTCAGTTTTCCGTTGTATTCAGAACTCTATGAGGTGGTAAGACTGTAGGCTTTTAAACTTGTGAGTAGAATATAGAAGGAAATTTCAAGGAAAGTAGAAGTGCTAATGTGGAATGAATGAAACTTTTAGAAATCAAATTACATGTAACATTTTACTCTGAACACCAAGATACAGAAAAGAAATCATGTAATATATCTCTAACATCAAGGGTCTCTCATTTAATGTTTAGTTGCATCACATGTATTACTGATCCAAGGATCCGAAAACTCAATATTGTTGGTACTTATTCCAAGAGAAGTGATATCAATTTGCTAAGCATGACAATGATTTCTAATTTATTTCTCCATAAAACATTTGCAAGCTATCTCCCCATGTTAGTAGAGCAAAATAAAGCAATTCGTCACAGAATAAATTTATACTTTATATAATTTTAGTATAATTAAATAATACTAATTTATATAATAACATTGCAAGTGTATCACATGACTATACATTCTGCATTAGTAAGTAATATTTTGCAAAGCATTTAAGAAAGGAGATCTGAAATCTAGCTGAGTCATGACGGTTGGGTTTCCCATACATGGAGGTACAGACAGAGCAAAACATTCCTTTGATAACCATTACCTAATGAAGTAATAAAAAAAAAAAAATCAAGTGTCATGAGCAGGTAACTTCACCTGGATTAAGATTATAATGATTAAAACTGGGGACACAGTGTAGCGAAAGAGGAGAAGTAATCTTCAATCAGACTCTAATCAGACACGGGGTCTTTAAAAAAAATGACAGTTTGTAAACATCACACTAGTGGTTTTAACCATCCATTCGTTTTTTTTATGATTTTTTTAATTGCATGCTTACTAGTACAGCAGCCACAGAAATTCATCATCATTTCACTTCATGACTTCTTAGCATATCAATAAATGGAAAATTTAATGCAGAATTTATATAGATTCCTTGCTTAGAATTGAGGATCTTTATTTCCCATATTTTAATTAATGAACTCAAATTCACTGAGCATCTAAACACTGTACACAATGAATGAAATATATGTGTGTATATATATTTCTATATATACATACATATATATATATACATACACACACACACAATAGGTTTTTACTTTTACCCTTTATATTTCTGTTCCTTTGGTCTTAAAAATATGGCCAGAAGCATGTTTGAAAAGCAAATGATTTTTATTATCCTTTTCATTTTATATCTGGAAATCTTTGTTCAGCTGTTCAATAGATACATAAAATGCCCTACCCTTTAAAATTGTTTTATAGGATTCCTCAAACATTTGGCACAGATAATATATTATTTAGACATACTTTTCTAGGAGCAAGTCACATTGCATTGGATATATCCAATATTTCCATCATAAGAAATTTTGGAATAAATATGTTAACCTGAAGGATAAGCATAGACTGTCACCAACACACATAGCATCTGTTCTAATTCCAATGTTCCTGGTTCTCAATTTTTAATATTTTAATTTTCAAAGTAGCTACTCACTGTTTGCAATATTTCAGCTTTTGCTTTTGGATTCCAGCGTTCCATTAAAACAAAAGATTTCATGTTATGCAGCTTGAGTCTAATATTTGTGTGAGTGTAGGTATGTGTGGATATAAACCCATGACCTTCTTTCCCATACTTACATCACCCTTTCTTTTGCTATTCATGGAAAAAAATTGTTCATTGACACATTAGTTTTTACTAAATGTGTAGAAGAATAGTTTCCCCTTTCTCATAGTTTCATAGATTAAAACTTCAACACAGGAGGAGTGCAGACTAGGTGCTTTTTTATTATTAATCTGTGCACCTGCTTCTGGGAGATTCAAAATATTGAAGAATTGATACTGACTTTAAAGCTACATTATTTTTCAATATTTTTTCCTCTGCCTTCCAAGAAAGACAGTTCTTTCCTAATATGTCATTTGTATATCTATATATTGATAATAAGAATTATTGTTAAATTTTCATCTTATTTATATTAATATAGCTGGCATTTATTGAGTACTCGGTCTAGAACACTCTTAGGTCCACAAACTTGATTCTAAAATCAACTTTCCTAATTGCCTCCAATGTCAAGACTAAGTGATATTTTTCTTTTTTAAAAAATAGGGGATGAGTTTGAAGATTCCACCCCAGATATGGAAAATGAGAAGCAGCATTGCATATTATTTCTACTCTTTCTCCTAATGCCTATTCTTGAGGAAGAGAAACTACCATTACACATAAAGAGACAACTTTTCTTAAACTATTTTTGATAAACCAGTTCCTCCATAATTAACTGAGGAAAGCAATTAATAAATTTATAATTTCACTCAGTCTCCCATAGGCCCAAAAAAACAAAAGGTCCCCCAAAATTCAACCACACACAAAAACTCTTCTCCTAAACTACTCTGTATCTTAGATGTGTTTCAAAGCTACAGAACTCTTTCAGTGACTGGAAATGGAGCTCCTGAAAATGGAACCCTGAAGAATCCATTAGGGATGTAAGAGGCACACATGTAAAAAAGCAGAGTTCATAATTTTCGCAAAGTGGATGCCAAGCCATCTGCTTTTTTGATGCTTCTAATGACCATCATACTAAGTAGAGGTCAGTTAATATGGGCCTTAGGGACTTTACCTCTTGGCTTCCATTGTATTTCTACCAAGCAGTGTATTTTCAGTCTGCACACTTTTAGAAAATGTCTACCAGGATACCCCTTTCAAAGTTTTGAGTTCACTTTTCTTTCTTCTAGAGTTCAACAGTCTTGAGAAACAGAAAAAAAAAAATTGTTATATTAAAACACGAACGTGCCTCACATGAAAATGTAATGAATTTTAAAGCAAAATACATGCATCAGTGTTCCATAACCTTAGGATTGTAGCAATGCATCAAAAGGGAGTATTTTGAAAAACTCGACTACTTTTACATCATGACTTCAAACTCCTATGGTTTATAGTTATTTTTGTCCAGCTCTTCTCTCTATTCTTTACCTAGCTTTACTCTAGTACACCCTTTTAAGGAGTTAGCAGGGACCTCTAAAGTCCCAGAATAATTTTAAGTGTGGCATCTTTTCTGTTAAGTTTCCTGGGGGCATTCTCCCATTTCTATGATTTTTCTAAAATATGCTAGGAAGAAGACTGAAATTTCAGATCAAATGATGAAGAAATGACGTATATATCATAAACCTTGTAAACTGTATAAAATCAATCTCTAGATCAGTTAAGTGGCTCCAGAAGCAGAATTTCACCAGTTGTCAATGACCACTACTGGTAAACAAAGTGTTATTGGAACACAGCTGTGCCCATTGGTTTATGCATGCATATGATTATTTTCACATTATAGTGATAGAGCTGAGTACTCTTATTGGGAATGTATATCACAAAAAGCCTAAAATCTTCCCTGTTTGACCCTTTACAGATAAGTTCTCTTCCCATTGTAGAAGATGAAAATCAGTCTCTGAAGTCATGAGTAATCTCTTATCTAATCTAATTTTTTTGTAATAGTGTCACTCATATCCCAAATCTACAGCCTTCTCAATTGCCTTCCACCCACCAGTCCATGTCTACACTATCCATTGTCTACTATTGGTGGAAACAGCATGCTGTTTAAAAATATGCAAAATTTCTCATTGAAAATTTGCCCATGATTTTAAATATTTTCCTTGAAATTTCTTCAGTTCTTTCTTGGTTATAGAATATATTAAGACTTATACTATTTTTTTCATTTCATCAGAGCAGGTTAAAAAGAATCACATTAAAAACAAAGAACCGGAACACCCTTATGGTCTAGTAATTTAGTTCACTGAGCACAGTCTACATACATCCCAATGTCCTTGGGTCAAGACCCAGGGCCTAGGGAAACAACCAAGATGAACAACTACATAAAATACTTCTTTCTCCTCTGTCTTCCTGCCTGCCAGTCTGCCTTGATTCTTGTCTTACCTTTTCTATAAAAAAACAAAAACAGAAAACAAAATAAACCAGTGAGTTTTGATCAAGAAATCTTTCTTTTTTCTAAGGAAAGGAATAACCAGCCTCTACAGGAAGAAATAATCATTGTCCCTTAAATGTGAGTGTTCCCTAGAAACTTCCACATTATCCTATGCTGCACTTACATGCTGATTAGAAGCTTCAGTTAAATGTTGTTTTCCTGAAGAAATGTTTATTCTGCTGAGTGATGATTCTTTCTCAATCAGAATTATTAGGGGAATATAGTCAGGCCTAAAAATAAAAAGACAGGTGTTCAGGCAACCATGACAAATTTAAATGGCTTGATTACTTCTCTGCGGTAGAGGATTTGTTTTATTGTCTGAAATAACACAATTACATTGTGTTCTACTTCCATCTATAGTTACACCAAAGAGAAGATAAAAGAATAAATTAAACCAGCTTCAAGTACATTTTGGATAATAATTGCTGAGGATTTGAAAATTGGCAGATTAGTTGAAATGTGCCCAAAATTCACTAAAACTTATAGCTAATATTTTGAGAATTCTGACTTGACATGTATTTCAACTTTTCATCTATCTTCCAAATGCTTTGGAACAAGTTCCAAATCTCCATTTGTAATAATGAGCAAAAAGACATTTTTCTCTGCCTATAAACTCAGGGTAGAAAATATGAAGAGCTCCTATGTAGCTTATTTGCCCAGAAAAATGCTGTGCAGAATCTCTGCTTCACACTCAAATGTCTAACTCAGTCTTTCTTAACTATGTCTTTAAGTTAGAAGCATCTTGAAAAATCGTTTAAAACAGTGAGATTCTCCATGACCCAGTGGCCTAGTGGTCCAGTACACCCTGGGCACAGTCCATATACATCCCAAGATCCTGGGCTCATGACCCAGGGTCAGAGGAACAGCCAAGATGAACAACTGAATAAAATTAAGTGCTTCATTCTCCTCTTTCTGTATGCCTGACTACTCACCTTCATTCCTGCTGTACCTTCCCTCTAAAAACAAAATAGTGATATTCAAGCTTCACAATACTTTAGACATTCTGGCTGAACTGGGGGAGACAAAACATCAATTATTTTGTAAAGAACCCTTTTAATTCTAATATACGCCAGAGTTAAAAGCTGTTCATCTAAATACCTTAGTTACCACAGTGTCTATGTAATGAGCAACTCAATAGATTGATAAAAGTTAGAATGGACTAGAAGTAGCAAAGCTATTCATGGAAACCTCCTTTCTATTATGAAGGTAAGAATTAACTTCCCAGTTTAATACTATGTGACGTTTATATCATTTGCTGTGTGATTTCATACACAAACAATATTTGCTGATGGTTTAATGAACATAAATGCCAATGAATATTGACTGACTATGGTGCCAAACATACCAGTCAGTTGTCAACAATAAACTTTTATCATAAGAATACATTGAAATGGCTAATTATAATTCCGGAGGATAAAAGTAACTAATACATTTAAGGTTGTGAGTAAAGATGGGAACAGAAATGTAGGAATAAAGGAAGTCATGCTTTCCCATCAGTGGGCATCTTTAGAAATGAAGCCTTTTCTGGGATAAGAAAGATACTAGCCTTACCACAGGCAGCCAGTTTAATTTTGTAGCTAATCAGCGAAGGGTTCCTCCTGTCATGATCCCTCCTGGGACAGAGGAAGATAAGCAGAGTGTGGCAGAATGAAGAGTTTCTTCCTGGCTTCAGCAGTATGATCCAATCTTGTGACTCATTTTCATTTATGCTTCTAGTGAAGCTTTTGATGAGAAGAACATCTTAAGAAGGTCATAGAGTAGAGAATGAAAATAAAAATACCTCAAAATAGCTTTATTCTTTCATAATTATAAAGAAATTAATTCTAACACCTCAATATTTTTTTGCTATTTTTCATTAGAAAATCAATCTATAAACCTGAAACTAATTTATAGTTATTTTCAAAATACTACTTTATCACAAATATTTATCACCAATGTTGAAACTCCTTATATATTTAGTCAAGTTAATATTCTGCTTTCCTTCCTTTCATTCCTTTCTTCTATTTTTGTTTTCTTCTCTATTCATTATTAATTAAAAAATTAATACATACTGGTTTAATAGACGAACCAATGTAATACAAATCTATGTAGAGATAAATCTGTGTAGAGATATGTTGAGATCTGTCAGAATGTCTTTTAAGAATTCTTCTTTTTTGAATGACTCTTTAGTTTTCTCATCATCTATTGAGGGCTTATATTCCTTCAATGTTATAGTACCTAAAATGGTTGAGATAATATATGCATGGAAGTGTTCCCAGATAAATATTATTATTAATTGGGTAGTTTTATTAAAACAAGAGGTGGTGAGATGCACTAAAATTTTAGCTTTATATGGACTTGGTGCATGTGGGTGACTATGAAATATTTGATGTATCATTGAATGGAAAAGTACATGAATGAAAACGTCCAGAGAGAATTAAATCAAGGCTGAGCTTCTGTTTATTCACCATAAGCCCCAAGTTATCAGGGAAGGATGATTTATTTACACACTCCACCAGCAGTCATCAAACTATAGCTAGGGATCAGATTCAAACCCTCCCACTCCCTCACCCTACCACATTGCTTCTGTATGGCACATGTCAATTCCAAGATTAAAGAAGTTTCTTTTCCCTTTGGCTGTCTAAAAATATACCTAATAGCCTGAATTTTGCCTCTTAACAGGCAAAAATCTAAAATATTTACCATTTAGTTGACACACAGAAAAAGTTCACTAATGTCATACTAAACTATAAAAATTGTAGCCCTGTGTGTGTGTGTGTGTGTGTGTGTGTGTGTGTGTGTGTATACTGTTACCTACTTAGCACTTAACTCTGGCACATATGGTAGATGTATACACAATAACAGTTTAATGAATGAATGTGTGATTTTATTCTTTAATTTACTTCTGGACTCCATATGTGCCAGTCTTCAAAAGAGAAATTCTCTTTATCAAAGTAATAAAAAATACATTTTACCAAAGTCGTTTAAAAAACACAATTAGATTTTTAAAATTCAAATTGTTGAAAAATATTTCATTAACATAGTATATGTATTTCTCCTTCTTGTGGTTTGAATTCTAACTGTGTATTTCCATATGTGGGTATTGCATGAAAGAT
Organism: Solenodon paradoxus; assembly: GCA_004363575.1. Taxonomy (NCBI): domain Eukaryota; kingdom Metazoa; phylum Chordata; class Mammalia; order Eulipotyphla; family Solenodontidae; genus Solenodon; species Solenodon paradoxus. The sequence goes on from RJWH01002137.1 coordinate 204,108, forward strand.
GGTTTTAAAGAGCAGAAAAGCCTTTTTTCTCAAGCACAGAGTTTGCCTGGGAGCATTTGTCTTTTTCAGGCTCTTCCTTTTGCTCTTGAAAAATTTCAGGTGGAGAGAATTGCATATCCAATTATGCTAATGAAACCACAGAGGAGACTTCCTGGCTTCACTCTCTATAGTATTCACAGTGTGAAAAGCTTTCCACTTAATACAGTTCTCTGGAATACTAGAGCTGCCTGCCTTAAAGCAAAGCACTTTCAAGATTCTTAGTATAAATCACATAAAGTCCATTTCATTGTGTATGCTTTTTATTGCTATTTATAAAATCTATCAGCCTCCATTTCCATATTTAGTTTCCTTTTTGTTTTGGGGATTGACTTTTTTGTTTTTCTGTTTTCTCTGATTTCTTCAGGTCCTTCAAATTGTTTTTTCAAGTAGTTAAGGTACCATGATTGCTATATATAAACTATGCTTATTACCTTGCTTCTGAGACACAACTGAATTAAATAATGATTTTCTCTCCTAAATTAAATCAAATAAGCAGTATGTATTTATTTACACCATCTGTAGGGTTCGAGGTAGGACTACTAATGAAATATATATATATATATGCAAATAGTTAAAATTATAAACAAATTAACATAATAAAAAATAAAGTATATTCTGTCTCCCTACAATAATAAACATGCATTTATTACAGTCTGGAAGGCAGGTGTGAATTTAACTTCTTTGGACTCCCAGAACATGGTGGATCAGGGAGAAACATTTGAAGTCCCATCAACTTGTCTTCTCCCTTCCCTGTTCCATCCAGCTCTTCCAAGACAATAAGCATCCTGAGCTCTCCACAAGGCCCCTTGACCATCCCTCAGGCATTGGGAATGTGCCATAGTCTGCCTTAAATTTGTCCAGGCATGTCCGGATGGAGAAATCTGGGGTCTGGCTAAAGTGTGGACTAAAATGTGACTGCAGACTCTGATGGACATAATCTGCTCCATGGGAAAGCAGATCCAGAAGGCAAGACCAGGCCTCCTGCACCGTCGGTTCTGGTGTAGGCGCCTCTCCAAGATGGCCCTGTGCTTTGCCATGGAAATAATCTAGATAATGAAGTCAACTGCAGTTTCAAGTCTCAGTTCTCTTTTATATAGATTCAAACCCTGGTCAAGTTTTCCAGACTCTAAATTGTACGTTTCAACTTTATACATTTTTTAATTGGCTTTGAAAAGTAATAATAAATACAATGTTTTGTGTCCAATACATGAAGGCAAACAATATAGAACATCAGAAACTTGAAAAAAATAAAATGTATGTGAAACCTCACTTCTAGCTAGAAGCAGCTAATAACTGCTAAATATTCTTCCAGTTTCCTGTGAGTCTATGTTGAAGGAGTTGACGATGCTGTTAAAAACAAAACTTATAAAAGTAGAGATCTAATTGTCTTTCATCAGATTCATGAACTGGGCAGCATCCCATCTAGCAGGTAGAAAAGCTCTAGCAGGTCATCCAGAATGGAACAACTACAGCATTAGAAAGAGTGTAGAATACAAACTCTGATTTTTGTTATATGCCTGCTCTCCTATGAGTTTGCTGTGGAATATAAACAAGATAATAGATGCAACATGTTAGCACAATCCTGTGTGTCTGGCAGACATTTTTTTAATGTTAGTGATTTTGACTGTTTCTGCAATTAATAAATATTTAGTACAGAGCCATAAAATGCCCAGGCCTGTGCCTGATGCAACACAGTATATAAAGGATTATAAAGAAGTAGTTGATAGCTTTGGGAAAAACAGCAACATAGAGTTCTTGTTTGTGCGGTGCTAGTCAATCGCACATAAATGAGCTCAGATCGAGGAGCAGACTGTATGGGCACATGGTTACAGAAGTTAGAAAGTAATAAGGTGGGATTAAAATCTAGATCTACTCCATATTCCGTATTTCTAATCATTCTCTCTGAAAGAGCTGTCATAGAGTAGAGGTAAAATAAAATAAATCACTCTGAATACTTAAAATTAGTATAGTAAAACCAGCTATCACTTTCTGGTGCAGCAGTGCCAATATGTGAGTATTAAAAGGTGTTGCTTTCAACTTAAAATATGTTCTTTTTTTGAAATGGATTATTTACACCAATCATATTAGTTTAAAACTGCTGTGAAGAGAGCTCCAAACTCTTATTAGCGTCTAAGTAAATTTTTAAAACAGACTTGATTGTACACAGATAGTATTATGTAAGAGGCTAAATTGAGCATTGCCATTTCAAAGTAAACTTGAATGATCGGTCACAACCTAGAGGGTATTTCTAAAAATTCAGACTCCCAGACTCCCAAACTGGTTGCAGAGGAATCTGAATTATTAGCAAGCACTCCAGGGTAATTCTTCCACAGACTTGTCTTTGACCCTTGAGTCTTAGTTGGATTTCATTGGTTTAGGAGAGGAGACAATTTGTTTGTGTTTTTTAAATGGCTTTCAAAGGTGATTGTAATGTTGCTGCTAAGTTTGAGAACTCCTGGCAGGAGATGTGTATCTCTCTCAAACAGAAAAAAAATCTCAGATAGAATAAAGTTTCAAGTACATAAGATGGTTTGGATATATTCAGAATGTCTACCTCAAGTCTTAATATGCTTTCTGCATGCCAGGTAATGTGCATGGAAGTTGGCATACGAAAGGAACGGGCAAGATACTTGCTTTCATGAATCATGAAGCTAAAGGAAGAGATATATGAACAACTTAGCATTCTAGTAGTGACAAAATGACATGAAATTGAAGAAATGGGAAATAGTCTTTCAACCTAAGTTTATGTGGGGAAAAATATATAGGCACACACACACAGACACAGACATATATATTTTAAAAAGATGAGGGCATGCTATGTCATTACTAGCACAAAGTCCTAGGGATAAAAGCTTAGGATAAGGACAGTAGTATTCTGATTTTTATTAGATTTTCAATGGGTTTGTCAGAGACAGACTTGAATGACTTCAATTTCTTGTTGATTTGATTGATTATAAACGTTTACTCACACTGCCCTCCCCCATGTGGTTCACATTAAGCTGCTTACATCCAGAATCTGCTTCCGTTTTTTGTGACAATGTGAGCAGAAAGTTTTTCTACAGCCTCTGTCTTCAAGGCTAAAGGCATAGCAGTTCTAGCATTTCACTGGTTTCATCTGCTAGCTTTTGCTTTTTCACCAATTGAAACCTTTTTTAGATTTGACATCTGATTGTGTTGGGACAAGTTTGATCTTCAAGTAATAAATAAATTGTCCAAGGAGATTTTAAGTTTTTGTCTAGGTGAAAAATCTTCTCAGGATTCTTTGGTGTAGATGATCTATCATCTTTTTGATGTGTCAAATGCCCCAAAAGGGGATACCCTTCACAAACAATCAAATCCAATGTGGGGGTCTGTGGAAGAGAAGACTGAAGGAACTACTAGACAAGTGGGATCTCCATATATCAAAACTCTCATTTCTCCTATCATATTTCTAAATTGCTCTTCAGTGTAAAGCAACTAATGAATCATTTATTTTAGATTTATTTCTTGAAAAGTCTTTTTTCTTGTGCCATATAACTCACTTTTGCACATTTTACTATGAGTAATAATAATCACTTTAAAATAACTTTACCACTATTTTTGCATGTTTTTAACTATAATGACTGACCAAATATACCTGATGGACTATGATATACAAGGAATGGAGATACAATTGTAAGAAAAATTATAGTGATGTAGTGTGATGAGAGATATTGATGTTTCTATTAGGAAATTTACATAGAAGGGTGTCTATCTCATACCGAGGAGGACAGATATGACTGGAGAAAATACTTGAAGAATAACTGAAGAGGGTGGTCATTTAGAGCACAGAATGGGAATGGAGAACACTGAATGGATTCAAGAGATTCATAGATCTATAGTTCAACAAGATGTAGCATTGGATGTACCTGGGGGTGTACAGAGGAAAGGAAAATTAGTGGGGAAGCTTAGTTTCTGAATTTGGGGTAATTGATGCAATATAGTTTTATTCATGAATTAGAGGAAAAAACGGAGTGAGTTTGGATGATAGGGAAGGTAACAAAATATGAATTTAAAGATCTGTGAGACATCGAATTGAAGAAGAGCAGTGAACCTCTAAAAACATGGTCTGAAGCTTAAAAAAGGGAAACTAACCTACATATAGAGATGTGAAAATCACCAGCATAATGGCACTGATTGTCATCAGAGTAGGTAAGCTCTCAAGCAGAAACTCAGCACCAGAAAGAGGCATGCTATTGTAGGTTACTTTGACAATAAAGTTGGATTTAGTGTGGAAAGAAACAAGAGAACAAAAAATTAACTCTAAGAAGTTTGGTCCCTTTTCCTTAATGCAAGTCAGAGACTTCTTTATATTTGTGGTTTTTTTTTTTTTTAAATTTACTTATGTATGTATTATTGATAAGCAATTGGTCAGTCTGTATGTGTGGTTCGTGTGTGTATTTGTGTGGTATTTTGGGAGTATTTGTGGGGCTTGGCGGGTATCATGCTCATGTAGAAAAAGAGGCTAAAAGGCACACTTTCAGGCAAGAGACATTGAAGACTGAGGTTAAGGATTATTAGACATGGGGTATGGGGCATGAGTAGTAGAATTTTCTGCATTTGACTGCTTGCTTTGGACAGTAATAAGTAAGAGGAAAGGGAGAGTCCTAATTAGCAGCTATATTACACCTATGAAACAAAGCAGTTGCAATGAAATATTTCTTTCTTTGCATTTTATGGTGAAAATGTCTCAATAATCTCGCTGGAGCATTGATTTTCTAATGATTAACTGATTATTTGAAAACAGTCATTTTTAATATGAACCTGTCACTAGGTTTGGAGCAAATGTAGTAAACACGTGGTATCAGAATAGTCAATAATTACATTTTTCCATTGGGTTTGCACAAACAAATTGCCATTTTAAATTGCATACTTATCATGTAATTAACTATATTTTGTTTCTCTGGATGCAATTTTTTTTGTAGCAGATAAATTCCAACAGTACACATCTGGTTTTGCCTAACTGGGAGCTTCAGAAATATGGTTAATTCCCAGGACAAATGCTAGCAACACAAAAAGAAAATCAACTGCAAAATGTTCTTAGAATTTTAAATTTAGTCATATGGGAATGGCTAATACTTTGAATAAATGAACACAATGATTTTCAAAAAACAAATATTTTGGCAAAGAAATTGGGAGCGCTTTTGTCCAAGTTTTTTTTTTCTCAAAATTGTTGTGCATGCTTTTTAAATACATTTTTATCTTTAACTTTTGATTTTGAAATATTTTTATCTAAAAATTTTAAAAAAGGGAGTAAGGGATTCTCAAATACACTTTTCCAACTTTCCCAAATGATGGCATTATATATAAACACAATAAAAATGATTAAAAATAGGAAATATGAAATTATATAATACCATTTAAAATTTTGTCGACTATCCCAATATTATCTATTATCCTCTGTCTCTCTGTCTCTCTCTCTCTCTCTCTCTCTCTCTCTCTCTCTCTCTCTCTCTCTCTCTCTCCTCTCTCTCTCCCTCTCTCATCTTACATTTCTTTCTTGCTTATTTAGATCCAATTCAGGATCCTAGTCGCTTTATCAATCTGAGAGACTTTTTCAGTCTTATCTTTGTGACCAGCCAGAAATTTCCTAAATTTCAGTCTGTCATTTTCTCATAATTAAATTTAAACTATTAATTTTGTGGCAAAAGTTTTCACAAAATGATGTGTACTCATAAATCCTGGAGTTTCTAAAAGATCCCATCTATTGGTCCATTATTCTCTTTGATTCAGACTTTTCACAAATGAAGAAATAGACTTTGGAGTTAGATAGGGATTAAAACATCATAGATTATTTATAAAGCTGAATTAGATAATAGATCTTAGACTTAAGTTCTTGCTCCCTTGAATTGAACTACTCAGTTAAAGATAGAGCCCTAAGAAAAACCTAAAGAGCATCTATTGCAAAGGTAGGAGCTGTTCATGTATGCTTTAAGGAGGAGAGTAAAAAATTCTAAGACATTTCACTTGCCCAGTAAAACCCATGAGCCAATGTAAGTTACACTGTTGTGGTCAACAGGAATATTCATTAAATACATTACATTTTGCTTTTAGGCTCATGATAAAATTGTTCTTTCTTATCTTAGTGGAGTTAGATATAGATCTATGATTTCCCGTAGTCAATGACATGCAAGAAAGAGTGATTATCTATTAGTTCTTAAAGGAAAATTCCTTACTCTCTGCTACAGGTGTGGTAACTGCTGGTCAGCTTTAGTCTCTTATTATAGGAAGTATGGAAAGTATGGAAAAGTGAATATGGCTGATTTGAAATAGTAAAATGAATGGAAAATGACCTCTTTAATAGTTACATCTCCGAGGTTTAGAACAGGGGTGACTTGTTAATGAAATAGGCTTTGCTGAATAACTGATGCATTCTCTTAGCAACTATATAAACCAATTTCCAGTTTATAGAAATATTTTCCTCACCAAAGGGAGAAAAAAAGTATTGATGGAAGTTGCAATTTTATGAAACAGCAGGAACTTGTAAGGAAGAAGTCAATCCCCTCCTCAGAAAATGCAAATAATATAGAGTATAATTTTAATATAAAAATTAAAATAATATCAATAGTTATAACTTTGTAGAATGTCTATTATGTATCAGTAACTTAGAGGCATTCCAAAATGCATCATCTCTTAATACCCACAAGGACTTTATGTGATCACTATTGTTACTTTTCAATTTTGTTAGTGAAGAGCTGAGACTTAAACTTTCTAACCCAAAGACTCAGATAATAATAAATGAAACTGGAATTCAAATCTAGTTCTGTTTGAAAGAACAGAGCCTCTCTCCATGTCTCTCTCTCTCTTCCATCCATCTATTATCCAGTCTACTTTGCTTCTTAAAAAGTAATATGAAACAATACTGAATTTCTATCAAACATGAGATAATGTATTTGTTTCTTAAGTTTATTATAACAGATTATCATAAACCAACTGGGTTAAAACAGGAAGTTATGTATCTTCTCATTTTTCTGGAGGCTGGACATCCAAGCTTCAGAGTACCCTGTTATCTCTGAAGGCTCTAGGGAAAAGTACTTCATTTTTCCTTCCTAACTTCTGGTGTCTTCCCACAATCCTTGATGTCCCTTAGTTTTTAGCTACATCATTCTAATCTCTGCCTTCATCTTCACAAGTAGGAAAAGTAGAGGCAAGAATGAAGGTGATTAGACCAGCAGGCAGGAAGAGAGAGGAGGAAGCACCCCAATTATTTTCTTCAGTTTTTCATCATTCATTGTTTCTCTGTCCCCGAGTCTTGAATTGAAAACCTTGGTATGTATGTGCATTGTGCCGTTTTTAAACTGTTAAGCCTCCAGGTCACTCCTCAGATGACCTTCTTAGCTCTTGTGTCTTTGCCCTTTATCTTTATATAAGAATTCTAATCATTGGATTTAGGGCTCCTCCCAAAGAGCAAATATCATCAGCAGTCATAATTCTTATTTTCACACTATATGCAGTCTGGCAACTTTTCTTTTGGTCATGACTTTAGTAGCCCATGGAAAACTTTTTGTTTTTCTACTTTAAATGCTTTGTATAGTGGACCCTTAAAACTTAAATTTACCAGCATCTCAGAATGTAACCTTACTTGGTGATATGGTCTACAGAAATAAAAAGATATGGAATTTTCTTCTCTGAAAAGTAGTCATTATATGTAGGTTATAGATTGAGTCAAATTTATTGTTTTGAGATATTTTAGGGTGACATGGGCAACTGACAGTACATTGCAAAAACATGCTAAGGTTCTTTAAAATATGGAAAATTGACTTGAACATGACTTTATACACATTGTAAAAGTCTTGAAATATGTAGTGTTAGAAGATGAGAAGACTGCCTAGGTGAGAGGAGCTAATATTGCTAGATCTTCCAAGTAGAGAAAAGCGTCTCTGGACTTGAATGACAAGTTTATATTATTATTTTCATTAGCGTCTAACTGAAAATTAGTAATTATTTTATATCTTTATCAATATGGATATCAAACTTATAATTAATTGTCTAGTATTTAGTGACAAATCAGAAAAGTACTAGCAGTACCTGTCATCTGTAGCAGATAATGTAACAGATATTTTCATATACTATTGCAGTCATTGTAGATATCAAAAACTCATCATTACTTCAAACATGAGCTAATTTGAGATCCATGACTAGGCCTTATTATTTAATGTGCTCACAAAGAAACTAATTTTTCTACATCACACATTTTTAAAAATATTTTGTTGACTAAATTTCCATACATTGGACCTCTCTTATGAAAAAAAAAAAAAAAAACTATTCAAAATTTCTAGGACATGGTAAAAAATAAAGCTTATAGAAACTTACATCTTAAAAGATTAGAAACCATTAACTGATCTTGAAAAATCATTAGTTATATCCTTATTCATATTTCAAGTTTCAAGTTTCATATGTCTACACGCAAGTAATGAGTGCTTATTATATAGAGTACCATTTGCAGGATGTAAAGAATGATGCTAATGTGAATGAAGCATAGTCCATCTTACCTTTATTGAAAGTGTAATAAGAATATGAAGAAATACCTACAAGGGATTATACATGTTCAACAAAAATAAGATACAATATTTCAAGAAAAATAGCATGTGCTAACAAAGAGTTTCGTGTATGAAATTTAAGGATAGATTTTTCACGGGCGAAAAGAGTTGAGGGAAGACATTCCAAACTGAAAAAGCATTATGAATATAAACACCGTCTTTGGAAAACTAAAGGGATTTTGACCACAGTATAGTCTCTTTGCTTGATAGCATCTTGAAAATGTTGTTGGGAAAGTAGTTCAAAAATACCTAGGAGGCCATGAATGAAAACACAAAAGTCTTATCCTTAATTTGGTAGTATTAAAGAGTTAATAAGTATTTGAGAATGTTATTGTCAGAGCTATAATTTAGGAAGATTAATCTGGTTACAAGATGTTGCCTTGGAGAGAGAAAAGGCAATAGACCAGTGAGAATCCTATTATAATGACAAAATAGAAATATTAAAAAGGCTTGTATTAAGGTAATATCAGTGAGACTACAAAGAACACTGAGATTATGGAATCTATATAATTTTACTAAGTTATTAGACAAGGGAAGTACAAAAGGAATAATGAAATCTATATGACTGGTGCTACAGATATTTGAAGGAAAAGGGGTTAAATTCTGTTTTGAAGATGATGGATCTATGTTGCAGTGACCCTGGGGCAAGTTATCAAGATGGAGAAGTCATGCATCCTGTTAGAAATAAAGGTCTGAGTTTCCAAAATGGAGTAGATATCTAGAGAAATAGATAGAAAAGGCTAGAGAAGTATACTTCTAATTAGTAGACAACTCCCTTTCAGGTAATAAAGATTCATCCAATCAAAGTACTGAGGAGACCTGATGTCTTTAAATTCGATGTGATTTCCAGTCATAGGTTTATGGTCCCTACACAGCTTGTGTTTGGTTTAAAATAAGGACCACCATTGCCTTATTTCTACTGTGAACAGGGTTAGAAAGTATGCTTAGCAGAAAACCCATTCTTGGGCAATTTCCCAGTCCAAATTGCAAACGAAGAAGTTCTGATGTGCTTTCTAAAGTTTAGTTGCTCATGCTACAAAACAGAGATAGATGTACTGCATGTTTCTTCATACTCTACTCAGCTGTTCTTTCTTCCTTAGAGCAAAATGATTTAGGGTAGTAATATGAAAGGAAATGGACTAACATGATATAAAAAATGGTGCATAACTTGGAACCTTACTTAAGTTCGGAGTTGCTACTGATTACTTTCCGATCTCATTCTTTATTTGCAAATGCCACTGCCTCATGGTCACTGAGTTCTTATTATATTATTGCATCATTAATCATTATAGGAATCCCAATACAGCTTTAGGATAAACACAAGCATAGCATGCTCTATCTTTCACTCGCATCTTGCAATGTCTCCCTTTCCTTCATTATCATATTGGAGCACTTGCATTTAAATAATCACTTGTTCCTGAAATATTTTCAAAGTGCTTTATGATTACTGATGTGAGACTGGGAGAAAAGCAAGAAATATTTGGAATGCATTGGAAGGTGAGTTTAGAGATAGAAATAGAAAACCTCATTCCATTTGAATGGGGAGAGATTCAGCAGGTTATATGAAATCGTATTTGTGGTTAACAAAGCAGTCAAAGTGCATAGACCCATGGAAGATGAAATTTTGTAATAAATAAACACTTTTGCTCATTTAAACACTTTTAGGTGAAGGGAAATTAATGCTTTACAAATGTGACCTAATGATAACCTAGTAAGATACCACGGGCAATATTTAGTCAGTAAATATATATTGAGAGTATGCTATATAATAAGTACTGTATTGGGTAACTGTGATATATTGACAAACAAGAGAAGCAAAGATCATTTTTATTAGGGAAATACAGACACAAAATAATAAATACGTTATATTAATTAGAAAGTAATAAATTCATTGATGGAATTTAGAACAAGGTCCAAGGCATTGATCATGAAGTGATAGCGGAAAAGTAATTTTGAGTGGGCTAATTAGGTTAGGTCTCATGAAGATGAAATTTGATGAAAGAATGAAAGGAGAGGAGCAGTAAGCTGTGTAAATACGAGAATTGAGAATAGATAAATTTCAGAAAGAAAGTAGCCAATGCAAGAGTACCAGTATAAAGTCTAGAATTTATTATGAATTATATCATCTATGAACAACCTTTACTTGCATGTAGATAATAGTCTCCATTCAGGTAAACAATTTAAAATAACGTCCTATATTTAAATTATTTTAAGACAGAGTTACTAAACCATACTCGTAGGCTACATCTGACCCACTTCCTATTTTTGTAAATAAAGTTTTATTGAAACATAGTCACATTTGTTTGCATTTTGTTTATAATGTTATCATGGCAGCACTGAGTGTGAACAAAGACCATTTGGCTCTAAACCCTAAGACATTTACTATGTGGTTATTTATAGAAAAGCCTGCCAAATCTATCATATTCAAAATATTGTGAAATGACTGAATCAGAGCCTTTCTAAGATCTTTGTAAACAAAGACTATATCTTAAATAGGATACCTCAGAACTTTAAGCAATATTTGAGTACTTTTTATCAACAATTATGTGAATTTGAGCTAATTATTTAATTTCCTTAATTTTAACTTTCCCTCCAGACTTGCTCCATTGAATCAAGGGGATTAAATAAGATGGAGTGTTTAGTGTACCAGCACAAAGATGATTTAATAATATTGTAAAACTCTTGAATATAGAAATAATATAAATAATGTGTTTTAATGTCCTGTTGCTACTATAACAAATTACCACAAGTTTAGTGATTTGAACAATGCCCTTGAGGTGTACCCTGATGTTCAGGAATTAAGTTTACTGCTACCTAAGTATAGTTCACAGAAAGCCCAAGGTACAAGCTGAAGAGACCTGAGGCCTGGGGAATAGCTAAAATGAAATGATTGAATGAATGAATGAATGAATGAACTTTTTTCTTTCTCTTCATTCCTGCTTGCCTACTTTGTTTCATTCTACCTGCTTCCTTCTTTAAAAACCAAAGCACAAAACAATGCCCGTGTGTTATATTGGGTCCTCTGTCTAACTCACTATCAAGGTCAGCTGATTAGCCATCATAGTTCCATCTGTAGATTTAATTCTTTTTCCATGAAATGTAACATATTCACATGTTCTAAGTATTAGAGTTGCATATCCTTGACAGATCATTATTATGCCCACAATATTAAAGACTACAAAGTGTCTTCCCGAAGGTCATTTAGCTAATCACCTGTGGTGCCAAGATGAGAAGCTAATCTTTTGTTGATTGTTGTCAATTAATGCTGCTTTCAATAATAGAAGACATTTGCTTGATTTGATAGATAGTAACAAAGCTATACTACATCAATAGAAAGAGTGTTTTATTTAAAATGTCTGATTATTTTAAGTCTCTCATCCATCAGAGCGTCATTAGTGTCTGAAGACATAGCACAGTTAAAAAAGAAGAAATGTTTACCAGTCCTATAGGACATTGACTTAAATAGGCTTTCTTTCTTAAACCCTAACCAGGGATTTCGTGAGATAGGTCAAAAAGTAAGTCAAGGTAGAAAACAAAAACAAAAAAAACCGCAAAACTTCACAGAATTACATCTCTTTTGAATACTTATGTTTACTTCCAAAACAGTGGGATCTTCAAGATGGCGGCAGCAGCAGACAGTTGTCTCTTCCTTCATGACCTTTGTCCCTTCTTGTGTATCAATAGAAGTCCTACCTGAGCACATGTTTGTACATCCAGGCTCATAATGTAGAGTCTTCTGTGCACCTAGGTGTGGGCATATGACTAGGTTCTGTCCAACAGCATGTGAACAAAAGAGATGTGAATAACCTTGGGTCATGACCTTAAAAGAAGGCACACTTTTCTTTCTCTCTTTTTCTCTTCACATTAGCTCTAATGTCAGTTTGGGTAAGCCATATTCTTTGATGATAATCTGGGCACCACATGTAGAGAAAGACAAAGACCAAAAGATAGAAGAAGACTGGATTCTTGATCTCTTACCCTCTGTCACAGCCCTGAACGACTATGTAAGATAAAAATACTCTTCCATTATATGTCACTGCATTTGGGGGTCTCTTGTGACAGTGACCTGTCAGCTTTCTAACTGATGCAAGGCTGATCAATCCCCTTGGTAACTGTAGCCATTTCCTCAAATATAATTCCAAGTTCATTTTATTGACAGACTCATGTTCATGACCAAAGAACTACAAGTCAGTTAAAAACGGAAGCAAGAAAGCAAAGACAAAAACAAAAAATGAATAAACATGGTTCTTGGAAGCATGAGATTCTTTTGGTGATGAGTTGTTTCTTAAAAAAAAAAAGGTACAAGTACTTTTCTTTTGTTTATGCTTAAAAAGACATAACTTTGTTAACATTCCATCATTTATAAAGTTTTCCAATTAGCTCTACAATGTGTATGTAATTCTAAGAGCTACAAATGTGTTGACACTATAAATGGGACAGGAAAAGGAATTAAAAGAAATCTATTCATAACTGCATATGTATTTGCTGTTTGGAACACATTCTTACCCATTACTCAAAACCCAATGAGAGAAGAAGAATGTGCTCAGATGGTTGTAGTTGCTGAGGAATGACTGAACTCCAGAGAAAAGAAATTGAGACTCTTTTTCGTGTTCTAGATGGCATGATATCATACTGGCAAAGATGACTGGACTCATTTTGGGTCAGGGATTTCTGAGTTTCAGTCTCCACTTTGCTCTCATCCTGTTCTGTCTATCAACCTGGATAAGTTGTTTTTCCTTCCTGACTGTTTCTTAATCTGGCAAATTAGAAAACCTAGTCTTTATTTCTGTGGTGGTTATATAATTGTGACATGTTTCACATAGAAAAGTGCTAAGCAAAACAAAAACACATAGTCAAAATTATTTGTTAAAGCTGGTATTAATATCTGCAGTTTTTTTTTTTTTTTTAAAGGAAAGATGCAGGCAGGAATGAAGGCAAGCAGGCAGACAGGCAGGAACAGAGAGGAGGAAGAAGCATTTATGCATTTTATTTATTTATTTGTTCACCTCGGTTCTTCTCCCAGGTCATGGGTCCTGAACCTGTGTCCTTGGGATGAATGTCGGCTACTTTGAGGGGTCTTATTCTCTAGGCCACACAGGGTACTCCAATATCAGCAGTTTCAACACGTATCATTCACTAAATCCATATTTGGCTATCTATCAAAATTACCTGAAACTTTAAATTTCAAAATAACTTTAAAATTCAAAATAACTTCAGATAATCTCCAAGAGTTATGATTTATTAGGTCTGGGTAAGGCTTATACATTTATAGTTATCCAAATTCAAGATCTGAATTTTTTGATAGTCTCTTGTTTAAATGTCAACACAGATAGAGTTTCCCAGCAGTAAGAGTAGTTACGGTGTGCACTGAATTTTAGACATTTAGAAATGTTTGCTTTCTTAATCATCCATGAAGTAAGATATCATTACCGTTTTACAAGTAAAAAACTAGAAATATTACTTGTTTATTCGTATGGCTTAGAAGCTTTCATTTCTTAATATATAGATCTAAAACAGATTTATATCTATTTTAAATGTGTTATATACCATTATTTATAACTATATATAATATAAATAGTATATGCAATTTAAAATAGATCTAAAGGAAAAACTAGATCCACTTTAAACTTTTGAACTTTTCATTGTTTTTCAGTTATTGTTTTTACTAATACAAATCTTGATGTTTTAAGGAACATTTTGTGTTGATGTCTCATCAGAAATTCTGTAAGCTAGTGTAACTTTCTAATATCCAGCTGAACATGAAGAAATAAGGAGGAAAGTGAACATTCAGTGTGAGCCGAGGCAACCAGGGATATTTGTGAACCAAGATGTAGAAAACTGCAGAGGGTTTTTTGTGTTGGCTGTGTTACCACAAGTCTATTTGAGAGCATTTTTGCCATTTATCTTTTAAAGAGAAAGTCAAATTCTAAAGAGGCAGTTAGATAAAACAGAATGAGAGAGGCTTTTGGGGCTAATTTGAAAGATACGTTGAGTCAAAAAAGAACAATAGTGTGTTTTTGAGGTTTTAGAGCCAAAGGATATAAAGACCAAGTATAAAGCATCTTTTAAAAAAATGATCACAAATTTCAAATATATGTATTCATAAAAACTCTGTTTTCAGGAATCAACAGGCAGAATCTAATTATTCTCAATGGTGCATCACAAATCACTGTGATGTTTCAAACCAAACCCACTGAAGACTCACTACTGACTGGTCAAAATATATTCAAGACTCTAGGCCTATATTAGTCAGGGTTCCCCAGAAATGTAGAACCAGTATGCTGTATACAGACATATACATGCATATTGATATATCAGAAGAGATTTATTATGGAAATTGGCTGATGAAATTATGGAGGCTGAGCTATTCCACAATGGCTGTGTGTGTGTGTGTGTGTGTGTGTGTGTGTGTGTGTGTGTGTGTTTGTGAGAGAGAGAGTTTGAATTTGTCCTTTTTCTTTGGGGAACTTCAACAGATCAGATGATGCTCAACCCACATTTGTGACAATGGATCTTCACTCAATCTACTGATTAAAATGCTAATATTTCCTTGAAGCACTTTTCAAGGACACCTCCAGAAAAAAGTTTTATCAACTATCTGAGCAACCCATAGCCCCCAGCAAGTATACACATAAAATTAACCATAGCAGCCTGGTTGGTCTTGGCAAGGCATCTATGGATGCTTCGAGCTTGCCTCTTAGTTTCTTCTTCAGCCATTAGCCCCAACTCCATTTGTTACAGAAAGCAATGGGTCCATTAATGCCAAATGATACAAATCAAAATTCCTTTTAACAAGGGAAGGTTTGTTGTTTGTAACAAGTAAGGAAACAGCAAGATAAAGTGCTGCCTCTATTCAGGAGTGAGTTTATGGAACTCAGTTGAGGAAGTGCATGGCCATCGGTCAACAGAATGCTAGGGAAGATTTCAATTGTACTGCGAAGGGCTTCATTATGTCTTCTCATGTCTACTCATACATTATACATTCAAAAATGATGCTGCAACTTCTCCAGGAGTTGATTTTGTATTAAAATAAAACAGGTTAGTTTAAGCCATTCTGTGTCTGTTCAGGACACAGGGTGAATCAGAACCATTTAACCAGGTCAATTTTTTTTTTCTACTTCCCTCAAGAGATTTAGCTAGTCTATTGCCTAGACTACATTGGCCAGAGACTAAATTTAAATGACGATATAATGGCCAATGCCTTGAAATATTCTATCAAGTATTGAGGATGGCCTCACTGAGTGTTTTCCATTATATTCATTATATTATTAGACTCTCCTACTGAGGACCTATTCACACTTTCTTTCTCCACTCCCTTATTCTACTGTGTGCTTTTCTGTGTGACTTTGCTTGCTTGATCTAGGTCCCAACTGTTTGTTGCTTTCTTTAAGAAGTCAAGATCTATATAGATTGATGACCAAGGAAACTTTTGTAGACTGCTCATTTCTGCTCCCCCGTGTTATTGGCCTCCATGGTTAGTGCAGTTAACTTTTTAGATTTTTTTCTGATGTCATCTTGATAAAATTATATAACATGCTTTTTCTTCTTTTCATTTCTTCCCTTCTTTATGTCAAATAATTTAATAAGAAAATTTAAATGAATATGTTGACTAAAAGAATGTTCAAGCACTGCTTTATAATCCACTTGAATTTTTCTCGTACACCTGCAATGTAAGTACTGGATTAAAGGTCATTTTTAAATTACTTGTGTATAGTTAAAGCCACAGAAGAATTCACTATTACTCTAATAATGCAAAAAAAAAAAAAATCTATCCATAATTTTATTATCTTCCTGGGTCTCATAACTCTTGATATAGCTTAATAATAAATTTAGCAATCACATTAAATTGCAAAACTGCTGGTTCTATCTTTAGTTTTCTTCTGAAAATTAGATACTATAAGTTAGTCAACAGCATGGAGATAAAATTTCTGGTCTTGGGTAGTTTCTCAGTTGTATCATAAAGAGAATGAGTATACTGAAATTTTCTTGATACCTTACTAATCTGAAAACAATAAACAGAATAAAAATCACTTGATTTCATTAGTCAAACTAATATGTGACAATACTATGAAAAGATATGTAATTAATTATGAATAAAACATTTTATCTCTAGAAATATATTTTTAAAGTATCTCATCCTACAGTAAGGGGTTGAAATGAGCACTGAATCCACTATAATCAATGCAACCATTAATTCTGCTTAACTAGAGAATTATGACTTTCATTTTTGTCTTGAGTTTTATAATGAATATAGTCAAACTATTTCAAGCTTACTTTTTTATAAAAATAAAATTTCCCAAATGCTTACTTTGCCTAATTGGTAAATATGTTGTTTTTAAGAGAATGTAAAACTTCCTGCAGACATAGCAATTATGGACATCCTGAACTGAGTACATATCACCACAAACCCCTTCCAGTGATTTTTATTTTCCTGGAACAAAATCGCTGCATAGGAACCAAAATTCTAAAGATGAGTAAATGACCCAGATTATATTGAGAAATGAAGGGTCTCTCAATCACAAAGATTTAGACCTGATGCCTCCTTACTATACATGAGCAGACCAATCAAAAAGACTAAAAAGAAAAAATTTTCTCCTCCTGTCCTTTACTTTCTTTTAGAAAAAATATTTATTGATGTATCTTTGATTTACAAAATAATATAAGCCCACCTTTGTGGGTTCATCATTTGCCAAATATATATTAAGACACCACGCCTGCCACCAAATTACCAAGATTCCTTCAGTACTGTCCATTGGACCCTGATCACTTGTTCCCACTTCCTCCACCCCTTCCCTTCTAATAATCTCAGTTCTGTTATTAGTGTCCAAGGGCTGGTTTTTGTATGGATTATTCATTTGCTTTGATTCATTCCACATACGAATTAGAACATTGGTATTTGTCTTTCTCCTTCTGACTTACTTTGCTTAACATAATTCCCTCTAACTTTAACCATACTGTTGCAAATTAAAGGATTTCATTTTTTTAGGATTGTTATGTCATTGTGTATATATGACAAAACTTCTTTATCTATTCATCTGTTATGGGCATTTTTGGTAGTTCCCAATTCTTGGCCTTTGTAAATAATGCTGCGATAACCATGGGGGTACATATAATTCTATGAGTTCATGTTTTTGTGGTTTTGGGGTAAATACTCAGTAGTTGGATGATGAGATCATATGGGATTTCCATTCTCAATTTTTGAGGCATCTCCATGCTGCTCTCCATGAGGGTTATAACAACTCACACTCTTACCAATAGTGTAAATAAGCTCATTTTTCTCCACATCTTCGCCAACTTTTGTTATTTTCAGTCTTTTGGATAATAGCCATTCTCACAGATGTGAGGTGATGTCTCATCATTGTTTTGAGGTGCATTTTCATATAACAAGCAAGGAAGAACATCTTTCCATGTGCTTCGTGATCATCTGTACTTTTTTCTTTGGGGAATTGACTATTACATTCTTCTGTCCATTTTTTGATGGTGTTGTTTTGTTTGGTATTTTTTTTCTGTTGAGTTTTGTGAGTCCTTTATACATTTTGGATATTAAGTTCTTGTCAGATGTGTAATGGACAAACATCTTCTCCCACTCAGTAGAATGTCATTCTGGGTTGGTGATAATTTCATTTGCTATGCAGAAGCTTTTTTAGTTTGATGAAGTCCCATTTATTATTTGTTAGTTGTGTTTCCCTTGCTGCTCCTAGTTCTTTATGTTCTTACCGTGATCTCCCAATCTGATAGACAGATCTGAAGATATTGACACTCATCTCTCCTTGCCTCTCAATAGTCAATAAAGCTTTTTTTCTTTTCTCAAAACCTGGTGCTATATTGGCTCTTGATTCACAGCAGACACTCCATTGCTCAGCAGCAATGCAGCATTGAAACAGCAGAATGAAATGCAAATAAAATAACAGCAATAAAATAGAAGAAGCAAATTATACTCTAAAATCATCAAGACTTATACTGCTAGAATTGGAAATGAGTGACCCTGTTTTTGATGCCAGCTACATTATCTTCTTAGACTACACTCTCCCTGCATATTAAGAAATCCTTGTGTCCACATTAGGATATGTTTAGTAAAATATGAAGCAATTGTCTTAGCCAGTTTTAATTAGTGTTGAATGGGCATAAGATACAAAATGAATCATTTTTTTTTCCCTTTTACTAAGAGATAAATCATTCTATGGCAGCAGAATATATAACATGTTAAATTAAAAAAAAAAAAACAAAAAAACAAAAACAGAACTCTCCTGGAATGTGCTTTCTACCCTAGAGAAAGAAAGAAATAGCAACACAGAAGAGCAATGGAAAACAGTTTCTAGAGCTGCGGAGAAGAAGCAAACATGCATATCCAGACAGGAAAATCAGATATTAAAAAAAAAAAAAAAGCCACTTACAAATTTGCATATGAGTGTTTCTAAATTATTCCAGAGTTCAGCTAAATCCCTTATTTGAAATGTCAGCAGACCCTCGTGTATATTAAAGTATACAATAACACACAATATGTAAAGTTAGAAAAGCTTGCAAACTTTCCCTTTTTAATTTTACGCTCCCCTTTCTTCATAGAGATAATTCTACACCTTTCTCCTTTGCTTCACTTTCTAAGCTTTCCAACTAAGTCCTTTGCTTTATGCAAATGATTGTCAGTGATTGGTAGATAGACCTGAAACATTATAAAGAAGAGACTTTTACTTTACATTGGAAGATTAAAAATAGACAGGTGTATATGAATTTTGAAAAGGAGAGGGGAAGAAATGGGGAATTTGCAAAGGCTGGAGTTCAGGATATTTTTAGATTAGGAGCTGACTCTGAAGATGTTGAAAGAAGTGTTGTAAGCTTGGCCTTGATATGTGACAGCATTTGAGTTAGAGGATTGAAAGTGGAGAATTTTATGAAATATTGAATTTTAAATTATATCTCTTTATATTCACAAGGCTTCAGTAAAGATTTGAATTATTTTTATCAATAATTATAAATCGTGGCTAGAGCTTATTTCCTTGAAATGTGCTGAGAGGGGCTTGCATGATATTCTAAATTTTATTCAGATCATACTTATTAAAAGTTCTGCTTTATTCTAGAAAAAATTAAAATCATGTTTAGTATCTGAGGAATTCTATTTAATAATGCTAGTGCTTAGATTATGTACCTGGAAAGATAAATAAATAGCACTTTATGCAGATGAAAGGAAAGGAGAATATTATATGTACTTATTGACAAGTTATTCTAATCCTAATAATGATTAATAAAGACTAGAGCTATTTCCAGGCTCCTAGTACTATGTAATATTAAAATTGATAAAACTAAGAACAACAATAAATATTATTCAGATTGAACACAGAGAAGTAAAGAGACTTGTCCCCAAGGTCGTTTCTAGATGATATTAGAAACCAAGGAGATGAGTGTTCAGTCTTGGGTCTTTTTACGGTCTGCCATACTGTATCAATGTTCCCCTCTCTGAAAAGCTAAACTTTGTGATTTTATGAAGTCTATGCTAAAGTTTTTGCCTGGAAATGTTGGAGAGAGAAAATTATCCTTTTGAAAAACATTCCAGACATTTTAGAAGTATGCTCGGGCCATTATATCCTGGAGGAAATTTTCTTTAGACTCTGGATGTGAATTGTGATATTGTGTTCTGAAATGATCATTAAGGATTGCTTCTTGCCCTCAAAGAATCACAAGCTGCTATTGTTGATTTTACTTCTACAATTTTCTAAGAAAAACGTCATATGATGATAAATATAAACGTGTAAATACTTTATACAACTGATTAAATATGTTCCCCATAATTATATTGTCAATTATTTAAGCTACTGAAGGTAGAATTTAGACTTATATTTCCAAGAAGTAAAAATTAACTTGTTGTCTGAACTCTATAGCCAGATTGAAATCTTGAAACCTATAGAAAAAACCTTTTCAAAGTATAAGTGGATAAACATACACATTTTTTTGTCAAAAAACAAAAAAGACGTCATTTACTTTTCAGATTTTTCAATGGTCCCAACTGCAACTATGGTCAGTGAAATTTGGATTTCTGGATTAGGTCAGGATTGTCAGTGCACCCATGGCTGTCTATGAAGGATTGAATAAAGGAAGATAGTTTTATAAATGTGGTCTTCCTTTTTTTAAAAAATTAATTTCCCACCATACTTGAAAGAATTTCCCCCAAAAGATCCTCTCTAGAAATGTTGAATATACAAAACACAAACTTTTCTCATTTTAAGTAAGTTTGTAATGAATACAAAATATGGGTTCTGCCTAGATTGATTATACTCAGCAACCATTATAAAAACACCCAACTTTGAACAAAATCTTGTTACAATACAGGCTGAGTCAAATGTCCTTGTGTGACCAATATGGAGTCCCTGGTAAATACATTTAAGCATGATGACTCAGGCTTGAACTGAAATATTTAGCATCTTCTGGGCACAAACTACTACATTCTGTCCTAAGTGAGCTATAAAGGAAGCTTTATCAAGCCTATTCCATTTAGTTGGGGAGAGGCAACTGACATCAAGATTTATACATGCTGCTTGAGAATACAATCAGGTGTTTAAAAGTCGAGAATTAATCAGTTTAAAATCAGCGTGATCTCCAAAGGATCACAGAAGTATTCAGCTAGAAGAGTATATAGTAGAGTCTCCATAAGTATGAGGGTCCCCTCTGCAGGATAACTTGCTTCAGCAGTCTCCCAAGCATTTCTGAAATTTTGAGGTCTTTTGCCTTAGCTCAATCAAGGTATGAGTAAATTATATATGTATATATACACACACACACACACAAACACACACACACATATATATATATATATATATTAGTTTGTACTCTATTTTGCAATGTGTAAGGAGATGACAGGCATAAAATTTAGGGAGATACAATGTTATTATTAATCTTTTTCTTTTAGTGTGTTATAAATAGGATGGTAAACTATGAACCTTTTTTTTTTCTTTAGAAATGTTACTACACCAAGGGCTTAATCAGTTTCAAGCCTTTTCAGGAAGCTGCATTACTTGAGTTTTTTGAAATGTTAAAATAGCAATGATTGCAGCTACTTGATTGATTGGCACTAAAAATCGATGCAGCCTATGAACTGTGTTTATAACTCATGTACACATAAATGTGTGCCTGTAAAGATGGCAGCAGAGTGTGGTTATTGCAGATGAAAGGAGACGGGCGTTCTCTCTCTTTTATGTAATTTTAGCTTCATTTGATATTGTCCTCAAATTTTTTTAATTAAAATAAAACAATGACCTGCTTTTTTGTATTTGTTCAAGTCCAACAGTAAGCAACTGCTTGCTAAGGTAATAAAACTTTCCAAATGCACTAGTCTGTCTGAATTATTTTAAAGATCGCGTTTATAATAGCAAGATACTTTATGATTATTCCAAAACTGTCCCTTCTGACTAGGATTTGAATTTGCCTAAGTAGAGATTATCTTCACTAGATATGAAACTTCTTCCATTGAAAGCCAAAGAATGATATCTTAAGAATAGTCTTATTATTTCCAACACTTCCTACACACAGGACAAAAATACCATTCTAATAGATTCCAAACTCAATGCTCATCCCTCTACTTTTGTTTGTAGTTATAAACGGGGGCAGGGGAGGGAATCATGAAAATGATGTTCACATATAACTCATTTGCTGGTTTAAGTAATTCTGAAGACTTTGAGCTGGGGTCTTGAAACTTAGGAGTTCCCGTATCCATAGCTACTGCCTATCTTTGACATGTAGGTTTACATTAATGTTTCTTAAACTCTTTTTCTCCTTCCTCCTTTGTCTCCATCCACTCCCTAACTCTACACTCCTTTTTTTATTCTCACTTTTCTCCATGTCTCAATTTACATTTTTGCTTCCAGACAGTGTTTCTGCCTTATGGTTTCAAGTGTGTGTGTGTGTGTGTGTGTGTGTGTGTGTGTGTGTGCGTGTGTGTGTGTGTGTGTTTCCCTTAATCTTTTACTAAACTGTTGATATATTCAGTGATTGTTTATTTTTTTCTTTGCAATAGATTCTCTTAGTATGAGTAATACTCCTAAACTGTCACATTCTCTCCTCAGGTTTGATCTTGTCAAGATAGTAACTTTTTTTGTACTTTTATGGCACACTTATCATTCACCATAACTAATGTATTATAAGGCAGGAATTCTATCTCTTTCAGATATAGGTTTAGTTGGTAATTCATTGTTATATACTTAGTGAACACTTATACATGGTAATGTAATTTTGTGAATTTGAAAATAATAGATATAGACCATGAATGCAGAAAACTGCAAGAGTATGTCTTTTTTTGCCCCCCACTCCCAGTGATCAGACCCAGGTCCTTAGACTTTAACATGATTTGCACCTTAACCCTGTCCAGCCTGTGCCACAAAAATGTGCCCCAAAGGATTTATCTTTATGTGACATGTGATGACTATTTGTATTTACTCATGTATTTTTTTACAATAATATTCTCTTTAAATGTCTTATATATTTAGTGTTTCAAAGTATATTTTCTAAACATGTTACTTCTCAAAGATTTTCTATAGGCCAAAGTTTCTCAAAGTTTAATTGGTGTGCAAATCAACTGTAGCTCTTGCTAAAACATAGATACCTGCAACCAATGCCATATCTATGCAGGAACCCTGTATTTAAGTTTTAAAACAAGTCCTATTAATGCTGATAATGTGGGTCTGAAGGTCAAACTCTGAGCAATATTGACATAGTCCATTAAATTTAATGCATTATTATTATTACTTGTAACCAAAGTATAACTTTATGTGCTAGATTTGATAGTATCATGTACGAATAGTGAACAAAATAACAACACATCTGATCTTGAAAAACTCACACTGGCAGTTGACAGAAGAGTCTGATTGTAAGTTTAGCATGCAGCTAATGAAATAAGATTTCACAATGAGCTAGGTTGTAAACAGGATTCACTGAGAAACAGCAATCTCTGACATTGACACATTCACAATTCCCCGAGGAACTGCATTTGGTTTTATCAGATATCTACAACATTGCAAATGGGCAATATTGCTTGTACCCATTTGCAAACCCCAGCAAAACTGAAGAGGATTTTCCTTCTTTTGAAGATCAAGTAACAAGCTGATTAATAAGGAAGGAGAAGAATCTTACTTTGACAAAGTATAATAAAATGAAAGCTGCCATTAGAAAAAGGATAATTTGTCAAATACAAGCAAACTCCCCAAAAGTTTAGCAGTGGATTTCTGAGTAGAAATTTTGCAGACCTAAAGAGTATGGGAAGGTGTATTCAAAGTACTGGAAAAAAAAAAAGCAAGAAAACTAAACTGCAAAGCTATTCTTCAAAAAACAAGAAGAGATAGACTTCCCCAAGCAAAGAGAAGCAGAAGGAAATCATTATCACTTACCGAAAATCGTTTATTCAATTGAAATAAGAGCACACTACCTAGTGGTATGAAAGAATATGAAAATGTGGAACTCACTGTTAAAGAATGTATGTAATCAAATTACTAATATTCTAATATGTAATGGCAGTAAATATATCATTTGAAACTCTAGGATGAAAGATACAAGAAAAACTTTGAAACTATAAAATAATGTGCTAGTACTTAAAATAGGGGAGGGAGAATAAAAGTGTAGCATATTTGTATGTGGCAGAAGGTTTAAGCTTAAAATAAATTGTTATCACTATAAAATGTTCCATTTAAGTCTCATGGTAGCTACAAAGAGGAAAACTTCAGTAGTTACACAAAAGATATAAAGAAAGGAATAAAATCACAAAGGAAACAACCATAAAATATGATCAAATCAGAAAGAAAGGAAGGAATGACCAAAAGAATATAACAGAAAAAAAATGAACATAATGATAATAGTAGTACTTTATCTGTCAATAATCACTTTAAATGTAAAATAATATTTTTTTTCATTCAGAAGTCATAAAAATAGCTAAATGGATAAAAATATCAAGGCCAAGGTATACACTGGTGGAGCAGTGGTTTTGAGACATTTGTGTCCAAGGAATTGTGCTCACCTATTTCTGGGTCTGAGTCCCGGGTGGCAGGGGAGGCAAGAAGTGTGAATAACTAATTGAAAAATAAATAAGGTGCTTCTTCTTCCTCTCTCTTCCTGTTTGCTTGCCTGCTACTGCCTTCGTTCCCATCTGTAGTTTTCCTTTAAAAAAATCAGCATCTAACAGTATGCTGCCTTTAAGAAATGTGCTATAATTTTATGGATACACATAGATTGAGAGTAATCAATGTAAATGGAAAAAAACATCTCATGAAAATGGAAACCAAGAGAAGAGGAATAGCCATGCTTATATCACACAAAATGGAATTTCAATAAAATCTTTCAAAAACAGGCAAAGAATATCATTATATTATGAAAAGTCATCAAAAATCTATAACAATTGCACATTTATATGTGCCTAACATTTAGAGCACTTAAATAAATAAATCAGACATTAATAGAATGAAAGGCAGAAATAGAGAGATATAAAACAATTGCAGAGGCTTCAATACCTGCTCTCAACACTGCATAAGGCTTCCAGGAAGAAACGGAATAAGAAAACAGTGAAATTAAATAATAATATAAACCAATAGAGCTTAAAGATACACATTTCATTCAACAGCAGAAAAATACATATTCTTCATAAATACGCAAGGAGCATGACCCAACATAGATCATACTTTGAACCACAAAATAAATCTTAACAAATTAAGATAAAATAATACCAAGTATCTTTTCTGACCACAGGAAACTATAAATAAATACCAAGAATAAAGTTGCAAAATTCACAAACATGTAGATAGTAAATAAAATTATTAGGAATACCCATTGGCTCAAAGAATATATCCAAAAAGAAATCAGAAATTATCTTGAATTAGATGATAATGGAGAACACACCATACCAAAACTTACAGGATGCAGAAAAAGGTAGCTCTAAATGGGAAGTTTATACTGATAATGCCTAAATTAAGAAGAAAATAAACAACCTAATTTCATACCTTAGAAAATAAAAGAAAACAAACAAAGACCAAATTTATCCAAAGGAAATAGGAAATAATGGTAATTTAGAGAATAAAGAATACAATAAAATAGAAAAAATAGGAAGGATCAACAAAATGAAATAATTTTTAAAGATAAAATTTAAAATTTCCATAAAGTACTAACAAACTGAAATATAAATGTATGTGTGTATATATGTATATATATATATATATATATATGTATATGTGTGTGTATAGGAAAGAACAGACAAGAATGCAGGTGATTAGGCAGGCAGACAGGAATATGAGGAAGAAGCATTTATTTTACTAAGTTGTTAACCTTTGTTGTTCCCCAACAGCCCCGGGTCTTAAACCAGAGACCTTAGGATGTATATGGACTGCATCTGGTGTACTAAACTGCCAGGCCACCAGGGTGCACCTTCAAAAGTATATTAAAAGGATCATGCATCTTGTTCACAGGGATTTGTTTCTGAGATTCAAGGATGGTTTGACATATGCCCAATGAATAAATGTGATACATTAACACGAAAGGGTGAAAATCATATACTCATCTCAGCAGATGTCTAAAATGTATTTGACAAAATAAAATATCTTTTAATGATAAAAGCCCTGAACAAAGTATATATAGGCATTTAACACAACATAATAAAGATCACCTATGCAAACCCACATCTCAAATTCATGTGGAACGACAAAAAATTCTGGATGGTCAAAACCATATTGTGCAAAAGAAAAAAATCTGAAGGCATTGCACTAACTGATTTCAAAATATACTTCAAAGTTACACTATCATTCTAAGCGAAAACAAATATATAGACCAATGGACCAGCATAGCGAGCCCAGAAGTAAACCTAGACCTTTGTGGCTTCCCTTGCAGAGGGATAGGAGAAATGGAGTAAAACTGATCAAAGACACAAATTTTAAGATATACAGAACAACTACATTCCAGAAAAGCAATGTACAGCATAGTAAAAGTAATTAAAAGTACTCTCTTTTCTATTTGAAATTTACTAGGAGAGAATATCTTAAATGTTCTTATCAAAAGTAAAACTAAAAATGTTGAATATATGAGATGATGCATATGTCAATTAGCTAGAGGTAGTTAATTACTTCACAATGTCTATGTATATGAAAGCATAATATACACCTTAAGTTATGTTCATCTTCATTTGTCAGTCATACCTCAACATAGGGTGTATTTGGGTCAGGGGCACGAAAGCCATGCTGATGTTAGCTCTTTCTTGGCTCTTTCTTGGGGTAGTTGGTCCTCATGACAAGAAATGAATAGTAATAAGGATAATAGTTTAGAGTTGTCAAATGCTAAATGAGAAATGTAATAATTTAATGAGCAAGCAGTTATTCTGAGACCATAAATATTTGATCATTAGAGTATGTCAGTGACAATTTATATTAGTTCTTTTGTCTGACCTTGGAGTGATATCTACTTAAATGACACAACTCAAAGAAGTTATGGGGTTTTATTCATTACCATTACTTTATAGATACAAAGACAAATCTAAGAAAGATGAGGTGCATCACCCGAGGTCACAGAACTAATAATTGATAGATTTTTAAAACTAGAAATCTTGGCTTTTCAACAAAGACATTATTTTCCACTTCACTCAAATTTCCTATAGATTCATCCAGATAAAGTCAAGCTCACAGGCACTAACCTTGTACTCTCCACCTGTATAAAATGACATTTGAATATACTCAACAACAGAAAGGGATATATTTTATTGTTGTTTTAAACGTGATAAGATGAAATTTGAGTGATTCCCCTTTAATATTGTATGTTGTACTTTTTATGTATGCTTTCTTCAGCATCCAAAAAGCAGGATTTGCTTTGGGTTAATTGCTATAATTTGGGTTTATATTTTTGAGCAGAGATTATATGGCTCTTGGCTAACATGCATTAGAAGATTTAATTAATTTTATGAAGCATGATGGCATTTTTGTCATTAAAGATATTTCTTTATTTTTCCCATATCTTTCCCATTTCTCCTAATAGTCGTTGCTCCTCCCATTTTTTTTTTTTTTCTGTTCTCTTCTGTGTTAAAGGGATATAGTCAAAACAACATATCTTAGGAAATGCATTTCTCTATTTCTCTGTTGCTTGATACTGAAATAAATGCATTTTTTGTAATTAATTCCCTGTGAGAAAGTTTTTAGATTACACTACACTTTTAGTTTCTCTGTGGAAATTTAGTCCCATTAACTATATACTGGAAAAAAGGGAATCGTTGAGGGCTTACCGGAGTAGAAACACAAAATTTTAAAGAATTAGAATCTGAACCAAGCCTCAGAATGCACAAATTCTACCTTGCGTGTCTCATTCATTATAGCAACACAGTTCTGATGGTTACTATATACACGTCCCCCAAGGGGAACGGTGATGTGTTTGGCCAGAATTCGTCAGCTTTGCTTAGGAAATGACCCTCCAATAGATGCAGTGACCAATAATCTTGAGTTTGGCACACACTCTTGACCTAACCATTTGTTCAAATGTTTACTTTTTTCAAGCTGCTTGGGGAAACATAAACTATGTACCCCGTGACTAATCTTGGGGTGGTGGAGTCTTCATTTATTTAAAGCAGCAATATTGTTTCTCATCCCTTTCCTTATTATTTAGGGGTCAGTGTGTGTAACTCAACCATGTCCAAAGAGGCATGAGGGAGGAAGACTGCTGAGGGACTGAGTAAAGGAACAGATCTGGATGGAAATTTGGTCATGAAGGTAACCAGCAGGAAGGCAGAGCTGAAATGCTGAGGAAGATAGAGATTTTTTAAATGTTATCTTTGGTAACAATATTGGCATAATCAACCTGTCCTGAAACCTATACAACTTGTATGATATCTGGAACAAGTTGGCTTTGTAAGAAAAAGAGGCAGAGTCTGGTGAGATGTTTTTAAGGGTTAGACCTGAGAGAAATGTACATTGCATCCATTGACATTCCATTGGCCAGATTTCAGGCAGAGGTACAGCTTAACCACTGGGGAGGACAGAAGATGATGTGGTTCCCCTGTATTCGCAGTTAGAGGAATTAGTAAAATAAGTATTACATCTACCATATGGAATGAAGTGAATTATTAAGTAGCTTAAAAGATATTGGAACATGCAAAGCATAATAGATACATTAGGGTTCTCTAGAGAAACAGAATGTACCAGTGTGTGTGTGTGTGTGTGTGTGTGTGTGAGAGAGAGAGAGAGAGAGAGAGAGAGAGAGAGAGAGAGAGAGAGAGAGAGAGTTTTCATTACAATTCAGTGCATTGTACAAAAGCAGAATCAAGAAAGGGTTTCTCTGGATGTTTGAATGTCATTAGCTTGCAGTCAGGGTAAAGCAAGAAGGGGAACCTGCGGTAGGGGCCAGCCTAATCACATTAGTATACCTGGCCTTCTGGGTGGGATGCCAGCATATCAGGAAAACATGGTACTTTCAAAATTTACAAAACATGGTCAGTGTATCTTCACATACTAAAATGCACCAAAGAAGCTTTATCAATCAATGTCAATATTAGGAGTCTCAGGTGACTAAGGAGCAGGCTATGGAAGCTGTGGACCTGTGTTCTAACCCTGCAACTGGGTTTTGTGGGTAGGGGGCAGGGGGATTATAGTAGTCTAGCTATAATCATCTAGAGATGATTATTCTGATGTTCTAGCATCCTTTTCCCTTGTTGCCTCTATCAGAGATGTTCAAGAATTTTCATCATTACTTCTTCCTTTCCATAGTTTCCAGTGATCAAATGCCAGTAGCTTTTCTTGGAGCTTATCCTTATGTCAACTCCCCTAATTTCAAAACATTTTCACAGCACAATATAGTTTCCAAGTTTGTGCCCTTAAATTTGCTTCCTTGTGTGGGTATATCATAGAAATACGCATATGCTGGAATTTTATGTAAGAGAAGCATGTGACTGAGGAGAAATTACTCTGCATATTTACAGGAAAATTCAAAATAGATCATTTGAATACATAAAGATTAATTTTCATATGAGCAATTATTATGCATTTCATAGCACAGCTATTTAATCTGTTTCTCTATGCATAGTTTTGTAGTTTATTGTATTCATAAAAATTGTGTACCCTGGCATATATTCTTAATATTAAATGATAAGAAATTCTCATTTATTAGTTTTTATATTAAAATGAATTTAAAGGCTTAGAAATAAAGGAAAGTAACATACCAATTGACTTATAGCTTTAGATAGGTATTAACAAGAGGTAAACGTATCCTTAACAAAAAAAAAAATCATGTCAATGTACTTAAATTGATTGTGAATGTTCTTTTACATTTACAAATATGTTTTCTATATTGCTCTACAAACTTCATAACTAATTTTAAAATGTCATGACTTTCTAGATTGGATGCTATCATTTGGATTAACCAACTTCTTATTGCTGATCATTCAATCTTTGACTTTTTTTTAATAACAGAAATAATTATGAAATGGCAATTTTCACATAAAATGTTTTATATTATTTCTTCAGTTTTATCTCTAAAATATATATCGCTTGATCAATAATTACAAAGTATTTCAAATATTACCTATTTCATCATATTAGACTAGTCTCACTAAATGTTATTAAATATATGCTCTTACCATAAATACATGTCATTGTTGGAGACAAATTGATTTTAGTAAAGGCTCAAATTCTCCACAACCTCCTTGTAGTGTGACTTTGCAGCTCCTCCTCACAAGAGGTTGACTCTGTTTCCGCTGGAACCCAAGCTTGTATATGACTTGTTCTGGTCAATAGAAGGTGGAAAAAATGGTAATGTATTTGGATTGAAACTAGAATCCAAACATCCTTGCTTGTCTTGTCCTCTCAAAATTCTGACTCTGCCATGATCATAAACTTAAAAATGGTTCATGGGCGATGAGAGACCAAGTGGACTTACTTTTCCTTCTGAGTTTATTATACAGCAGCCTATAGTCAGTCAGCATCAAAATTATAAAGGGAACCAGGTCTAACTTAGCAGAACTAGGCCCTTGAGTTGGAGTTGCTTGAAAGAGTCAAACTGTTATGAGAATATAAGACCAGCCAGACACTTCAGAGATGATGAGAAAAAACAAATGGTTCTTACTGCCTTGCACTAAAGTGTTGTAGATGCTTTCTGGGCAAGCACTATTATGACAATAGATGGTGTTCACTATACCACATCCTCACAAACATCAGGGATTTTATATATTGATTTTCGGCAAAAATATTGACTATTTTATAAAGTTTTAATTATCTAGTAGGCCATATTTAGAGAAATTCTTATTTTCAGACATAACTGTGTTTACAGAATCGAATGAAGACGTAGAACATGAAAGCTGGTGCATGTGTGTTTAAAATTATTTATTGTGGTGTTCCCTGGTGGTCTAGCAGATAAGACCACCAAACATAGTAGACTTGTAGTCTTACCGTTAAATATGTGTATATGTATATATATATATATTTATTCTGTAGGATTTAGATAATAACTTATAAATAAATATAGTACTGCACAGAAGGGAATTTCACCTTCTTTAATTTGAAAAAAAGTAAGTATAACCAACATTAACTAGTTGCTTATGTTTGGAAAAATCATGTTCTTAGAAATTATGTAAATATTTTAAAAATCACACACTAGCTAGCATTTGATAGAAATTTAACTTCATATGATTTAGGAGATGATTCTAGATTCAGTTAATATTCTGATACTTCCTGTTTTAAAGTTTTCATCGTATAAGAGAAAGTAGGTATTGAAGATTGAAAAAAATGCAATCATTTTAAAATTAATTCTTAAATTAAATCTTAAAGCAAGGAGATTAAGGGAAGAAATTAGCTTTTTTTCCTCCTGAATTTTTGCATTATGAGAACACAGAATGTTTCAAGCACCAAATGTGAACACAAGATGTGTCAGTGTCTAATGCTCAGGAATGTAGCTAAAATAATGCCTTATATGTATTAATAGAATGCCAGCTGTGTTTAAAACAGAGAGGTAGAGGTAGCAGAGCACAAGCTCATTTTTGTCAGGATGTATATTTTAAATATAAATCTTTTTTAGCACTGGGGAATTAAAATTAAGTTAAGTAAGTGATAGATGCAAGACAGATCTACATATTGACAAATTAGTGAGCAAAGAAGAAAAAAAATCGTCACAGAAAGTGATAGCCTGGCCATTAACAATGTGAAAGCAGACAAGAGAATTGTAATAAGTGTGGTATGATAATATCCAGAAAAGATCCCCAAAATAATAATGGTTAAGAAAAGTAGACTTTTGTAAAAGGGAAGAATATAGATTTTAGAGTAATCTAGATAAGAAATGAGGATTTAATCCATGTACAAAAAACATCATCATATTTCTCTACTTATTACCAGCATCACCTCCTCTATCTCACTGACCCTCACAATCTCCAGTGATCCTAGAATACTCTTCACTTGCCTCTTTTGTAAAACTTCTCAAAGTTTATTCTAATTGCATATTTATTTGCCTTTCTTACAAGATGGTAAAGTCTCTGGGGATGAGGGGGTGATCTATGAACCATTGTTGTATATTCAATCCCTAATATACATATGCTTCATTCATAGTAAAGTGCTCAATAAATTTCCTTTTGAAAGCATGTATGATTGTCCAGGTACAAATAGAAGTAATTCATCTAGTTTCTAAGTGTCACAACAGTACAGAGGAACAGAGAGGTATGATAACGTTTAAGGCTCTTCTAGTTACTGAAGTTTGAAATATGGTCAGTTAGGCACAGCAGGAAGAAAACTTCAGAAAATACTGAGGCAAAATCTTGACATAATAAGTTCATGGACACAGAACATCAGGTAACTAGAAACCAGAAAGAAGTGGATCTAATGATTGTACACAATGGATGAGTAATAGAACACATCCAAGTAATTCAATGCTTGGTATATTGAGCTCCCTCTATTCAATTAAAAGTTTCATAAAACTATTAGTTTTGCATTAAAGATATTTCAGTGACAGTCATTGCCATCATATTTTCTTGATTATGTAAATCTACATGCCACATTAATTTAGTTTCTTAAATTTAGCACAATATCACATTGTTCACAGGGCTTATCTTGATTCCTTTTGAGATGAAAAGGAGTCATTAGAAACACACATTACTATCTCTTTTCTATCTCCTGTCATTGCCAAATAATCTGGATGGGTAATGCACAGATCTCCAGTCATCACAAGTGTGCTCACCTCCATTCCCTGAGCACATTAGAACAATACTCTCCCTCATTTCCCTATTTTCCTACTTTAGACTAAAATGATAATTATGATGATAATTTTGGTTTCATTATCTGATCCTATTACCAGTGAAGTTTGTGTTTAGGAAAGAACAGAGGAGTAAAAGACAGTTTACCCAGTCCTGCCAAGATGCTGTAGAAAATGTTCTGTTGTGAAACCTCAGAAAGTGGATATGTGAGGAAACTTAGTGTATGATCACAAGGCTGATGATAAATTTTAGCTGTGATCCATCTCTAAGAACCACGTTGTAATGTTTCATGCTTGGTTGGTGATGACATCTAGCACCTGGTCACAATGA
Source organism: Solenodon paradoxus (assembly GCA_004363575.1). Lineage (NCBI taxonomy): Eukaryota > Metazoa > Chordata > Mammalia > Eulipotyphla > Solenodontidae > Solenodon > Solenodon paradoxus. Next base: position 237,201 of record RJWH01002137.1, read on the forward strand.
ACTGTTACAACATAAGGCTCTTTTCTAATTTTGTTTTAAGCCATTTTTTTTTTTTTCAGAGCCATTGGTTTTAGTCTTCCACTGTTTGATCAATTCAGGAAAATCTGGAAAAAATATATATGGTCATTTGGTTGAAGAACAGAGACAACAAAGACATAAACAATTTAAAAATTGTTATAGAAATAATCTAGAGGTTGTGTGGTGCTGAGGTAGGAACTAAGAAATCAGGATAGACATTTTAGTGATCGGATATTTTGCCTTCCTTCACAACGATGGCTGCATTTAAACACGGAACAGCCACTTCTGAGGATTCAGGCATAGTTATAATCAGATTACAGGAAAAAAATAATGTCTGGAAAATTTTGGCATATGTGAAAAAAGGAGTATAATTACTGTGTAATGAATGCATGATTATTAGTAGGAAAAAGAGCAAACATTAATAAAGCCAATAGAAAAATGGGTTAAGTTCATGGGTAACAAATTCTCAAATTTGTTATCAAGAAAATAAAGAGGTGATCAACATCCTTTCATTAAAATGAATTGACATCTAGCAAGGACTAAAATATAATGTGTGCATTTCAAATTGCTAACAGCCTATGCAGACAAAGATTTGGCAATAGAGGCACTCTCACACTCTTTAAGTGGAAATATAAATTAATAAAAACTCTCAGTTCTTTACTCAGTGGCACTTTCTCAATGAGCTCTTCCCTGACTATCCTGTTGAAAATTGTACTCATTAAATTTCCCAACTCACATCTCTGGACTATTTATTTTTGCCATAGAATTTTCCACCATTAAGCAAATATAGAAAACAGATGCAATATCTTTTACAAATTTCTTTTATCCCCTCACTATAATACAGATTCCATGATTTCAGATATATTTTAATCTGTTTTATTCACATGTAATAAGCCAGGTATGTAAAATGTCTGGTACAAAGAACATCCTCAATATTTGATGAATGAATAAGAATGAATGGATGTATAGATGGATGACCATTTACTAAATCTGTAAATGTCCATATGGTTGACCCCAAAATTCTAATTTTAGCAATTTATCTTGAAAAACCCTTCAGACACATGTGGAGGAATGTTTAGAGGGTTGTTTGCTTCAATGCTTCTTACAACAATAAGAAACTAAGTAAAAAACACCAAAAAACTAACCTGCATTACCACTTTGTATGCAGATGTTTGAGTTCTGGCAGAGTAATGCCCTGCCTAGCAGATAGTCCGAGAAAATCATGACTAAGACACAGTTGGTAAAGACATGCTCTTCATTGTGCTCATGACGGGTTTTCGACAGTGGAGGGTCAGACATGTTCTCTGACTCCCCAGTGGTGAGTGCCGGACATGTTTCTGTAAATGTACAAAAAGTCAGCAAGGAGGGGGTTCTTTGAAAGGAGATACCAGCAAAGGGAGCATTGTAAACAGGCAAGAACAGTCAAGTAGGCGAGGACAGCAAAACTGCAGGACATGTCAGGTACAGTCAGTGTGGGTGGTAGCAGTTATCATTCAGATAATCCACATGTTGCATTCAGGTTGTGCTCAGCACTGACCAGATGTTGATGCCACCTTCAGAGTCAGGCATGGATCATATTCTCACGCTACCCCACACATGGATAATTCATTAGTTTAATCAATTGACATTGCTTACCAAGGACAGGAGTGCAGCCATGAAAAACACCACACACACACACACACACACACACACACACACACACACATACCTCTTACAGTATATACAGTATACACACAGTATATATAAATATATATCACAGTATATTTATATACATAGGTACATATGTACATATAGTATATGTAGATCTATCACAGTATATATGTATATATATATATATCCACATAGTATATACAGATAAATATCACAGAACAGTGCTATTTATCAATTATTAGGGTTGTTGAAAAAAATCTCTTATAAATGAACAAACACAACATACAAAATTTATTAAAATGTCTAGAAGGATATGCATCAAACCATCAAAACTATTCATCATTTGTATAAATATGTACATTTAATCTATTCTACATCATTTAAACATTTTTTTCACAGTATGCCTTAACAAAAATAAGGAAAACAGTAAGGAAAAGTAGTATTTTGATGTACATTAAAACAGAAAGATAGAAGTTTCGTGGGGGATATTTGATATAAATTAATTTTTCTGGATGTAATTTTGATTCATTTTTCAAATATCTAATCACACCAGTTTTAAAAATTGCAAATCAAACTTTTGTGAGATAAACGTCTTATAAGTAAGCACATGAGTACATTTCTAGCACTCTAAATTTCAGCTCTTTGTGAAATGAGAATAATAGTGCCTCTATCAGAGGCTGAAAGTAAGCAAATCTTACTAAGAAATTTTCCTAAAAGCTTTTTATAGGTAGGCATTAGGGAATATATGTTCTCTTTCCAAGAGTACTTCTTTCCTTTTCTTTACAATCTACCAACTGGGAAAATAAAGTTTAGTGTTGGAGTTTTCACGCAAAATACCTAACCAAATCAGCTAGCCAAGAAAAGCATATTCCTTCACTGTTAGTTCAAGGACTGATTTTGTCAACAATCAACTTAAGTGTTGTAGAGGTGTGGTTGGCCTGTAAAGTTACTGGAAATCATAACATCTTCAATTTGAAGGAAATCAAATATTAAAAGTAGGGAAGCATTTAATTAGCATGATGCTGCCCATCAAATGATTAGAAGACTGTTTGCAAGTGAAACACAAAAACAAAGCAGGAATCATAAACCTGGCTTGCAGGAACTGTGAATTCATTCACAAGCATTTGCTGCTTTAATCCATTATGAGGTCAAGACACTCTTGCACCAACTGCATGGAGATAGAAAACTGAATATCTTATTACCAGTTCCCTCGAGCCCTGTGGTCAAATACTTTTGTGATGTGCTTAATTACATTTGAAGAGGTGCATCAATTTTATAACATTACAAGTAAAAAGATTTAGATCTTCCCTTCTGTGAAACTTGTCTGTAGACTGAATTCTAAACAACTGTCGCTGTTCTAGCTTTGTGAAAAAGCAAGCGGATTGTTTCTTTAAAAGAATATATAGTGCCAGCATTTTAGATATAGATTGGCATTTAATAATAATAGCAATAATAAATAAATACAAATGATGAAATTCTGAAGAACAATGACCTACCAGAGCATTAGACTCTTAAAGTGTCTATAACATCTATTAGTACAAGATCTTTTTTTTTCTTATTGACCTAAGAGATATTTACAGGTGAAACCATGAGCATTCAAGTTTAAATCTTAGAAATGACATATGTTAGCATGAAATTTGACTCTAGTGTTTAAGTATCTTTAATACATTCTGCCATCACATTTCTTAGAATCAATGTTACTCTCCTTACAGTAAATTTAAGAGCTAGAAAATATATGGCCTTCTATATGTTTGTTTAGCTCTGAGTTATGGTGGGCTACTCCTCCAAGTACTAATCAGAGTGGGTAGATTGACTGTGTAGATGAGGTATTTTCCTAATTCCCTTCTCACCTTCACAAAAGGTAATTAGAGTTTGCCTTCCTTGTAATGGCAGCAAATAAATTACCTGATATTAGCTTTTTATGAAAGTTCCTTTAAGATATTTAACCATTAACTGCCCTGCAAAAAAGAGGAAATTATTTTGTCGAGGAAGTGGATAGTTTGCGATTTGAGTCAGGAAAATAATATTAGAAATAACGTCCACGGAAACCTCAGTTGATTTTTATGTTGTCTAAGACTAAACATCTAGAAACCAAAAGTCCATCCTTCAATGAACTAGCTACATAAATCAAAAGCAAACTCTTTTTTTGCAATAACTTTTAAGTTAAATTAGTGTTGGAGACTAAGATGATTGATACATTTTTCTTCTTATTTCATGAGCTCACCTATGTGGTGAAACTTGCAAGAAAAGTATTATCTTGTTAAGAACAGACAGAGGGATTTTCATCTTAATTGAATTATTCTCTTAGCTCTGTGTTTTCAAGACTTTGTGTTTGCAGTATTTTCTCCAGTTAATTTTATCTGTCCCTATTATAAAATTTGACACTTCATTGTGCCTGGCCTTTCTCTGTAACAGTTGAGAAACCTATATGTGCCTCCCTTTAAAAAAGAAAAGGCATCCACTATACTTAAAATGTCAAAATGAAAAAGAAGAAAACAAATATAGAAAAAATATTTGGAAGCATACTTTTAATCTAGGCTCATTGAATTTTAGTTTATTCAACTACCTCTCTGAACCACACGCCTTTATATCTCTCCTCACAAAATAAATACATTACATCTTTATCAGAGATCTAGTAAGCATACATGAATCCATCCTGACAAGCTTCTCAAATCTTGAAAGGCGGGGTGTTGATTTTTTATTTAATATTCCTTCTTATTTCTAGATAGCATCATGCAAGTGGCTTATTAAGAATATGATCAATTGAATATAAAATAACTTTTTAATATGCGACTTGATAATGGACGAGAACAAATATAGTATCGAATGTTTGAATAAGCTTGAATGTATTTACATTAGCTAGAAAAACAGGAGAAAAACCTAAATCTGTCTCTTCCAATCAAATTTAGAGCAGTATCTAAAAATGAGAGCTTTTTAGAATAAAATGTAACTATTAAAATAGGAAGCTATGAAAATCAATGGAGACTATAAATACATATATACACACATATGTATATATATATATGTATATATATTTAATCCAAGTTAAAGTAATTTTAGTGGTAAAAATGTATGACTCAAGTTGCCTCTATTTTAGGAGCATATGTATTAAAGAAAGAGAGGTAGATTTGAGTGAAGAATGTCCCAAAAGACTATTCCTAACTCCCTCAGCTTCTCAAAGTGTTAGAATCATGTCTTAATTGAACAAATTTTACTGAGTACGTTTTCAGGTGTTGAATATAATATAGACATGACACTTTTTCCAATAAAGTTAAAAAAGTAAGGAGACAACCATTAAAAATATACAACAAGTAAATATATGTTTAATTATAATGATCCTGAAATAAAAGTACAGAAAGGTATGCAAGCATATAATGGGCTTTGGTAGTTTAGATTGGGAATCTGAAAATGTCTTTCATGCTAGGTAGCTTTTGAAAACTAAAATGTTTTATGTTTCATAAAAAGTTTTAGTAGAGAAATTGTATGCTAATCTTGGAATAAGCCATCTATGTTTGAGAAATTAAACAAAAAGGACAGTTCAGTTGAAGTACAGAACACGATTAGTACTAGATTGATATGAAAAAGTAGGGAAAGTCCATTCCCATAAAGTCTTGAGGCTGTATTAAATATTTCAAGACTGTTATTCTAATTTTATTGTAATCAAAGGAAGCCCCCTCTCACCCTCCAGGGGAATTGACATGATCACTTGTTGCTCATATTGTCTTAAACTGACTGCTTTAGTTGCTTTTTGGAGACTGTAGAAAGATGGGTAAATGTTAGAGAAGATAGTTAAAAAATCATTCCAGTCACTCAGCTAAGAAACAACTATAGACTTAGAAAACTGGCACTGGTAATGGAAAGAGAGTGATACATTTAGACCTTTTCCCAGAGTTATAATTGATAGGAATTTCTGATATATTGAATTTGGATTTTGAGAGAAGGTGGAAGAAAGAAGATAATGTAAGCTTCTGTGCTGAGATTTTGGAGCTGTCATTCAGTAAGTCTTAGGATACTGACCAGGAGGTTTGGAGGGTGATGGAGTTATCCAGTGATCAAGTTTGAACATAATGGGATGATCCTGTGAAATCACGAATTCAGGTGGATTTTTGCATATGGGGATCTGAAATGCAGAAGAAATATCTGGGCTGAATATAAGCATGTAGGATTCCTAAGCAGCTAGACAGCATTTAAATTCATGGATGTGAAAAATATTTTCCAAGAGGTATAACAATTTATAATTGTGTATCAGAAAAGCGTGTTACAAAAGAAGAGCATGTTATAAATTTGCATTCATGGACAAAATAATGGGCATTCATTGAATATATAGAACATTAATGCTTGGTAAAATTGTAGAGAGACATCAGAATTTAAAACAGCAGAACACAATCTTTTAAAATAAAATGTCAATTCAAAATAATAGTAATAATTACAAAAAGGACAATATAAGAATAGTGCTTATTTCATTTTTCTGAGAGAGATTTTGTTGCTAGCAATCATTTAATAGCCTACCACATTCAATAAAGTGAAACTCAATTCACTGCTTGAATCACAAAACTGATTTTGCATCCAAACTTTTTTTTCTTGGTTTTTAGTTCTATTAATCAGAAAATCTAATTTCAAAATGGCAAATCGTCAGGAACAACTACATGTACATGCTAAAAAGTATGGAAAATTATGTCAAACATAGGCTAAGAAATGATGGACAAATTCTTACCTGAGCTTATTCACGTTATTCTTTCAGCTGCAAAGTCAATTAGCACATCACACTCAAAACAGCGCACAGATGCTTCAGCTTGTGAGTCCTAGTGACTCTGTTCCTAGGACTCTCCAGTAGCATTCAAATGGAACTTGCAAATTCCATTTTCAATATTCCAGATAATATGATCTACCTCAGACACCCACTCTTATCTCCATCTAGCAAATTATTATTATCATTAACTTTGTTGTCATCATAATCTTAATCTGAAATTCATACATTCTCTGACCACGTTTATATCTTTCCAACTCACTCACTGTATAACCCAATTCTAACAATTGTTAAGCTACTCTTTAATCTATTGAATCAACAACTTTAACACTGACCCTGATGATGTTCATTCTTCTCTTCTTCCCCATTTATGATTCTATGGTCAGCATTAAACTCTTTTGCTTGAATAGACTCTCGGGATCTTGGTTCTTCTCTGGTTTTTGTGGTTTTCCCTTAACAAAATAATAATCATGGCTAAATTAATACCTTTTATTACTGTGCCTATGTAACTGAGAATCCCTGCTGGTTGGTCTCATTTTATACCCAGGCCCATAAACCTCAAATGGTACATTAATTCCATCTGACAATCATATTATATTCCTTCATGTCATTTTTCTCGTTCTGTTATATGTCTTCAGAGCTTCTCTTCAAATTCCCAACACCTTTCCCCCATCTTCATTCTTGACCTTACATTCCAATACTTAAAAAATAGCAGCAATCCTAAGATAATTTCCCCAGACTTACCATGAATCTGAACTTAGTATACCTAATATACTCTGTTTATACATGTGTTAAGATGAGTGAATGACTTACGCTTCTACATAAGGTTAGTCATTTCTCTCTCACTATATCTCATTATTTTCTCCTTTTCTTTCAAGAATGTAGTTTCACCAATTCCCCTTCTAGATCATAACAATTAGTAAATAAACATGCTGTAACACTCTTTAGTTAAAATGAATGGTTCTACTTTTTCTACGTGCTGTTACATTATTTCTTTCCCTCCACTTTTGGAAGGAAAACGCATCAGACAAATTTACTGAATTTTCTGTCCAGTTTCTGTCCTCCCATTTTATCTCAAATCTACTTCAGTATGAATTTTATCTGTACACATAACCAAATGGAAGTTGTAGATGTCTTCGGAAACACCTACCTATTAAATACAATGGTCAGCCTCATCTTCATCTTATCTTTGCAGTTTCTCACATCGTTGACAGCTACCTGACACTCTTCTTAACTTCCTTTCAGGATTTTATTATACTTGCCTGGGTTTTCTTCTGGCTAGGTCCTTTACTCTTGATTATCACTTATCAGAATCATGTACTAATGCCTCCATATTTACATCTTAATATTGAGGGACCTATGTTTCATCCTTTCTACACTTACTTCCTTGTTGATTTAATCCAATTTTATGGACTTAAATGTGCCAAACTTATGCCTTCAGGCTTGTAAAACAAACTTGACTCACACAGTCAACATCCCATTAGTATTTCCACTGGAATAGTATGTAGGAATCATAAACTCATCCTTTCAAAATAAAACTCCTAACTGATGCCTCAGTTGGAGTCACCAGATAAATTTAGGGATATCAACTTACATCTAAATTTCAGAAAAGCCAAAAAATGTTCTTTTAGTGAAAGTGTATTCTGATTATGATCCAAAATTTATATTTCATGGGGTGACGTTACTAGTGAGTTCCTAAAAATCTCTGCCATTCACAGAACTGAACTGATAACAAGTCCACATTTGATTTAAGCCAACAATCACATTTACCTTCAATTTCTCTCTTTCTGATTCAACACTTAACCTAGTAGGAGAGACTAAATATATTCAGAGTCTGACTACTTTAGACCATCAATTTGCCACCATTATAATCCAATCTCCAAGTTACCATCATTTCTCACTGAATTATTTCAATAGTCTCCTCACTGTTTCCCTGCTTTTATACCTCCTCCGTTGTCTTACAGATAACCTTCACCACAGCAGCCAAGATAACTCTTTTTAGAGGCTGATTATATTTTTGTGTTGTCCATAGATCTTTGATGGTTTTGTACATTTCACACAGGTCTTGTGTTGGCTTGTAGGTCCTATGTGGTTTATCACCTAACACATTACCCTCTTGATCTCATCTTCTTCTGTTTTCCCTTTATTTAACATGTTTCAACTACATGGACCTTTATGTTTATTCTCAGCTATAATATAAATGTTCTCACCTTAGCATCTTTGTCTTGGCATTTCCTTATTCTAGAATATTCTTCCTTAGGGAACTAATGACCTGTCTTTTTTTTTAAGTTAGTCAAATGTCACCTTTCCATTAAAGTCTGTGCTGACAATTATATTAAAAATTGCAAATATTCCTCATTCTCAATCACTGTTAAGGAGCTGGCCCTTTTCCTTTTATGATAGCACTTATCACTCTTCAATAGACTACATAATATATAGATTTATTATACTCATTCCAAATATTAATTTTATCACACAGCAGATGTCCAGTTAATACTTATCGAATAAATAAAAAGTTGGATTTTATAGGAACTTGATTCTTATGATCTTGATCCCAAAGCCTTTTTCTTTTTTTTTAAATGTTTTATTATTATTGAAGGCATATTGCATTTTGACAATGACTTGTTTTGAGGTATGCATAGTGGTAATTTTACATTTACAAATAGCATGGTAGATTTGCTAATATTCCCCCTCACTTTTTTTTCCCCCTTTATTTACAGTTAATTGCCTTCATCCCATTTCCCCCACCACCTCTCCCGCATCACTTTGGTACCCCTTGATTTGTCAAAAGCTTTTTCTAATTTTTTTTTTTGAAAATAATAAGATAAAGTTTTCATATTTATTTTACTTTATTGTAAAGAAAGCTTGTAAGTGAGCAGGAAGGTGAGTAGGCTGGCAGGCAGGTAGGAAGAGAAAGGAGAAACAAGGAAATTATATTATATTTGTTTAGTGTTGATCTTGGTTATTAATGCCAACCTTGGGTCATGAACCCTGGCCCTTGAGATGTATGTTGACAAAGCCTGGTGGATTTATCTGCTAAGACACCAGGGTGCACTAAAGCTTTCATAATTAAATATAATAGTTTAACAAAGTATAGTGCATGTCAATGATGTTTTTAATATCCAAAAGATGTCACTGTGTGATGTGTGTCTTAGTTTTCTTGACTGTGGTGAGTCTTGTGTTTTCTGGGGAGAAAATTTGTCCCAGAGCATGGATGGTGTGTCAGAAGAAAAGAGAGGTTGAACCCAGAAGTGAAACAAAAGGCTATTTTATTCAGGAGGAAAAAGAGGAGGGAGGGCACCCACAGCATGAGAGTAGGTTGTCCAAAGAGGCAGTGACAGAGTGGTTTTGGGACCTGAGTTTTTAAAAGGTCTGAAGTTTGCCTTCCCACCCTTAGCCTGTCTCTGGGCATTCTGAAGTGAGACAAGGTTTCTTACTGGCTCATTACTGGTTTCTTTTTAAATTGGAAAACTTCATATTGCCACCTTTTTTGATTAATTGCTTTTGTTCTAACAGTCTATAATCCTGAGCACCAGCACCTCTACTTGGTTGGTGGTTAATTGAATTGCACAGATTTCCTGGTTTTAGTTAATTGTACATTTTGGTTAGCTGTATTTTAAACTAAATTACACTGATAAACTGAATTGCACTGATTTATAGTTTTTTGGCTTTGCTTCTCCTGTCTTCCCCTTTCTTCCCTGTGCTCTGCTCCCTGCTAACTTCCCTACCTGACAAATAGACAAATAACTCATAAAACTCAACAGACACAAGGGAGGTAAACTAAAATAAAACAACTCAATTGAAAAATGGGCAGTGAATCTGAATATACACTTCTCCAAAGAAGATACAAAGATGGCTAACATACACATGAAAATCCAAATCAATACAAGATTGAGATATTATCTCACACCTGGAGAATACTTGTCATCAAAAACAAAGGGAGAAACAAATGCTGGAGATGACATAGAGAAAAGGGAATGCTTCTAAACTATTGGTGGGAATATAAAGTGATGCAGTCATTGTGGAAAACAGTACGGAGATTCTTCAAAAAAATAAAAGTAAAATTACTGTATGATCCAGCTATCCCACTTCTGGGTATTTATCCGAAAAATATAAATAATTTGAAGGGATATATACACGCCCTTGTTTATTTCAGTATTATAATAGTAAAGAGTTGGAAGCAACCTGATTGACCATTGACAGATTGTTGGATGAAGATGTAGTGGTATACATACACAATAGAATACTACTCAGTTATAAGAAAATGAGATCCTACTATTTGTAGCAACATGGATTGTACTAGAAGGTATTATATTTAGTGAAATAAGTCAGATGAAGAAAATAAATATATTATTTCAGTCATGTCTTAGATAAAAACAAAACAAATTAATAAATTAAGTGAAGCATGAATTTATTTTAAGATTAGAAGAACAAAATAGTAATTGCCAGAAGGGAAGAGGGGAGTTAGGGGTGATTAAATGGAGTAAAAACGGTCAGCTATATGGTGGTGAATGAAAACTGTTGACAAACATAAGGCAGAATATATAGATGTTGATTTAAAAGACTATACACTTAAGATTTATACAATGCTATAATCCATAACTTCAATTAAATCATTAAAACGGCTAGTGATGATACAGGCATTTAAGTTATAAATCTCACTTTAAAAGGGTAAAATTCACATTAGTGTTGGAAAACCTGTAAAATAAATTAAAATATGTAGGAAAATTCCTACATGAAATAAACATTTTTTACATAGATCATTTGTAGCCTTCTCAATGCATCTTAAGTGAGATCATCTAACCAGCAAAGTACTTATTGCATATGAATCATATTTAAAAGGTAAGTAAACTTGAAATTTGTAATGGAGTTTCTGGAAGAAAGTAATTTCAAAACTTTGTATTTCAAATTTGTTAAATACATTGGAAAATTATAGATACATATCATTGTATATGTATTTATATACACAGTGATACATGGATACACACACACACATATAATAAATACAACTTTTGATCCATCACATACTCCTAGTTTCTACAGATCACACTTTGAGAAAGTATTTTTTTTCTCAATAGACCTTAGGTCAGACACCAGAATAACATTCCACATGTGGAAGGTTGAATTTTGTCACTGCTAGGAGAATTTGAAAAAGGAGTTGAAATCTTCCCCTAACTAAATTTTAAACTCAAAGGTGGGAAAGAATGATTAAAACAACCGCATATATATCTTAGGGAAACATGAACGGAAGAGAAATATACTCTCCTTTCTGATTGGAGTCCTGAAATGGACAAGCAAGAAGACTTAAAGAAGTGGGCCTGTAGAGTTCAGCAGCAGACATCAGCCCATAACAAGTAGACTCAAGTCAGGTGAGAAGCAGCTCAATGGATGTTAGGAAAGAATTTTCTGAAACAGGATTCCAATTCTTGGAACAAGTATAAAAAATCCTTTCTGATATTGCTTTAATCGGTATATCACTGGAGTAAATGCAGTACAAACAAACAGAAAACATTTAATGAAATATGTCCAAGTTTTGTTATATATTAGATTATTATATATATACAATTATTAGGTATTATTTATGCATATATGCTATGTATATCCACATTAATTTTATGAGTTAATTTTAAATAGCATTTACATTTAGCTTCTGTTTTTTTAACTACAAAGTTCATAAAAATTGCCAATATAATGGCCACCTATAAAAGAAAAAAAAAAAAAAAAGCAGACTAAAACTAGAGAGTGTGATGAATAAACTGCCCTTTAGATCAGCATTAAGACAATATCCCATTAGGCAATGAAAGCTTCCAGTTCAATTTCCTTTAATAGAACCAAGTTTTCCCCTGAATAAAATTCTCTTTATTTGCTGATTGGGAAAGACGGTTAATTTTAATAGGAGATTTTCCCTGAATGACTATCCTACCTTTTCAGATTATGTAGGAAATATGAATTTCAGGAGGAAGAAAGTCATCAGCAACAGAGGTATTTAGAAGAAGTAAAAGGGTAAAATGTACATTTAGCACAAAGCTGCAATCTCTTTACTCATAGCTCCAGGGTTATCAGGATGCCATTAACAGCTCTTCACTATGTAAATGTTTTCAAACAAAATAAGCTAAATGAGTAACAAGGTGAATATGGTTCATTCCAAAACACTTATTTAGAGTTGCTTGAAAATTGAAGGGGAAAAATGGTGCCATTCCAGTGCCTTTCCATACACAGTACACCCAAAAAACTTTCCACTGCATCAAATCAATTTGTGTTACGATGTAATTTGAGTTTCACAATATTTAGGTCAAACACTGTTTTCAGAACTTTGTAGACTATCAAACGTTGCCATATATTTCTGCTTTATTTTATTTCTACCTAACATGCTACAAAGATCTTGTGTTTTTCACTTCCAGGTAGTCTAAAAGTCTCCTTTCACACTTGAAGAGATGAGGGGCTTTAAAAAAAATAATGAGAAACTGAATCCTGGAGTATCAAGGAAAGAGGCAGAATTATTATTATTATTTTAATTTAAAAAGAGTACCTAGAAAGTTCTCTATAGTGACCAATTATACAATTTGTATGCAGTTTGTATAAAAACAACATGTACAAAAACACATTTACTGAGACCTTTTCTGAACCAAGTCCTAAAGCAGGTTTTTACTAATTCTCAAATCCCTCATTTAGAATGTTCTAGTCTAGTTGCAAGAAATGCATGTCAACAGCCATCCATATTGTTGATTTAGAAAATTAAGAACAAAAGAAAAAAAAGAAAATAACTCACCAATTATCTTATAACAGAATTGTAATTATGGTTTCATGTATGTATAATATAATATATAAAATTATGATTAATGGGGATTTAAATTGTTCACAAAGTGTCTTAAGTAAAATTTGAAATCAGAGTTTCAAAAAAATAATGGTATTTAATGTCAAAAATAATACATTTAACTATTTTATACCAAAGAATCCTATTTTCTCACATTCATGTAATATCATAGTGCCCAATAAATAAAATTTTCTGTTTCACTCATTTTTTGTTTCATTCCATGAAGACTACTTGTCTAAGATATTTTTCATAATTGCTATAATTGGAAATTTGGGGAATTTTCATCACAGGTTTAGAGATGTCAATGGAAATTGGGTTCTTATAAGCAAAGAGCTTGCACACAAAGAGACTATAAATATATAATAGCTTGGCAATATACCTTTAATAATGCGTCAGGAATAATGCCTGAGCCAGATGACAGAAAACTAGTTCAACTAACTCTAAGTGGGAAAGAATACATGAAGCTAACTTTCAAAGGAGTTGAGGTAAAATTGGTTTTATTACAGCGGAGTGCAGAAATGACAAAGTCATCAGGTTTTTTTTTTTTTTTTTTTTTTTTTTGTCTTTTTTTGCATTGTGTCTAATCTCATTGTATTTTTTCTTTATTTTGCTTTTTTAATCTCTAAGTCTTTCTGTTTTAACTTGTTTCTTTTGGAACAGCTAGCCTCACAAATTTAAGATCCTGACTATATAGTGTTTCTGAATCTTATATCCCTGAGCAGCCTATGAATAGGAAGAGTACACACTCTGCCAGTTTCCGCTATAAAATGGACCCAGAGAAGAACTCTAACTGATGCAGATGGGTCATGTGTTTATCCCAGGAAACTGATTAAGAACAGGGGATGACTCATTTTACATGTCCCCTCCTATATGAAGGGAAGGGGAGGAGCAGCTTCAGAATGCTCTGCCCCAACAGAATGGAAAGAAAGTGTTAGGGAGAACCACTGCTATATACTAAACCTTTGCAATAGTAGATTTGCTATTTCAAAATTATTACATATAAATAAACAAAAATAGCCCAATAGATCTAGATATCCCATGTTCACAGAAAAAATTTTCAGATTTTATTTATTTTCTTTCTAATTGCTTAAGACCTGTCTTCAGAACAATACTTTCTTGTCAACAGTAGCACCTGAATGACTTTCATGAGAGTAGTTTGTGGGTAATATGCTCTCTTATCCGTGTTTGTGAACATGAATTTGTAGTTGGGTATTAATAAATTTTTGGATAATAAATATGCATTTCTCAACTAAGAATCACTGAGAACCTGATGACCATAAAATTTGTAGTCCATCATTTCCAAAACACAAAGGTGATGGGCAGTTGTATTTCTTTTACAACTAAAGATATATCCCTGCATGTTTTTTCCCTTTTCCGTTCATTCAGTTATTTTTTTAAAGCATAGTCCATGTTTTGCTGTTTTCTGCTCTTATGATAACAAATCCCCATTTGTTTTAAGGACTGATACATGTCTCTCCTATCTGCTCAAGCAGACATGCTCAGGCAGCCACCCCCACATTTTTTCTGCCACTTCAGCACCTTGTCTTCATCACCCTGAGTGAGCTTCACTGCTGTCTCGCTTATTCTGAGCAGGTAGCTTACTTCGATAGCTGAATTGTACTTAGCATAGATTCTTCCCAGGCATCTCTATAACTTCTATTCATTATCACAGCAGTCAATTATCATGACTCATCTGGTAACGGACCAGCTGCCACACAGCTCCCAGAGACCTTAAGATTCCAGTATGGCACTGTGTCATAAGAGACTTTGCTGAAGACCTACTACCTTCCAGGAAGACGTAGAATATGCCATCTCCTTACTCTCACCGGCATTCTGCTTTCTGACAATTACACTTTGTCTCCAGATTCTTGCAATATTTTAGAAAGCTGTTACTTAAAATTAAATTTTAGATGTCACACACTCCATCCTATTCTAGAGGCCACTATTGGAACTGTGTTAGTAGTCAGGAAGAGTCATAGCAATAAGGATAGTATTACACTCAGGTTAAGAGCTCTGGAGTTTGTGTTAGAGCACCTTGAATATTTCTTTAGTCACAGGAGAAACGAGCAAAGCCGTATCAGTCTCCCATTTTACTGTCTACATCTGGATAATTGTTTCCATAACATGTGCCTTCTCTGTTGCCACACTCTCTCTATTCTCATATCGA
Organism: Solenodon paradoxus; assembly: GCA_004363575.1. Taxonomy (NCBI): domain Eukaryota; kingdom Metazoa; phylum Chordata; class Mammalia; order Eulipotyphla; family Solenodontidae; genus Solenodon; species Solenodon paradoxus. The sequence continues at coordinate 252,597 of RJWH01002137.1, forward strand.
AGTCTACTCGGATTTCCTTCTACTTGATCTCTACTTGTTTTACCTAGACTCATAATGTTGGTTTGGGGTTGTTCCAACTAAAATGTGACTTCCCACATTCATATGATGAAACTCTTATTCCCACTCCATTAGAATGTGACTGTAATTGGAAATGGGGTCTTCAAGGATGTAATTCCATTAAAAATGGGGTCATTACATTGGATCCTACTCCAATCTGACTGATTTCCTTTCCAGAAAAGGAAATGAGCACATAGATACAGAGGAAGTTCACGTGAAAACATAGGGAGAAGTTGGTTATCTACAATTCAAGGAAAGAGGCTACCGAAGAAATATTCTTCCTTGACCTTGATATCAGACATGTAACCACCAAAATTATGAGAAAATAAATTTCCATTGATTAAGTCACCCATATAAACACATTCGTACAAGAACTGCTATCATCTCTAATTACAGTGTCTCCTTGGAGGAATTAATCTCATCCAATAACTTTAATATATTTCTGAGATGAAATGAAGAAAAGAGGTTCTTGTAAATTTCTTAGAAAGTTTGAGCATGGTCTAAAAATAGGATAAATATGGTAGAATAACTTGTTTAGATGCTTTACATTTTATTATTTTTCATACATGAAAGTTACAATGGTTCTTAAATATTTCTTAGGGCTATTGGTACCAGCAACATAGGTGAATATGTTAGAAATACAAATTTTGAGACCCTACCTGGTATCTACTGAACCAGAAATTCTGGATTTTAGTAAGTTTTCTAGGAGTTTCTGCTGCATGCTCCAGTTTGAGAATCACGAATATCATGGACTATAACTGATAAAGATGTTTGTTTTATGAATCTATAATGGCATCCTGATCAAGTCAACAATTTTTCCCAAGTCATTAAACTCTTATTTCCTGACTCTTTCAATTGAATATCAATACATTTTGGAGTTAATTCAGGACAACACAGCATTTCATTCACTGTAATTTGTAGTTCCTGCTTTTTATTTATCTAAGCATTATCACTTCAACATGTATGCAAATCCTACACCTTCTTTTCTGCTCTGTCATCCCCACATTACCAAGCACATTCTTCATAATGCTCATATTTTTCCCCTTTTATAAAGAAGTATTTTAAGTGGTTTCTGTCCTGTGTTCTGATATGTTGCTAAAATGGAATTCATTTTAGAATTCTACTAGCTATAAAGTTATATATTCAGTCTTTTTATATATACATCACTATTGAAATCCACTTACTGTTTAAAAAATAATAATTGATCATTGGCTATGCTGTCTCACTGTATTATAGCTTGTCCTCAATCCTCTAAGTGTCTTCAGAATGGTTAATATTGTATAAACACTCTTATTTACATTAGAAGTTTGACTAATCATCAAGAGACCCCCCAAAAAATATGTGTATTAGTATGTGCCCAAATACAAGTTGCTTACCCAAATAAATACTCACATGCCTATGTATAAATCCAAAGCTGGCATAGGTACAATGAACCTAACAGGAGTTTTTAGATTTAAATTAATTGTATATTCTGCTTTGAAGAGAAAGCCTGTCTCAATCTATTTCTTTATGGCTCCCTAAGCAGGGCAGTGTCTTCTGCATGTGGTAAGGCTATATACTGTAGACCAGGCTACTTGGATCAGTGATGCCTTTAATTAACACACAGAAGTTCATGCAAGTGCCCAGGAGCTGCCCATGGCAGATGCTTTGCCTAATCATTATTGGATCCAATCATTATTAATCACTAAAGTTTCATTGGGGTTTGCAAGTGTTGAGAGAAAACAGCAGGTTTTTCTACACAGTCCATTGAAGTCATTCTTCTTGTCCATTAACTCTTATGAGGTCATGATGCTAATGTTTTCCCAGGAGGACCATGTATCTTTCTTTTTTTGCACTATGTGCTTCTGGTTTGGATTGCAGAGCCTGGTTTGGATCCTAGTAGCCTACATTGGCATATCACACTCTTCACTAATGGAAATCTTCCTTTGTAGTATAACAAAATATACAGGGAAGTCCCAGAGGCAAGTAAACAAGGAAGGAGTTCAGTTTCATCACTGCCATCAAAAATCATTATTTTTAAGAGCTTCTTTGTATGTGGCCCAGGACTATGCTGCCAGTTATTTCTTCAGTGTGTTCTTCAAAATATTGCCATAACTTTTTAAATTTGGATCAAAGCTTAAAGATGTTCTCCCTAGATCTTTTATAAATTTGGCAGAAGAGCTGTTTGAAATAATGGCTGGAGTTTTGTATGCCTTAAGATTATAACTGCTTCCATTTATTCCAACAAATTATATAAGAATAAATATGTATATTCAGAGATTGGAGAATGTAGGCCATTTTCTGCATTGACACCAATCCCAAAATTGTGCTTGATGGAAGGCAGAAGATATTTGAGTCTCAATTGTCTTAACTGGATCTTGAAGTTAAGGGACATCACCAAACCATTATGCAACAATTGACTCCTTTTCCTTCTATGGGTGCAACCTAACCCAACTATATTCAAGAAATCCTCAATTGGTTACTAGCTTTCCTGCCAACATTTCCATCCTCTTTACTGTTTCCACTATGAATGTACTGGTTCATTCAATTCATCAAATATTTTGTGACTACCAGGATGTTACAAGTCCATACTGGGTTATAGGTATTGTTCCATAAATAAACATAAAATATTCTGTTTTCAGAATATTCAAAAATAGAGGAAAAAAGTTCGAATAATAGCAAATATAGATAAAATGTGGCAAATATTGTCGAGTGAGTTACAAGCAAATTGGTATTGAAATGTAATTGGTTAGAAGGCTATTCAAAGTTATTGTATGTGTTCTGTGGAGCACTGCTTGGGTTTTGCTTTGTATTGGGTCTATACAGTGAGCCCCAGTTGCATTTTAACCAGATTACTTACTGTCCCTACCTCAAGTCTTTGTCTTCCTTTCCCATTCTTTTTCCTTTTTTTTTCCTCACTTGGAAGATCTTTACCTTTTTATTTATTTTTTTCTGATTTTTGCTTTTGAAATTTAATGCATAATTTTTAAATTTGTTGAAAACACGTTTTCTTATACCACTATATAGATTTAAGGTGTTCATGAGTATAAATCAACATCAGTATACACAACATTAAATTCACCTCTAACCATTCAATTCTATCATTTACTTTATAATTGACCTCTTTTACTCAGTATGCTCACTCTGCCCCCTTTTTCTTCTGGAAACCACTAATTTTATTTTACAGACTAAAAAGCTATTTTTATTTAATTTGATCCAATCACTTGCTTGGTTTCTTTATAGTAATGACAAATGACATACATTTGTGAAGATCATTTAGAAAGACTAAACTGAACCTTAAGAGAGAAAAACAAGAAATCATTTTAATGTTACTGTTAGTCAAAAATGGGGAAAGATAAAAAAAACAAAAAGGAGGAAAAAGGAAATATTTGATCCAACATTTGGGAAATAGTAAAGTTAACACTCATTTTTTGACATGTTGACACAGAGTATCATCCTGTCATCCACATGGATACATCCAGATGTAAATTCAAGACATGTGTCTGGAGCTCTCAAGAAAAATGCTGGGATTAAAGAACGAAATGAAAAAGGCAGTGCCTTAAAAATTCTGTTTGAAACAAAAGATAATCAAAGGGAGGCATGCAGGAGAATCAGAGAAATTCCCAGGATCTAAGAAGTCCTACAATTCTTATTTAATTGGAGGAATATAAAGCTGTAAAAAAAAGTGTAAGTAAACTCTCATCTGGCATCTGTGAGAATAAAAGAGAGAACTTAAATAATCAAGTTGCACTATAAAATACTAGGAAAAAGTCAAAGATTGTGCACTGAAAAAAAGTGCTTTGGCACAGAAGATGGAATTGGTCAGTGATCTTTACCAAAAGGTGAAGATCATATAGAAAGCAGGGAAAATAATTTCCAAGACATTGGCATTGAGTGGATGATAAAATGATGTAGCGCTCCCTTTCAAGGCATTCACTATAAAGTCAAAGAAATTAGCTGATATTAAGTCATGTACCCTGTATTTCTTATCTGCAAACTGAAATTATTCAATCTATATTAACAAATTGTCTTAAGAATTGAGAGAAGCTAGAACTATATTAAGATCATAAGTACTTATGATTCCATAGGTTCCATTATGTATTTCTTTTGTAATATCTCTTTTCTGCTTTCCATCAGCATAACATCTGTTCCTTTTTCTCTTGCTCAGCCTCTCTTGATATTAAGTGTCACTTCAGTTTCTTTCTGTTCCGTCTCTGAGGTCCTGATGCCTCAATTGTCCTTCCTCATTATTTCCAGTGAGCACATTTTTGTTTGAGATCCTGATTCTAGCATGGCTGTCATTGAGAAGACCAGTAGGACCATCTGCATCTTTCAAGAAAAATGTTATATGAGTACCGCCACTCCTTTCTGGCAAATTGTTGAAACTGACTGATTCTTCTTTTAGGTATTGCTATGATCTCCAGAGTTCTTTAATCAATACTAAGTTATGACTATAGTGAGGTTGCAGAAAGAAAATACACTTGCATTTTCTTTTTTTTATTAAGGAAAGGAGAAGAAGAAGAATTTTAGATGGAAGGAAGGAAGGGAGGTAGAAAGGGAGGGAGGGAAGGAAATATGGAAAAAAGGGATTGAGGGAGGGAAGGAGGAAGGAAGGGATTGAGGGAGGGAGGGAGGAAGGGTGAGAGGGAGGGAGGAAGAGAATGAAGGAGGAAATGAAGGAAAGAAAGAAGGAAGGAAGGAGGGAGGAAGGAAGGGAAGGTGAGAAAGAAGAAGCATTTTTATTCATTCTGTTTTTCACTTGAATCTGAGATTAACAGCCAGTATCTCAGTCACCTGATCCCCAAGGGTGTACACTCACTTGCGTTTTCCAGAACCACTTTCTTAGAGTGGTGTGAAAGTTGTGAAGACCATTGTTTAAGTCCTTGGGTCTTGTTGCCAGCTCATGCATGCCGGGAAGTTAGTTAGGCCAGAGACACTTATAGGTGAGAGCTTACTGTGCTCTGAATCATATACCTTATTTTCCCCAAGAAATATGGATTATTTGTAGCTGGAAATACCTCAATCCCTCAGGTGTACTGAACAAGATTACCCTTCCCTGTAAGTTTGTCAGTCATGAGCAATCTGAATCCCATTTAAGCCCACCCCAAATTGAACCTCTTTGATACGCAGGCAACTCCCTATAGCCTACTGTTTGAAGACAGCTCTTCATAGGTCTTTCATAATTCTTCACATTTGCAAGCAAAGTAACTGCTGTCCTTTGTTCCCAATTGTCTTTTCAAAGATTCTTAAATAGTAACCACCTTTGGAAGATAGATTCCCTTCTGGAACAAAAGGAAAACATGGTTAAGACTCATTGTAAAAGATCACATTCCCTAAGTTCAGAATTCCTTTTCTGAAATGAAGTCTATTGAGTATGCCAGTGTCACCTGTCCTTTGTGTCATCTGTGGGAATTGGGACTTGTAGAATGGGTACCATACAATGACATCAACTTGAATGAATGCTATTTCTGTAATAAAATATTTTTGTTTCTGATCTTAAATCTTCTTCCATTTATGAGTAACTGAAATGGGCTGAGATGCTATCTTTCAAGCAAGGCAAAATCTCATAGGACTTCTCATAGTTCAAGTTTTCCCTATATTAAGTACTCTAAATATGGTAACTATTATTAATATGAGTGATTTATCACTAAAAAAAATCTGAAGAATAATAAATAGCATTTAACATGTCCGTATCTAGCAGATCAGGTTACTACTTTGAAAATATATTCTCAAAAAAAAAATTTTGGTCTTAGAACTCTTTGTTATTTGGAAAGATATATAACTTTTATGATGCAAAGACTGCTTTGTCTATTTTACAAGACTGTGATATAAATTAAATAATAAATTAGATAACATTGCTTTGTAAACTTTTTGATATTTATACAGTGTAAGGTTTCACCTTTTTTCACATGGAATTGAATATTAGAGTCTAGAAATTATTCAACAATCTCTAAGAACTTTATATTACAACAATAAAACATACATACACAGAGTAGAATGTTTTATTAATACCATGACAATGAAAAAAAAACAAAACAAAAAATACTTGAATGTAAAGCCAGAGTCAACTATTTTGATTTAACATCAAGTGTATTTAATTTATATGAACTTTTCTTCATGTAAAATGCTTGAGGGAAATCTTGCATTTGGGGCAGTATTTAATTTTATATGGCTGCTAGAATAAATTTCCACAATCTTGGAGGCTTAAAGCAACACAAATTTATTATTTTGTCATTATTTTATTTAGAAGTCTGATGTGTGGGTTAAAATCAGGATATCAGCAGAACTGCATTCTTTTCTGGAAGTTTCTTTTGCTTGTGGCTAATACTTTTCATTTTTAAAGTCAGCAACATTATGTTTTTTGACCATTTTTTCACAGTCATATCTTTCTGTCACCACATCTAGGAAAAGGTCTCCTCTAGGTGAATAGATTGGAGCTAACCCAATGATATAGAATAACCACTGCAGGATTATTCTTTGTGTGTGGGAGACTGTACTTTATGTCATAATTAAATGCCTCTCACTTCCACATGCTAAATATCAGTTAGATACCCAAGTCATTTTCTCTCCAGTACTCCATACACTCTTTAAGAAAGCAGTATTTCCAACTAGATTGGTTGATATTTGCTGCCTCTTTTAGTGCAAAGCTCTTGGTATACATTTATTGTCAGACATATGAGTCTTTACTGAAGATGCTAATAATAATTTTTTTAAACAATAACCTCATTACTTTCATCTTGCATTATGCTATGTTTAATTTTTAAGTATACCAACTTAAGTCACATGTTGAAAGAAAATTATTCTTTTATATTGAAAGACATACACAAATAGAAAATTGTGTACAGTTATATTTTTTGTGGAGACACGCATTTATTACATTTTAGCATTTAATTTTTGAAAATAAGCCAATATTCCACAATTTCCAGTAGTTTATGCATTTGAAACTTAAATATAGTTTGCTATTCTCTTAGCTACCCACTTGGGAAGCATAAAATCTAACAAAACAGACAGGTCTTGAGAATAAATTTATCCATTGCGATGCATTATAAACTCAAGTGAAATTCCTGTAATAAATACATAAACATTTTTCTGCTTAGGGGTCATTTTCTATGTCTTCTGAACTTTGTCATCTACTTCTCTATACCATGTACAATTCAGCTTTATTGATTTTTCAGTTTCAAATGAGAATTGTTAACAGAATGCTGGCAAGACACCCTTAGATGATCCATTTCCACTGTGGTCATCACAGGATTTGTCATCCGAGCGTGGGTTAAAAAGGATAGGCAAGAAAAATTAAGTTACTATTTTCAACTAACCTGTAAAGAAGCTTATGAAATATTGTCTACGTTGTTTGCTTCTAATAGATAATGAATCTGAATCACACTTGATTTTGTGGCAAGATAGTCAATGATATGAAAATATTTTTAAAATGTTATCAGAAGGTATCCTATTTCAGTTTTCACTGTTAACTGGCGCAAGAGATTTACTATAAGCAAGTGGAGGGACAAAATTGCTCCGTGAGCTGAACTGAAGCAAGTTCTTTAAATTGCTTCCATCTTGTTTCACTTTGGAAAATGTATATTTCAATCATGTGGTGAAAGGATCTTTTTATCTTCTACTCCAAAGATAAAAAAAAAAAAAAATAAGCCATTTACTTAAATATTTTATTTGCATTGCATTTAAAATGTATAGTTTAGTATTATTAATTTCAATATCATTATTTTCAAATCAGAGGCAAATAAAGAAAAAGAGACAAAAGTGGTAGAAAACTGGATGAGAAAAGTAAAATTTTAGTATCTAATCTTGCTTTTAGGCAGGGTTTCTGAACTAGTGCGACTGATGTTTGGACCAGATGAATTTTTGTTGTGGGGACTGTCCTGTTCATTGCAGCACCTTGTTCTCTCTACACAACAGAAACATTTGCAAGCTCCTTTATCAGTTCTGACCAACAAAAACACATCTAGACATTATGAAATGTCCTCCAGAGAGTAAAATTATCCACAATTTAGAGAACTAATGTAGAGCTCAAAAGCTTCTTGAAGTGTTTATCTGCATTTTGCCTCATTCTCAGTTCACAATGAAATCTATGAAGTAGGGGAGGCATATTAGAAAGGAGGAAAATGAATTTAATGGAAGTAAAGTAAATCATTCTAGGTGGCGCAACTACTGAATTGTACAGCTAAGATTGCCATTCACATCTTCAATATATCTTCAATGATTTTTCCCCACTAGATCAGTGGTTTTGAAAGCTTGTTGAAGATGAGAACCAATTGGAAGGCTTTCTACAACACAAAATGCTAGCTCCTCTTCCCAGATTCTTTGATTCACAAGATCTAGATTAGAACTCAGTGATCTAGAGGTTGAACAAGTTTTCAGGTGATGTAGATTCAGCTGTTCCAAAGATTATACTTTAAAACTTACTAAGTTAGATTCTACTGAAACAAATGAAATTCTCCTTAACATTGTGCAGTGTGTTCAATGCACCTCACTGAAAAATAACCTTATCCCTGACCTTAAAAAATTTAAGAAATTTGAATCTCCTCTAAGTGTGTCTTGAAGATTGTGATAAGTGACACTTTTGTGAAAATAGATGATAAGAATGCCCTTGAAGCGTATTACTTGATGGTTCTAGAACAAATTTATATTTGATTAGAGTGCCGTTTTTGAGATATCTTTGCACAATAATAGAAAATTTGAATTGGATCACTACCAATTCTATATCAAATTTATAATATAATTCTGGAAATGTTTCTTCAGTTTTATTTCAGCTTTAATGACTTTGTCTATAACATAAAGGCTTTTTAACATAGAAGCCTATGTCCCATTATTTCGGTAGCATTTTAATGCATTTAAGTTCAGATGAAAAGATCAATGATATTTTATATAATTATCTTCACAGATACGTGGAATAGCCATCTACTTAAATAACATACTTGGTCAGTAAACTTCAGCTGCCCTAGTGAGATATCAATTCCTTGTGTTTTTCTTTATCATCCAGCTGATAAATTTAAGATCCAATTTATTTGTGTGAGTATAATCTGCCTAATATTCTTAATTGCCTACTCTTGTCTTCAGTATTAAATATCTTCAGATTCTGTTCTCAAGTTCTTACTGTATTTAAGAACTTATTCTACTTTTCATATTAAAGTGTCAATCAAAAATAGAAATCTTAGTTACATAATTTGATAAAGATCAGATTTTTCTTCCTTTGTCAGCTGGCATAAATTAAAGTAGAGCTACACTGAAAAAGTATCTTCATCCTTTGGTGACATAAAAACATCATTCCCTCTCCGATCATTTCCACTAGAGAACATTTTCATCACCTGTATATAACATTGGAAACACTTTTATTAGTCATGTAAATTCCCATCAGCTTTTGTGAGTCACTTAGCTACAGCAAGAAGAGATCAAGTCATTTAGATGAGAAATGAGGTAATAGCGACAAATGGGAGAGATTCTGAGTTTTGTGTTTGCTTTTTCTGTGACTCATAGTCTGATTCTACTTTTTTTTTTTTTTTAAACAAAGGCTGTATCTGAGCAAGGAGTCTCTCAGCAATGAAGTGATAGAGACTGCATGGAGATCATTGCTATAATTTTCCTAGAGATAAATGCAAATTATTAGCTACTTATCTAAATTATCCTTTATCTTTCTAACACAGTGACTGCTATAGTTAGCCAAAATACTGCTCAATTTCAGGAAAGCATTACCTAGGAAAATGGCAGATTGAACAAATGAGAAAATAGAAAATGATGATAAAATCCTCTATTGTGTTTTTATAGTCAATGGAACTGCTTTCAGGCAAGAGCTGATGATATCAACATTGAGATAACATGATGGAAGAGAACTGAGGGACCATGAAGAGGTAGCCTATAGAGAGTGTTTTTATAGTCAATGGAACTGCTTTCAGGCAAGAGCTGATGATATCAACATTGAGATAACATGATGGAAGAGAACTGAGGGACCATG
>RJWH01002138.1:0-262745 GCA_004363575.1 Solenodon paradoxus
TGTGCTGCAGGAAGGATAAAAGTGATTGAAAATGACAAATGTTTTTCATTTATTTCTTTGCAGACACAGGTTGACTTTCCCAGGTACCTCTCTTCTGCCTGTCCCTAACATCAGTCATGCTGGAGCATGAGTACATATGAAACTCTGGATACCTTATGTCTAAATATTATGAAGTCATACATAAAGTTAACTAAGTATTAAATAAGTATCTTCCCTACATCTTGAAAGACATTTTATAATAACCTTAAAGGCCAGGCTAAAGTTTAGAATTATTGATCTCATTATTTTATATGTTAACATGGTGGCATGGGATGGACTGGCCCCTGAGCTCCCATCCGTGGTCCAAGACCTACCCATCTTTCCTGGATATGTCTCATACTGATAGGGCATTGTACATCTGTGCAGTCATTGCAGCCACCACTTTCAAGTGCTATTTTATTTCCTCACACCTGCTGATAACATTTGCTTCTTGTGCTTTTCAGAATGGATCCAAAGAAGATGTCTTGTAGATTCTTTTTAAAAAACTTTAAAATTTATTGAGGCAATTTTTCTTTACAAAATAATATAAACTAATATGTGCAGATCCTCCATTCCTCAGATACATGACATGTCTGGTCCACAACCAAAACACTGAAAGTTCTTCAGGACTCCACCACCACCCATGACTACTTGCCCCTACCCCATGCCCTGCTCCCTACTTTTCTATTGCTAATGTCTCAGGATTGTTTTTTGTTTAGTCTGTTTCTTTTCTTTGTTTCTTCATATTCCATATATTGAATGAGATCATCTGGTATTTGTCTTTCTTCTTCTCACTTATTTCACTTAGCATGATCCCCTCTAGTTCCATCCATGTTGTCGCATGTGACAGGATTTCATCTTTTCTAAGAGCTGTGGAGTATTCCATTGTGTGTATGTACCACATCTTCTTTATCTACTCATCTGATGATGGAAACTTAGGGAATTTTCAATTCTTGGCTGTTGTAAATAATGCTGCAACAACCATCGGGGTGAATGTTATCGCTGCAAATTAGTGTTTTGTGTCTTTTGGTTAAATATGCAGAAGTGGGCTGATGGGTTCATATGGGATTTCCACTTTTAATATGTGGAGGAATCTCCATACTGCTTTCTATAAGGGGTTGCACCAATTTGCACTCCCACCATCAGTGCAAAAATGTTCCCTTTTCTCTGCATCTTCAACAGCATTTGTTGTTTCTGGACTTTTGAATAATAGTCTCATAGGCGTAAAATGATACCTCATTGTTACCTTGATTTACATTTCCCTAATAACCAAATAAGGAAGAACTTGTTTTCATATGTCTGCTGGTCATCTGTATGGCTTATTTGTAGATACGTCTATCCAATTCTTCTGTCCATTTTTCTGATTGGCTTGTTTGTTCTTCTGTTGAGTTTTATGAGTTCTTTGTATATTTTGGATATTAAGCCCTTGTCAGACATATGAAATGCAAATATATTTTCTTAGTCTGTAGGTCGTCTTATAGTTTTGGTGATAGTTTATTTTGCTGAGCAGAAGATTTTTAGTTTGATGTAGTCCCATTCATTTATTTTTGCTTTTTTGCTATTTTGCATATTAGTTTATATTATTTTGTAAAGAAAAATTGCCTCAATAAATTTTAATGATCCTCTAATCTCTTATATCTTCTGCTAATATAAGTTGGTAGAGATGGGGGTGGAAGCGGGTTGAGAAGGTGGTTGGAGGATAGTAGAGAATATTTTTTCTTTATAAACCAAGAAATAATTGATGGTCCCTATTTATTAGAAAATTCTTGGTCTTACATTCTCAACTTACAGCCTCAGTAGTCCATTCCAGGGCCAATAAGTGAATCTCTCCATATCCCTATATGTATGCAAAAACCACACACACACACACACACACACAAACACACACACACACACACACACACAAAATCCAGCAAACAACAATCCACTCTCCTATTAGAGAAACCTTGCCAATTAAAAATAAAGATGATTTAGTCAAATATTTACCTTGATCTTTGCTTTTTGTGTATAATTTTTTTTAATTTCACAGTTACAAAAATAACATAATTGAAATTTGGCTTAAAAATGTCTTCTGGGCAACATGCATATTACCAATATAATCTCTTCTTTTCCTAGCCTCACTCCATGTATCTGTGCCTCCATCTGTCACCAGGCTAGACATGCACAGTATTTCCACAAATGATTCCTTTAAAATCTCCAGACAGGCTCTTATATGTTTTTTCTTCAAAGATATAGATATATTTTGCTCACATACATCATTTCAGAGACAACACTAAAGGTAAAATTCAGCTTCTGATATATCACCTTTACTCCACTCTCTCACTTAGAGGAAACTTTTAGAACACTCGTGAGTGAGCATGAAGCTATTATAGGGATAACTGTAAATTTATTCTACTACTTATAGAAAGGTAAATTACTTATAAACATTGTTATAATACATTGCCTGTCACAAATTGCACAACTGCTTGTGATATCAGAATTGCCAAGTAAATCCCTAGACAATCTAAAGTAAACAAAGCAACAGGCTGCAGGATGTTATAAACAGAGAGAGGCACTCTGAATCTTGAGACGGACCCTAATTTATAAAATACCCAAGATATATGGACGAGTTCCTGCATAATTCCCTTTCAAATTCAGGAAGTTTTTATTAGTTACTGATGTGCTTGTATATAGTTATCATAATTTTAAAAGTATGTAAAAGAAGGTGACAGTTATAAAATAAACATATGAGTTCACAAGTTTATGTACTGTACCAGGAATAATGATTGAAGATTTTACCTTTATTACACATTTATCCTTAAAACAATTCTATGGGAGAGGGAACGTTAATTCCATTTTCTGTTTATGGAAGCAGAAGCTCAGAGAGCACTTACATAACCTTCCAAATCCACAAATTTAAGAAGTGATGTACTGGTTTATTACTATGAAAAACCTTATGGCTATTATTCAAGACATGAAAAATGGATCTACCATATGATCCAGAAATTCTATTTGTGGATGTATATCTAAAGGAAACAAAATCACTATCTCAAAGTGATGTCTGTATTTCCATGTTCACAATAGCATAACTGAAAAAAACAAACTATGAAAACAACCTAAGAGTTCATAAAATATGAAATATATATACATATGTATATAAAATGGGATATTTCTCTGCCATAAAAGAATAAAATTCTGTCATTTGTGACAACATGTATGAAGCCAGAAGTTACTAAGCTAAGTGAAATAAATCAGACACAAATAAATAAATACCATATTGTACCATTTTATATATGGAATGTTTTTTATATTTGGAATCTGAAGCAAGCAAAGCACTCTCATAGAAGCAGAGTAGAATGGTGGTTGCCAGGCATGGGGCGGGGGTAGGAGAAATAGGGAGAAGCTGGTAAATGGTGTAAATTTTCAATTATAAGGTGAACAAGTTCTGAGGAGTCAACGTACAGCATGTTGACTATAGCTGATATGACTGTATTCTAGTATTAAAATTTGCTAAGAGACGAGACCTTAGATGATCTCAATAGAAAATAAGACAAGGTAAATATATGATGATGGATATGCAAATTAACAAAATCTTAATGAACTTAGTGGAGGGCATCCTTTCACAATGCATGTGTGTGCACACACACACACATATAAAACCACATCGTGCACTTTGAATAACTTGCAATTTCATTTGTCAGTTTTACCTCAGCAACAGCAACAATAACAAAAGCAATGAAGTTGGGTTGCAATTCAGATTGCAATTCCTAAACCAATTTTCTTAATCACTATTTCCTTCTCTTCCTTTCTTCTTTCCTTTATGTAACAAATATGTAAAAAGCACCTGTTAGATTCCAGGTATGTTTCTAGGTGCAGTGAATATATATCAGGAACAATCTTGCTCTCTTGCGGTTCACCATCTATTTGGAAAGTCAGGTAACAATCAGGCAAATATATTAACAAACACAAAATGCACCTTTAGGTGGTGACAAATGCTTTGAAGGAAATCTCCAAATCTCCAAAAGGTGTAGAGATTGAATGAGGGGTGGGGTAACTTGCAGGGTAGGATACTCTTTCAGGTTGGAGAAGTCTAAAATCTGCCAGTCTTCACAAGGCATCAGCTGTTTACTATAATGTCTAAATTTCTCCATGACCTTTATTAGCAGACACCCTACTTGCTTTCTGTCGTTGGCTTGCAGCTCATGGTTTTGTTTGGTAGCATTTTCTGCATTTGCCCTAAGCATGCCCCATGAAGGAGAAAAGTTGGTGAGATCTTTCTAAAAGCAAGGAAAGATGCCTGAGTATATTTAAGAGCAGTTTAAGTTCTACTGTAGTAAGTAGTTATGGATCTTGGGTTGAGGCTGGCGTTCCGTTAACTCGGAGCTTTATTCCCTATTTAGAAGAAGGAAGAAAATTAGATGATTCAGTGGGAAATTTAATAACAGCAAATTGCTAAAGGAAGCAGAATATGAAAATTATAGATCCCGGAACAGAAGCCTCAACTTTGTTTTACTCAAGGCATTTATCAACCTTAGAACAATTCACTCCAGAAGCCAATAAAAAGTGAGTCATTTTTCGAAGTGCATCAGCATCCTAATGAGAAGTTCATTTTAAGAAGAAATCAAAGTAGACCAATTAACCAAATTTTGCTGATTTTGATCACTTATTTTTCCCAGCAATTTGATTATTATTGTACTTTATTTCAGCAACTTCCTTAATAACCTTCTCAGAATGACATTTTCAGATATTTTTTTTAAAAAAATATGCTAAATCTCTGTATATAAAAACTTTACAGTCTATTTCCTTCTTTATAGTTGTAAATGAAATGAAGTCATTTGGATTTGTGCCCTTCTACCATCTTTACAGGGAATTCAGTGAGGTGGAATGAAGAGGGAGGGCAAGATGGAGAGAAAGAACTCATTTTGACAGAGGCAAAAAATGGAGGACGATTGTACTTAAAGACAACAAATTCATTTAATCCCACAGCTGTTTTCCTTCCTCCAAAGGTCAGGCCCTGAAGCTGCACTGGACACTTCTGGAAGCAGAGGAGAAGAACCTCAGTCTAGAAGATGTCAGGGGTTGAGAAGTTCAGACACCACTTTCACTACTTAATTCATTACTGCCATAGGATAAACTGCTTAGACTGGATTTTTCAAATTCTATTATATTACTTCCTTTGGAAGATGCTCAACTGAGATTTTCTCATTTTTCTAGATGCCACAGTGTTGTGACTACGAGGTGATTCAGCTTGTAGTGTCTATTATTCTCCTTTTTGCTTTTGACACTCACCATTCCCAGATTTCGTACTTCTGTTTTTTTTTTCTTTTCCTCTTTTTCGTTTTTGCTTTCAGTCTGACTATAGGATAACATAGATTTTTTTTTCTGTGAAATTCCAATGTGCTGGTGTGATGTCCAATTTTAGTATTCAAAACCAATGTTATACGTATACATGTCACATTGGGTTGTTTTGCAAAATTGCTGGTTATTCCTGATGCTTTGTTAGTGGAAGATCATTTTTTGACACTGAAACCTCTAGTTGTTGGTTTTCTAATTGGTGCTGATAGCTAAGCTTATGTTTGGAGATGTGTTTAATTGTGGTTGAAGAGGTTTTTTTTTTACCAGCTTTACTGAGGTATAATTGAGAAATGAAAGTGCATATAGTTTGTACAGTGAGATGATCTGATATTTATATGCCTTGTGAAATGATTCCCACTATCAAGTTGATGAGCACACCCATCAACTCACACACTCTTTTTTCATTGGCGATAGTATTTAAGATCTATTCTTAGTAAACTTCAAGTATACATTGCAGTATTGTTAACTATAGTCACTGTGGTGGGCATCAGAGCATCAGAACTTAGCAGGATACCATACACTAGGTGGTTTAAACACCAATTTATTTCTCACAATTCTGGAGACTGGAAAGTTCAAAATCTAGAAGCCAGCGGGTTTGGTGTCTAATAAGAGCTCACTTTCTGGTTCATAGTCAGCTTTCTTTTCAATGTGTCCTCATATGGAAGAAAGGGGAGAAAGGATCTTTGTAGATTCCCTTTTATAAGGGCACTAATCCTATTTAGGAAGCCTCCACACTCATGACATAATTGTCTCATAATAGTATCACAGCAAGGGCTAAGATTTTAACATATGAAAGGGTTGAGGAGGATACAAATATTCAATCCATGGCATTTCCCCAAATTCATGACTTCCACATATGCAAAAGCATTCATTACATCTCAATAAAATCTTAACTTAAAATCTTAACTTAAATCTTCACAACATCAATTTTAGAGTCCAAAATCCAAGGTTTCTTCCAAATGTCATCTCAGTCCAATAGGAGTGAGACTCATCTTGAGGCAGAATTCCTCTCTCACTGCGAAGCTGTGAAATCAAATAAGCTATGTGCTTTCAAGATACAGTGATAGGCAGGTATACAGTGGACATTCCCATTCTAGAAAGGAGAGCTAGGAAAGAAGAGGGTAATAGGTCTCAAGTAAGTCCCAAAACTAGTAAGGCAAGCTCCATAAGATCTTAGGACTTGAGAATAATCGTCTCTTAGTTCTATGCTCAGCCTTCTAATCCCGCTGGAAATGGCAAAGGTCTTGTTTTTTGAAGCTACCGGCCTGGCAATGTCACTCCCACAACTCAGCAGGGCCCACCTCACTCTATGACTTTCTACAGTGGCTTTGTCTATACTTCAGTTTTCTATTGAGTTAAGAGTGGTACCCCGGGGCTCTGCTGGGTAGCCCTCCTCACATGGTTCCTCTGGACATGGATCCAGCCCTGTCCCCCAGCTGGACACATGGACAAGCATTTAATAATGTTAATTCCTTCCCTTTCTTTTCTTTTACACCAGAGTAATGAGAGGATTCAGATGGCACCCTGTCTCGTGGCTCTAAGACATGATTTATGTCAGGTGTAAGGCCTCAGCAAGCGCCAGCAGGAGCAGTAACACATGTTACATCTGAATGATGACAAGGAATCTATATGAGGATATTAGTGCATGTTTAAGCCACACTTCCGGAAAGACAAACGCAAGCGCTTTCTTTTTAAACAAACAGAACTTGAATCTCGATGTTCTTACTTAACCCTTCTGGAAACATGTTCTATAACTAACTGAGGGCTGATTTTCTAGGTTGAGAAAGCTCCTGGCCTTGTTTCCCCCAGTGTTGCCAACACCTAAGGTGTTTTAAAATCAAGTAAGTAGACTTAGGAGCACAAATGACAAAAGGATGTAACTATGGATTGTAAGGGAGATGTTTTAATATGCTTTTGTCGGCTGTAATGACCACTTTTATCAGTGAGCAGGCATGTTTCAGGAGGCCTGGAAATGGGCCTCTGCTTCATTCACTGCAGCCACAGTGAGCTGAGTCACTTGGGTGGCACTGAGGCACCAAGAAAACCTC
The DNA here is from genome assembly GCA_004363575.1 of Solenodon paradoxus. Lineage (NCBI taxonomy): Eukaryota > Metazoa > Chordata > Mammalia > Eulipotyphla > Solenodontidae > Solenodon > Solenodon paradoxus. The sequence goes on from RJWH01002138.1 coordinate 7,401, forward strand.
TGTTCTTTGATCCTGCTTTGCTTCTTCCTGGCAAAGGGCTCAGCAAATGTTAAAATGGGCAAAACTCTGTTCCCTTCTCTTTAGATCTAATTTGTGTAACAAGTACGAGGAAGGGACTGCTCTTGTTAGAAAATGAGCCACAGACACGTACAACACCCTTACTCTGAAGTCTTCCAAACGTATGTACTATTTCTTCTGAGACTTTTGAAAATTTTCAGACAGTTTGCATGGTTGTATTCCCTTTTAGCAATGACAAGGTTTTCCGGCCTGGCCACAGGTTATTTGAATATGTAGGATATCTGATCTGGTGCAACAGTCAAAATTTTGAACCTCATTCTCAGTTAACGCCTTCCGTTCTCCCCTTGGGGGTCTCTCCGGTCTGAGAGGCCTGCAGTGGGAGTCAACGTGAGGACTTGTGGATTTCTCCACCGTGCTCTTTCAGGCAGCTCCCCACTTCATGGTACCACTTCATGGTACATATGTGGTCCACAGGGAAAAAGCACAGCAACTTCTGAACTGAGTTAAGTATGATCTACTCTCCAAGGTGCCTTCTTTATCATCAGCCACAACCTCTTCAACAGCCTCTTACTTGGAGCTCTTTTCAAAAGCTGCCAAGAGTTGGGTCAGGTTCAACTCTTCTCTGATTATTTCTCTTAAAGTTCCCCTCTGCCTCCGACTAGATAAAGGACAGTTTTCGAACACATTATGAAGAAATACTCTCTTTTCTTTTCTGATTTCAACCTTTACATACACTTCAGATCAGTGAGCTTAGTGATAAAGGTGACGCTGTCATTATCCCTTTTGCCTGTGTTATGAATGCAGATCACTAGGGGATGCTCTTCATTTGCAGGATCTATTCAGTAGCTCTTAGGTTGTAGCCTGAGTGTCTGCATTTGGCTCCCATGTGATATTTTTGCTGTTGGCTCTTGTACCCAGGCTACCCATTTTTAATAAGACAGATGTTAATTCTGTTTAGCACGATGCTTCTGAATCACACACAAATGTGCATAAGCCCACTCACACACACAGACCTCTTCTTTTATTCTCTAACATACGGATCAGCACTATTTACATAGAATCCATATAATTTCTTGAGAATGGTGATCTCCCATAGAGAGGATTTAGGTTGCACCCAAAGAAACAAAATCTCCAGCTCAGCTAATAGAATGCTGCACATTTTCCCAGTTCTGTGCTTGCTCTGTCATGTGACAGTTATTTATTTTTTACTTGAAATGTATCTGGTGCTTTAGAAATATTTTAACTTATTTGTTCTCCCTGTTTTCATTGGGCGTACTATGTGAATAAATTTTACATGAATAAGAGCACATATATAACAGATAAAAACAGCGCTCCATACAAATTCATGTACAAAGAAGAGCAGAGCAGTCATGGCAAGACCCCATGACTGAGCTCAGAGAAAGCTCAGGAACTTGGACAAAGTTAATTATTAGAATCAATGACTCTTTGATATAGATTAAATTTGATTAAGAATATTTACTCCACAGATCTGCATCTGGATTTGGGATTTTCATTGGTGATTGCAGTGCAGATGACATGCTGTTGGCTTTGGATGAAAGGAGAAAAATTCTTAAACTACTTCCTTAAGTATATAGAGTATTTTGGAATGCCTGAATTCCTGATTTCCCAGGAACATGTCAAAGCAACAAGTACTTTTCTTGTACCATCGGTTAAAATTGTTTGGTAATTTACAAATAAAGGAAAAACTTACTTTATGCTTTCAAATCATTGTATAGATTCTTAGAAAAAAGGCACATGTGTGCATTTGGAGATACATAAACAGCAGCAAAGTTAGAATTTTCCCCACTGAGGTCTATGGATTTCTAGTACTAAGAGACGGCCAGAAAAAATAAATGCATGGTCTATGAAAGTCATTTTGAGGGATATTGTGCAGTAATTGGACATTGTACAATGAGTGGCAGAGTAGGCATCACAGAAAATAAGACATAGAGAAAGAAAGAGAGGAAAGAAATGGGTAGGACCAGGAGCAATGAGGGAAAGTTTTGTGTAAGAGTGATTTCAAAAGAAAGAGTAGACTGTGGAGAGGAGGGAAGGAAAGAACCATTTCTGGTAGACATTTAGGCACAAAGTCTTGGGAAGGAAGCTAAGTTCTAGATAAGAGAGAGAAACTTTGGAAGAGTGGAGGTCTGTGGTGAAGGATTCTGAAAGATGGCTTGAACCCACCACGAAGGCTAACATGGGTGACACAGAAGGGTGTCAGTGCCAGGCAGCAACACCCGATATAAACAAGAAGGACATTTACATTTTTTTGATTTTTTAATTATAGTTTTTAGGGAGAATTTACTTTTAAAATTTATTTTTGTTAAGATTTGTCATTGAAGGAACAAATCATATATTGCATCACAATATTATTGAAGTTTCAGGTATGCTTTGTTATAAATCAACATCTGTGTTACTTCAGTAAGTTCGTCCCTAAAACAGTTCAACATTGTCATCCACAATAAAATCGACCCTCTTTACCTACTTTTTCCACCCTCTCAATCCTCTCTTTCTTGTAACCACTAACTTATTAGTCTGAAAGTTTTTGATTTCTCTGTGTGCCAAAAGTTTTTGATTTCTCTGTGTGCCAAAAGAAGCAAAATCATTTGGTGTTTGTCTTTCAATGTCTGAATAATTTTATTAAGTTTAATACTCTTCAGGTTCATCCATGCCATTGCAAAAGGCAGGATTTCATCATTTGTTTTTCTTTACATCATGGAGTAGTATTCCATTGTGCATATGGATCACATCTTCTTTATCTGTCTGTGGGCATTTAGGTTGTTTGCAAATCCTGGCTATTGCAAATAATGCTGCAATAAATATATAAATATATGGGTGTATATTTCTCTTTCAAGCTATCTTCCCAATTATCTGAATACATTATCATATTTGGAAGTCTGGTGTACCTTCAGATGTTAATATATGTTTTGTGAAAAAACGTGACCTCCCTTCCTTCTAAAAAATGCTTATTTAGATTTCATCAATGTATACCTGACATCCTTTTTTCTTAACTTTTATTGAAGGAACATTGCATCATAATATTATGTAAGTTTAAGTTGTACATCATCATATATCAACATCTGCATATAATACATTAATTTTACCAATAATCTGGTTATGCCCTTTGCCTGATATCATTTTTCTATTCCAAGGTCCCACATAAGAGCAAATGTCATTCAGTTTCTCAAACTTTCCTGGTTTTGATACTCTTGATAGTTTTGGGGAATATTGCTCAAGAATTTTGAATATGCCTCCCCTGGGATTTGTTCAATGCTTTTCTCATGGCTAGATTAGCGTTTTGTGTTTGGGGAAAGATGATCACAGAGTTTTTACATAGGTACCATTTTCATCACATCATATTCAGAGTGCAGGTTACCATTTGACTTACCACAGTTGGATCGAAACTTGGTTACCTGAACTTAGCAGTACTTGTCAGGTTCACCTCTGCAGAGTTACTCTTTTTTCCCCCTCTACTTAGCGTGTTGTCCTCTTCTGAAGCCCTTCACTACATGCAGCTGACAATTAGGGAGTGAGGAATTCACTCTGAGTCAATTTTCAGAGGTTACTCTTCTCTCTTCCCGTGAGCACCTGGTGGGCTTTTCCTTGGTTTTTAACTGTGAGAACCTGTTGGGGTTCCTGGAAGTAAAACATATGAAAGTGTGGGGGCCTCCATAACAGAGCAACATTTAAACTTTCACACTGTCATGTTAGTCAACATTCAGGCTCCATTGGTTTATCAAAATTACCATTTAACTGTCCTACCTACATGGTTCCAAGGGCTTCCTCTCCAGGTGAGTGGCGCTCAGCTGTGTCCTCTGAGAGAGTCTGCTACTCAGGTGTAAAGGCAGTAGTTGTTTTGCAATTTCAGTCCTTTGATGGGCCCAAGAAAAGTAACTGATTTTAGTTTTGTCTGAATTTTTTTTATTGTATGAATGGAAGTGACAGCTTCCAAGCTCTTTACAAGTTGGAGCTAAAACCAGAAATCCAAGCTAATAAACCTTAATGATTATTACCTCAACTGGTATTTTTGATTTAACTATATTGTTAATTTCCATGATCTGATTTCAACTATAGTGAAGTTAAATAAAAGTAGGCTGGCCAGTATGTACCACTTTGAACAGGATTACCGTTTTTTTTTTGATATTTCCCAACCATCCCATCATTTTAATATATCAGTTTTGTTCTGTTTTTCATAAACCAGGGCCATTTTTAACACAGACAAAAGAGGAAGTTCAGTTTCCCTGGGCCCAGTCTGTTGAGGGGACCCAAAAGCAGCTTCCCCTTTTGTCCCACGTTAAAGATGACCCTTGATGGTGCTGACTGCTGCAGGCCTCTGTGAGAAAACATGAGCTATGTGGGAAGAGGATTTCTTCCCCATCCATGCCATGTTCCTGTTTCTTCAAAGGAACAGAACACTTCAAGGTTATAGAGTTTCAGGCAAGTACTTCTAATGGAGGTTATCTCTGGCATTATTGGGATTATCTCTGGCATTATGGGAGTTATTAGGTATTTCTGGCACTGGGATGGTTAAAGTGGCATGTATTTTAGGCAGGACATTTAGAGTGGGACTTTCAGAGACACCAAATCTGGTTTTTGCTTAAGGTGCCAATATATCTTGCATGAACCCTGGCCATTTGTATGAAGTCCCACTAGGCCACACAGTCATGTCCCATTTTTGTTTCAAATATGGTCCTAAATAAAAGGGTCAAGGGGTAGTTGTACTCCGTGGTTTCTAGAAAAGTCTTCTTATTTCATTATTCTATGACTATATTCATTTTCAAATGATATTGATAACACATTTTATTTCATTTTGAAAGTTATCAACATTTTAGACTATTAATCCTTTATAAAAATTTATCCCTATTCTTACTTTCCGACTTATAATAATGGTTGCTTTTCTAAGCACACCATACTTTTTCAGTAATATGGATATTACTGGATCATAGCCAGCATCAGTTCTTTGTCTTCTTTGTGAAAGATTTCAGATAAGAGACAGAATAGTATTATGCAGCAGATTTATTAGAGTGAAGGACACCCTCAGAAATGAGAGTAGCTGAACTCAAGGTGGGTATTCGTTCCCTGGGCTTATGTTTCCCATTTCCTCCCTTAGACTTTCCCCAGGGTGGACTCTGTCCTGGTCCTTCATTTTGATTGACAAGTAGAGTTATGTAGCTAGTTTCCTTCCTTCCTTCCTTCCTTCCTTCCTTCCTTCCTTCCTTCCTTCCTTCCTTCCTTTCTTTCTTTCTTTCTTTCTTTCTTTCTTTCTTTCTTTCTTTCTTTCTTTCTTTCTTTCTTTCTTTCAGAAAAGGTGCAGACAGGAATGAAGTTGAGTAGGCACGCATACAGGAAGAGAGACGTGGAAGAAGCATTTTATTCATTTAATTAGTTGTGCATCTTGGTTGATCCTCCGGGTCCCATGTTTTGAACCAAGGAGCTTAGGATGTGTATGGACTATGGACTACACCTGGTGGAGTACTAAGCCACCAGGCTACCAGGATGAGCCTGTAATAAGGTTCTTATTGTGTATGTTCTTTCCCTTGACTGACTAAACCAAACCCATGGGAGGGTGTGGGGGGTGCAAAACTGCAATGCTAATTACATGCTAATTGCCTTGAAGATAACTTTGGGTCCAGCTTCATAGGTCTGTGCATGACCAGCTATTGATAAAAGTCCTGAGGATCTGTACAAAGTCTCTGGCCTGGATGTGAGTAGGGTTGTGGGGTTGATACCTCCGTTTATTTCCTCTTGAAATAATTTCCATGTTAGGACTGACTCAGGATTCCACCAGGGCCTCCAGTGGTCATGGATTGTTTGCAATAGAGACACCAAAATTAACTTTCATTATTTGTTACTTTTAATGGAACTGAGCATTAAATAATGATGCAATGTAAAATACAACCTTCAAATACTACTTTTATCTTTCATTGAGTCTCTTGATTAGGTTTCTAACCTGAATATTTAATCGGCTGTGAAATAGATGAAGCCTGGTTTGTGCTATTATATGGTGCTATTATGATTTTTATACATGGAGGAATCTAAGTGGATTGGCTTGGACAAGTTGCTGAAACTCTCTCTGCCTCAATTTTCTCCTCTGAAAAGAAGGGTTGTAATAAATATCTACTTCAGTGAGCAATTACATAAATTCAAATGAATCACTGTAATTAAAGATTGTAGATAGAAGCCTGGTGCATAGTAAGTACCAGATAAATGCTAACAGTTGTTATCTTTGCTATACAGTGATCTTAGTTAACATTATGTGTTATTTTAATACTTAAAGCTGGAAGATACTTGAAAATCTATCCAATTCAGGGATTATAAGTCGCTTGTGACTGTATTTGATTTTCAGAGGTTTAATAATCACGTTTTAAAATTATTGGTAATTTTAATGCATTTTGAAAGGGCACACAAATCCATGTCCTCATCATTCCTACTACTCACTGTCTTCTTACATTTGCTTTACCTATTTGACTTCTGAAAAACTTTTGTGGCCCTTGATATAGTCCGCTTCTCTCATTTGACACAAAAGAAAAGGCAACTCAGAGGGATTATATAAAGACTCCATAGTAGTGATCAAAATGGAAATACATTCAGAGAATGGTCCAATGTTATTCCCATTACAATGACAGTGTGTGTCTGTGTTAGTTGACTTGCTTAGATGATGGTCTCCCTTTAAGGACAATAGCAGAAAAGGCCTAAAATAAACCATGCATTTTATAATACATGTCAGTGGGGAGATGGTGTAAATTCTTGAGGACAAATTATCCTCACAATTAAAAAATAAAGCAAGAAAAAAAACGAGTATAATTCAGATGTGTGACAATATCTTTCCCTTCTAAAAATGATATAGCTGACTTAAGTTAGCAAACCATCAAGAGACCTTTTTTTCCCCTCTTCTTAATTTGGCTACACTAAAGCAGTAACTAGAGCACACCATTTCAAAATCTGCCTGCAAGGTTTTCAATTTATGGCATGTCCTCATGCTGTATTTAAAAGAGCAAAACTAGCATCATTTGTGTGGGACTAGAGCATAATAATAGGATTCTCTTCTAAATATAGGCACAGTAACAACCATGAAATCATTTCCATAAAATATGAGAGGAAGGAAAAATGATATTAATCTTAAATACTCTAAATCTGGCTAATAGGATGCAAAAGTGAAACATACAATTAGAAAAGTTGTGCAAATTGAGATTTATTAAAAATGGCATGAGCATTTTAATGAATAATAGAATTTTTGGAGAAGATTTTATTCTGCCATCACATTTTCTTCACAAAATCGAGAAGGAAAATAAGACAGTGTAAGTATCAGACCTGACTCACTGTCTACTCAGTAGGAGGTTTTAATTTGGAACTCCTCTTACAATAAGAACTGGAAAATGAGAAAGAGATTAGCTCTCTCTCTCTCTCTCCTATGATCAGCTTTATTTTTGGAGCAGACAGTAATACAGAGATGGAAGACTTGAAGATCTGAACCTTTCTAAGTACTTTCTAAGTACAGGCATGATTCCATTAATAGATGGCATAAGAAAACGTATTGAAGGAAAAAGGGGAGAATAAGATACTTGAGAGCAAGAGGGACTCAGCTCTCAATGGAAGCTCTGGGATAGGACAAGTTAGTGAAAAGTATCACATTATAGGTTTGTCCATATCTTATTTAATACTATGTACTTTTTTAGGTCAGTAAGTTACTGTGAGGAAGATTTGATAGTTGTTCTTATATTCATAGAGAGGAGGTGTTGGAGAGGGGAGAATATCAAATTTATCCTGGTCAGTTAAGTTACAGTATATAGTGATCTAGGTAAAAGGTGACAGATGAGAGTTTAGAGTTGCATTAGGCTAGTACAAAGAAAGCACTACAGATATGAGAGAAAACTTAAAAGGACACCATACCAATAGAAACTGGTTTATGACTGGGTCTGATCAATAGAGCAATGAATGGAAGGTGGCTCCATGGTCCAGGAGAAGATGAATAGACCTAAGCTATAGAGAGAAGGTCAGAGAGAATATATGTTTGAGCATACATCTGATTTTAAACCTGCTGAGTTTGAAATTATGTTGGGATTTTAAAAAGGAAATATCTGTTAGACTGTAGTTTAGGTGAAAAGCAAAGAAACATTAACCTGGCAGTCAGGAGGAGGAAATAGGTAATTAAATGCTGTCAAATAGTTCAGTCCTTCTAGGGAGGGAATTCATTGAAAATATATCAGAAGTTCCTGGATGATACCTTGGGAAACACCAGTAATTTACAGAAATTACTTATGCGTGGTTCTACTATTTTATTAGATCCTCATAAAAAATGACTGACACAGTTCAGGTAGAATTTACTTACCTTTTGAATATGGAAATCAATGTTATAGATTATTTCACTGCAAACTAACAGAGATGTGATTAACAACTCAGGTTTTGTTATCTCCAGATTCTTAGTATTGTGAATTCAAGAAGATCAGCCAGGCATTTCTGAGGTTTGTATTGATTCTATCCAAGCCAGGTGATATATGAGTGCAGAATGGGCTAGGCTCCACACATATGAAACTGCTAAAAAGGCTGGTTTTCCATAGAAAGATTATTTCTGTAGAGCACAAATAGAATCAGTGAAGTTCACTGAATCTGCTGAAATCCTAGTTTTGCAACAGTATCATTGGTCAGTCATTATAAAAATATGACCAACTCAAACCAAAAATCACAGGAAGAAGATACTTATTGATTCAGGCAGATAAATGAAGATGATGTCAGAAATGGAGATGGACTGAATATGGAAATGCTATCCAAACTCTTTATTTCACTTTCTGCTTCTTTCTTCCTTATGTCCTTCTCCACATGTGGTGGGTTAATGGAAACATCATGACTGGAATCTCCTAGCCCTGTATTCTCTTAATTTAGAAACCAGAGAGAAAGATATTTTTCCTTTGCCAAGGCTGGTTGAAAAATGACTAAGGCATTCAGATTCGAGATTGCATGTTGGTTATTCTGTTTTTATTATACCTCCCACTTAACAAATACATGTTTGCAGTACCACTTCACAGTCTTGTTTTCCATTGTTTCTAAAATTATCATTAATTTGGATAAAACTATATTTTTTCATTTTAATTGCAAACAGAAATCTTGTTCTTTTTCTTCTCCATGCTATTAAAAATGATAAAATGAGGACAAGTAAAGGTGACTTATTTGAAAGCATCATGTTGGTAGTTTTGCAACACTCGGCCTGCAGCTTTTGGCCTGGCAATGTGGTTTCAATGGAATCAGAGACAACTACTCTAAAATTATGCTATTCAGAATTATATCCACCTTCTGGAATGGATGAACAATGGCAACAAGAGGCATTTTCATCTTAGGTATTTTGGTAAGAGAAAACTTGTCATGATTATTATGTCAGAATTCTGTCAAGGTGACAGCAACAATATCCCTGTAACTGTTTCCTTGGGTGATGATTAATTTGATAATATACTAGTTAGAGAGCCTGATGAAAAGTATGTCAAGAAATAATTACATTTTTCCTGCTAATAATATTGTGATCAATCTTGTTTAAAAAACACTTACATGAATTTCTTTGAATAGATAACCAATAACAAGTGTCAAACTTCCTTTACAAAAGTATAATGGTTATCCTAACTAATGCAGTATATATGAAAAAATAGGACTTTGGATTATGAGCATTTCTGCATATCTGCTTCTGTAAGCTTCATGTTCATCACAATTTAGTTGCTTTTTATTAAAGCAATCTAATTTGGGGAAATTTGAGCAAAGATGGGAAGGCAACAATTTATTGCTTTTGAAATCTTGCAGCTATTTGTTCTCTTTGAAGCTGAACTGAAATATCAGATTCCATTGTGGACAACAGAGACAAATTTAAACCTCTGGCTTTATGCAGAAATTGTCAACTTTTCAATTGTGTTTTCTGTTTCATGTAACACAAAGTACCTAACTAATATGGTCATACTTACCATCTAGTTTGAGAGAAACTTCTAAGGCTTTCTGATGACTGCAGGCACAGCATATTGTAAGGTAAGAGGTACAAAGAGAAGGAAACAGGGATGAGACCCCCTCGACTGATAAAGAGCAGGCAAACCTTTCTTTCATATACTTGCTTCTTTTTTGCACCTTTTCCACTTCTTAAGTAGCAACTTGGAAAAAAGTTCTACTCACAAGTGATTGTGCCAAAGGTCTTGGAAGAAAACTGTGCTTCATGCCTACTTATAAAATTACCTTCATTGTTTGTTTATAGAGCAGCTGATAAGCCCACAGAAAGTGTAGTCTTGTCAACAATAAACATCTGTCACGTTGGACGAGAACAAATTTCAAAGTTCTTTTCTGGTTTTGTGCTGTGTAACTTGAGGTCCTTTTATTCCTTTACCAAGGATCTAGTACCTTACCTATGAAAGGCTAAAAATGGACCACCTCCAGTCCCCACCAAACAGAGTCATGTTCTAATTCTTGGAATTTGTTACTGTGTTGCCTTAGCAAAAGGGACTTTGCAGATATAATTCAGTTAGGAATTGTGATGAAAAGATTTTCTTGCATTATTGAGTGGACCTAATGGAGCAAGGATCATTATATGAAAGGAAAAATAGTGTCAGAGAAGAGATGTGGTGATGGAGGCAGAGGTTGTTACAATATATTTTGAAGATAGAAGAAGGGAACCCCATTCAAGAAATGCAGGTGACCTCTATCTAGAAGTTAGGAAAACCAAAGTAACAGATTCTTTCCCAGGGCCTTTGAAGGGAGCCTAGGCCTGGCAGTGCCTTGATTTCTGCCCAGTGAAATCCATTTGGGATCTCTAACCTCCAGAACTGCAAGTTAATAAATGTTGTTTTAAGTCTTTAAGTTTGTGATTATTTGTTACAGCAGCTCTGGAAAATAAATGCACTATCTTTGTGAAAATTCCTGTATATTATGAAACTTTAGACTTCATAAATCCTATATGTTTCCCTAACTTCTTGTTCTCTTCCAAGTGAGATGGGGTATAGATAAATTCAAAGAGATCAGTATCTGAGCAATGGTATCATATAGAGATTTGAATTCTGTGATTTAGTCAGATCAAATACTACATCATTTGCTAGTCGTCTGACATTAGACTTGTCATATACATTGCTGAGCCTCATCTAAAAAAGTTAAGACAAGGGTAATACCTGCTTTTCATATAAAATTAAAGGACATGATACTCATAAAAATTATGTATCAACTTTGTGTGCTAGCTTTTAAGGCTCCCCAAAATGCTCTCCAGAAACCTTTCACCCTGTTTAATGTTTAGAGTCTAGAGAAGTTATTTAGATAAGGGTATTATTTATTTATTATTTATTTAGATAATGAGTATTATTCAAAGAGATGTAAGAATTAAATCTAAAAACTCAAAGAGGAGGCAGGATTGAGGGATGTGCCTGAGGCTGAGTGCAATTTTCTCAGCTTCTGAATTTTCACTGACTTCGTTGCTCTCAGTTTTCAGCCTATTCTGGGAATTCCACAGAGACAGATTGCTTCTCTTTGTCACACTGGGAGCCATGAAAGCATCAAACTGAGATGAGATGCAAGTGTCTCAGCCTCTAAAGTAGATTCTTATCACATCCAAACCCACTAAAAGGAATTAGTTACATTTAGTTGATTATTTGGGCATTTTCTTAGATGTAGACTATAGAGGAAATTTTTTTTTTTGGGTTTCATACTTTCTATGCTGTGCATATATTTGGGAGAGTGGAAGAAACAGAGCACCTTCCCCTATAAGAAAGAGCCCCAGGATTTTTGTAAAACAAGTTGAAGTGCATGATGAGCATGGTCAAGGACCCACGGTCAACCCACTGGATTTGCTTCTAAGTACTTATTATTCTGATGTTGTTCAACTTTTAACCTCTTTGCTTCTTGTTTTGCAACTGGAATCTTTCATAGGATGAGACAGAAAGTATATTTGAATGTTTCCATTCGCAGAATGTCTCTGACTCATTTGCTGCCTGACTTTTCACTGCTGTGCACATAGCACTTTGGGGACAGGATGCCCCCCAAATGTGGTGATTTGAGGTGATGCAAATATTCACCTTGTTACTTGTTTTATCTGCAGAGGTGAAAATAATCCTAAATGTTAAATAATGTGTTTGGTGTTTTCTATAGAAGCCAGAGTATTCTGACTGGTAGAAGGATATTTTGTTCTACTGTAAGGTGATTTCCATTGGATCCTAGTGCCTCTTCTCCTAACTGTGGAACTTTGGGCAATGATAGCTAGTATTTTATAACTTATAGTGTGTTTCCAGGTAAATTTACATGTGATTTCACAAATCTCTTAGGGGCTAGATGAAAGCTACTCCCATATTAGAGAGCAGAAAACTTGGTCCCCGAAAGGTAAACTGATTTCCCCAAGTTCTTGCAGCTACTAGTCATCAAAGCAGTGGCTTTAGAGGGGTTTTCTTTCCACTGAAAAAGGTTGTTTTCTAAAAGAGTTTGATTTAAATAATGAAACTGTGATCTCAGTGTTTTTGCATAGAAAGCATCTACATAGACACATTAGCCTAAATGCGACATAAAAAACAGATTTAAAGGGGCAATGTGGGAAATGTTAATGAAAGAAATTTTCCAGATATAAGGAAATAGTGACAGCAAGAGCTGTGTGCTCTGCAAAGAGGGTAGCTGTGGCCAATCCAGTTATTATTTTTGCACAGAAATGCAACAAAACTAGTGATGTCAGGTTTTGTTTTTTCAAAAGAAGACAAAAGTCTAGATTTTTAAATGTAACCTCCTTGTGCTTGATTAATACTGAATTGGCAGATCTATACATATGTCTAAGGTCTCCATAGTGGAGGTGAGGGGGCACCTTCATTTCCATGAACACAGCATCGCTTCAGGGTAACTTTTTGAAAAAAAAAAAAAAAAATGCACGTGTGCGCACGCACATGCATGCGTGTCTCTGTGTGTGTCTGTGTGCTTAAGATTTAGTAGATTCATTGATTTTTCCATTAATGTGTAGGCCAACTCAGTACTGTATGTGGACAATAGATAATTCCTAAGGAAATGAATGAAACTCATTTCCATGATTTTGCAGCATTATGAAAATAGAAAACTCTCTAGAAAACCTACATACAAAGATTATGCTTATACATTTCTTTCATGCCACCAAGGAGCCACCTAAAATTAAAAAGTGAGGAATTTTTATGACATCTGATATGTAGGCTCCACTCTACTGTTTTCATTGTCAGGCACTTTTCTTCTAATTAAAATTAGGGAAGACATATGAGCAAATGGGTAAAAGGGGTTATCACATGGCACAGGACAGAATTGGACTTTTATGGGTGAACTTATAGTATTTACACATGTTGATTTATTATGTTGCAAACCAGAGACTTATATAATGTTATGCAATGTTACTTCAATAAAAACTATTTACAAATAACGTTGAATGAATAACCTTTAGCTATTAAAAAACAATACTGGTGGGTCCCAGTGGAGCAGCGGTTAGGTCAGTCACCTCCGAAGCCACATACCTCTGTGTTCGAGTCCTGGATCTGGGGGAAACCAACCAGTGTGAACAACTAAATAAAAATAACAAATGAATCTTCCTCCACTCTTCTCTGGCCTGCCTACCTGCTCACCTTCATTTCCTGCCTGCACATTTCCTTTAAAAAGCAACAATAACAAAACAAAAACGAAAATGAGAAAATAAAATTAAGGTTCCTGGAGCCAGTTTGACCTGGTAATCAAGAAATTTAAGGTTAGCCCCAGTTTTCTTTTGGACATGCTGTGTTGCTCAGAGCTGATTACTTTGCCTCTTTGCCTTCAGGTAGACAAGAAAACATTTCCTCACCTGGCCCATTTCTAAGGAATATTTATATACTGAAAAAAAAAATGTTTAAAATGCCCCTCTAGTGGTGTTACTGTTAAATGCGGGAGCATGGTTTAGAATGGAGGCAAACCTCCTTCTATTACAAAGCTATCTCATGGGCAATGAAGGTTTGTAGCAGTCTGTCATTTGGCAACATTTTTTTTCTGGGGCAGGGGAGTGGATTACAAAATAACAGTATGGTGCTGTGGTTCAGCTTGACTCTGTGCAGAACACTGACTGGTACTTAAGGAGGGCGTGTGAATTTCTTGGCTGAACTTCAACCATTACCTTGCTTGGGATGCTTATGTTCATTGAGCCTAGGTTTCTAGGCTTAGAAGAACAGTAACACCATGTATATTAGTGTAAGGCTTGGATGAATGTAAAGTTGTTCATTGAGCCTAGGTTTCTAGGCTTAGAAGAACAGTAACACCATGTATATTAGTGTAAGGCTTGGATGAATGTAAAGTTATTAGTATTATGACTGCCTTTGACATTAAAAAGCATGACTTTTTGTTTTATTTTTATTTAAGACCTGAATTTCTAGAGTTGTCTTGAGGCCTCTCATTTCTTGATGACTGGGGACCTGCTATGAGGAGACTAGGAGGTCTATTTTTGGAGGCCTTTTCAGAGCAGAGCCAGGCTGAAAGGGCGAAGGGTCAAGTGGAAATTGCCAACTGGATTTGCTTCATCATCATGTTGATCCTCCTGGGTATGGGGGCATGGAGGGAGGATGGAGTCTTGACCTGGAGTTCAGATTTTATTGGGCATAAGGGTTTCAGAATTGTCCCAAGATGAGTAGATGAGCAAAGTACTGACTTTCACAGTGGCTACTGCAGGTCACTATGCAGGCTGAGGATGTGCATTAGCTCGTTAGTGACCCCTTAGCCTCACTCACAGCAATTTCTATCCCTTATCAAACCATCTACCTTTGGTGCATGTTGTTGAGAGGTTTCTAGCCACCCTACCATTCATCTTTGTAATCAGTGGAAAGGAAGAGACAGCCTGCCTTTAGTAGCATCCAGGTCAGCTCTCTCTAACAAGCCAACTGCCAATTCCAATGACTTCCCCACACTATCTCAGTTGCTTCCATCCTTCATTGCTCTATTCCCATGGTAACCCTGGGAAGGGAGAAGGACAACTAACCACAGAAGGGTTATTTTTAGATTCCTGGCCAGATGCTTTGAGAAATCTGTTCAGAGAAAGAAAATAAAGCAAAATGTAGAAGAAAATTTGTTTTTTGCCCAAGACAGGCTTTTTTAAAATTCATATTATAGAATTGGAAATGATGTTGAGAAACAATCCAACTTACTTCTACTTCTAGGATGATCCACTATCACATCATACCAAAGAGTTGTGCAATAAGATATTTTTTTATAATAATAACCAATTTGGATAGGTAACCATCTTTCCCAACCCAAATTTATCCTGTTTTCACTCTCAGTTCTAAGACCAGTATGAGTATGTCTGTTTCCATTGTGGACTACACAAACCCAGAGGGCATTCATTCAGACTCTGTTACTAGTGACATGCCCTAGATTGTGCAGTTCACATCCTGCAACCATGTAAACTGTCCTTGTTTGACTGATCTTTTAAAAATGTAAACCCCTCCCAACCTCTTTAAAAACTTTAGGGAACTTCTTATTGCTCTTACAATAAAAATAAAGATCCTAGATCTTTAGAATGGCTGTAAAGTATAACATTAGCCTGCATAATGGTTCAGAATCATTTGGTCCTATTGTAATTCTCCCTCTTTGTGTTTCAACAAAAGACCTTCCAGAGTCACAAAAATGCTGTCTACCTCCTATCTCAAGATCTTTGCATTCCCCTATAATACTTTCCCCCTTGTTTTCTACCTAATTAAGCTATATAACTCCTTTGTTATTCTTCCACTCTGAGCTCAGAATTAGAAAATATTTTCCTCAACCTCAAAGTAAGAGAAGACACACTTGCAGTAGCTTCTTTTGACAACTTGCACTTTTCCTGTGCAATATTTACCAGTTTATAGCTTTGTATTGATTTATGTAACTTCAATAATATTATTACTTAAGCTATGAACTCCATGTAAAGGACTTTGTCTGTTCACCATTATATGTCTAGTGTGCCAAATAAATTATGCTAATGACTGAATTATTAATGGTTATTTTAAAAGCACATAAACACACTTTTTCTGTCAAGTCAAGATATTTCTGTGATGACATCTGGGCTTTTCAAAATATAATGTGCATTTAAAATCCCTAGAGAACTTGTTAAGTTGTAGATTTTGAACAGTAGAGCTATAATGAAGCTCATAATTCTGCATTTCCAGCCAAGATCTAACTTCAAAACTTGGTTGCCCAATGGAATCACTATAAGAGTAAAAATAAATAAATAAATAAATAAATAAATAAATAAAGCAGCAAAACAACCAAAAACCCATTTCTGTGTTCTCACCCTTGGTAATCCAGATCTATTGGTATAGATTTGGCTTGTACTTTGGGGACATTTAAAGCTCCCAATTTATTCTAACACTCCAGGAGTTTTTGCTGATTCCAGGCACATGTCACTCTCAACAATAGGTCAAGGGATATTTTTATTACTTTTTGTATTAGATAGCTACTGACATAGCCACCTGATAGGGTCCCATCTTATTAACATTTAAAAAATGCATTTCTAGAGACACAAAGAAAAGTGATACCTAGGATTGGTTGTGTGACCAGAGAGCATCCTATGTGACTTGGTTAATGGGACAGCAGGACAATTCAGTTGTGAACTTTTACACTTCTACACATAGGAGAAGTGTATTTCTTATCATTTCAAAAGCAGAGGTAGCTACGGAAAGAAGTAGAACATTTTAGGAGATTAGGAGAAGTGAATGCTGTTATAGCAGATTTTGTAGTCAGAAGGACAATACATCATACCTCAAATAATGTAATTAGAAAAAAGATAATTTTACTGTTTTTCAAAAAATCAGCATTTCCAGTGAATTTCTGGAATTGCTGCTAGTCTATAATCCTGAACAGGAACAGGAACTATAGATCCTTGGGCATCTGGTTGCTCCTGGGTTGCTCATTTATAATCTCTTCTCAATCGAAAACATAGTAATAATCCTCTTTTCTTGTCATTAATTACTCTGATTTTTCCATGTGACTTATCTTTGCATTTTTAATATGAAAAATTCCATGATGTGGAGTGTAATTGGTTTGCACTTTTAACTTAGCACCTACTGTGTTTCAAGCCTTACACTAGTTATTCTCATGTTTATGCTTACTCAGTCTTCTCAGCAAGTGTTAGACAACTATTGTTATCATATTTTGCAGATGAGAACACTTAAGCATTAATAGCTTATTAGTTTTTCAGACGCATAGATAGCCAGTGGTGGAATTCAGGTTGGATGCCCTCTCCACCCCACTGTTAATAAATTGATAGTCTATAGGTCAAATTCTGATCTACATTCCCTCCACATAGCTTCATTGATGTGCTTTCATTTGGAAATCAGAAAATTTTCTATAGAAATGCAGATTTCAAGCTTTTATTTAGAAATGGTCATGTCTGATACCACTGAGTGGTATGCCTGCAAAGCCAATATTTACTTGAAGCTGAGGGACGTTTTTCCCTTTTCACTAACACTCTCCCTGTCTCTCACTGTTTTCTCTTTCATTTGATCTGTCCAGTATTTAAGATACCCGCTTGGCCCCTGCAAGCCTCTAGGCTTTCGGCTTAACCTCTAAACTCTACTGAAGGAAGAAATGATTGCTACACCATTAATACATTTTATTATCAGAAAAAAACAGATCTCCCTCCCTCCCTCCCTCCCTTTCTCTCTCCCCCTTTCTCTCTCTCTCTCTCTCTCTCTCTCTCTCTCTCTCTCTCTCTCTCTCTCTCTGAGTTGAACACCATTGCACTGCCATCCTCAGGAATGTGGAAATTTTTAGGATTATCTATGCATTTATATCTGGCAGGATGTCTGATTTCTTTCAACATGAAATGGTGATGTCAAGTAGCCCACCTTCTGATTCTGTCTAAAATAGGCAGGTCTTGGCACGCCCTGGTGGAGTGGTGATTAGATCTGCCACCTCTGGGTGGACGACAACCATATACATCTGGGAATTCCAGGGCCACAGGGAACAACCAAAGGGAACAACTGAAATAAAAATAAAATGAAAATGCTTCTTCCTCTCTCTTCATGTCTGCTAGCCTACTCGCCTTCTTTCCTTCCTGCACCTTTCCTTGAATCCAGATTTATTGGTATAGATTTGGCTTGGGCTTTGGGGACATTTAAAGCTCCCCACTTATTCTAACATCTAACACTCCAGGAGTTTCACTGATTCCAGGCACATATCGCCCTCAACAATAGGTCAAGGGAGATGAAAAAACAGGGCATGTTTTAGAAAAGACACATGTACTGCTCCTTAGGGTATGTTTTCATTGTACAGGATACTTGCTAAAAGTTGTTAGCGGTCGTCAAGCAATACGACACCTATGAAAGTGAATGCAGATATATTCACATTTCAATTTTTTCCCTGCAGCAGCCACCAACTGAACTTGAATTTGACCGTGTAGTGATTTATACCACTTGCCTTCGTGTGGTACGGACGACCTTTGAGAGATGTGAACTGGTTAGAAAGATCTTCCAAAACCATCGAGTAAAATTTGAAGAGAAAAATATAGCTCTGAACGGTGACTATGGAAAAGAGTTAGATGAACGATGCCGACGGGTTTCGGAAGTGCCTTCTCTTCCTGTTGTGTTCATTGATGGCCATTATCTTGGGGTAAGCTTGCTGCTACAGAAAATTTTCTTTTGTATTGATCCCAAGCTGTGTTGATAGAAATCTATAAACCTATGACACTATAACTTACAGTGTCACTACCAGGACCCTTTTGGAGTTCAAACCAAAGAGACTGGAGTACTTATCTCTATCCCTGCAGAAGCCCCTTGAGATAAAATCAGCATGAAATTGCCTGTTGAAGAGCAGATATTTTAAAGATGACCTGAGCTATCTATTGTGAAGCTTGACATGTGCGATCACAATTACACATTTATTTTTAGCGTAGACAAAAGTGATCGAATATTCGTAGATAGACTTTTGTGAATTTTTTTACACCCCGTTATCAAACACTCAGCTTCCTACTTAGTGAAGCAGAGACGACACTTTGGAAGTGGAATCAACGCCAAATGGAGACTTGGACCAGACTTTGCTTTGCTGGTTGCTTAACATTATTCTTGATTTCAGTCACACAGCGGTTTAAGACACAAACTCAGGCTTACAGTAAGCAGAGAGAAGTCCCAGAGCAGCGAGAAAATATGTCTGTTTCATTTCTCTTTGAATAATACTCTTAGGGTAATTAACCCCCATTGATCTCTGAATATGCTCAATCAGAAGGAGCCCACGGAGGGAGCTCAGAAGAGTGTACTTAGGAAGGAGTGAGAGCAAGGAGGCAAGGACAGCAGGGCTGAGGGGGCAGGCTTGATGATATGATCACTTATCGGAGAACAAAGAGGGGCTGTCAGACAGCAGACAGATACTTGGATCTGGGTTTTATTTTGAACCTGGTATTAACCTTTAGTTTTCAGGGAGGTTGCAAGAAATCTAGAAAACATAAGAAATGCTCATGTCTGTGACAGGGAACCTGTGTTCTGAGACACTGTGTAGAGTCAATGCCCGTAGAAATAGCCTGCCGTATTATGGAAAGTTAAATGGAGAGATGCTTTGATTCGATAGCTATGCTATTATGCTATCTTAAGTTTAATCAGAGTGGCACACAGACTACATTATGAAGTAGAAAAATTTAGATTTGAAAGATGAAGCTTCTTTTATTGTCTAAGAGCCCCAAAAGTTACTATATAACAGTAATTGTGTGTGTGTGTGTGTGTGTGTGTGTGTGTGTGTTTCAGTTCCTATACCTGGAAAAATGCCTTCAATAAATAGTAGCAATTCTTATCCTTGTTTTACAAAGGAGAACATCAATCCCTTTGCTCTAGTTTACAAAGTTCACTAAGCCGGGCAGGGCCAGTCTCAAGTGTTAGGTCTATCTGCCCCTCAAGAAGAGATCATTGACAGTTATTTGTTAATATAGTCGGAGCCCTGAGACCAGGGCTCAACACAAAGTGCTCAATAAACTTCGGTTCAATGGATGTATCAATGGTGCTCTATTGTCTTCCTATTGTTCCCAAGGCATTCTTCCATAATGAAAGGTCTAATCAATGTATTCACACTTGGGAGAAAAACACCGGTAAGGGTTGTGAGCATTTGCCTTTTAACCTAGGAACAATTTCTTCTGGCAGTGTAAGCTATTTCTTATTGTGGAATTTTAATTCCTGGAAAATGCAAAATTAAACTTCTGGGTGATTGCCTGGCCTCCAAGATAGCAGCCTGACCCTAATCCATTAATCTGTTCTTGATCCTGCTCATCGTCCTCCGACTTCTGACGCTCTAACAGGTGCCAGTGCCTTTTCTGCTCCTCCTTGTGCAGCTTTCCGGAGAGAGGAAGGGAGCAGCAGACAGAGGTTAGGGGCACATTTCTTTCACACTGACTTTTGCTCCGTGACCACTTTATTTACACACGTGGTAGCTTGGAGAAGGATCATATAAGTGCTCCTTGTTTCTGAAATTTGAAGTGAATGCCCAAACCTATAGAAACCAGAGAGGCAATGGTTTGCCTCTTTTTTTTTTTTCTTAAAAAAGGAGAATTACTTTCAAATCTCTAATTCAAAATGAAGCTAAACACTGGAAATACAACTTGAATAACAAATTATCCTCCTACGACACTACCCTTTTTTATTCAGACTCCAGTGAACAATTGTAAATGGGCTACAGTGCTGGGTTGGTGCGGCCTTTTTCCTGCACTTTCATGCATCTGAAGTGGAAGGACGCCCTCTGCTGGGTTTGACACATGCTGAAACGTCATTTTTAGAGAAAAGCTGGTAATTTCCTTAACATCAGTGATATTTTAAACAGTTGTACAAAACCGCTTGGTTTAGTTTAAGTTAGATGAGTGAGAAAAATGAAAATGTATGAGTCATCTGCACCAGTGTTTTTTCCCCAATCATGTGACACAGTATAATTTATAATTATCTATATAATTATAATTATATATCATTCAATGAACTGTTATGAGACTAGGACACATATCCATGATACACTCACTGCTAAGTAAGAAAAGACAAATATAAAACACTAGTTATAATAATTTCATTCACACACAGATATGTACTTTTCCATAAATATACACATACAAACTCATTCTAATATTAAAACTACACGTGTCTTTGAACAATGAAACTATGGGTGATTTCCTTTAAAAAGTTGGTTTTGGATTAATATGATTGTATAAGTTTCATGTGTTTATTATTTTAAGTTAATTTTTATGGAAGGAATATTGCATTCTATCATTAACTAGGTTTAAAGTATACTTAATAGTAAGCCTACATATAATTTTTGTTTTTGTTTTGATTTTTCCTCTGGCCCTGGGTCATGAACCTGGGTCCTTGGGTTTTGCATGATCTCCACTTGGCCTTCTCAGCAGTATGAGCTACAAGGCTGCAAACCAGTGTGCATTGCTATGTCTCAATGTTCCCTAATATTTTCTTGTATAATGTCTAGTCTTACATTAATTACTACTAGTAATTACTACTAGTATATATATTTTTTATCTCAGACATTATACTATCATTAAACAAGATATTTATATCTTCCATTCCTCCAGTTAACATGTTCAATATTTTTAAAAACTTTTTGAACGTAAGAGATAAACAGCCTAATAACTATTTAAAAATCCTTGTCTAATCATTCTAATATCTCTATCAGTTCTGGGTTGATTTCATTTGATTATTTTTTCCTTTTCATTGTAAATCATATTTCCCTGTTTCTTTGCCTGCCTTGTAATTTTTTATGCGATTCTGCATATTCATCAGATTGGGTTAAAATATTGCTTACTGGAATATTTTTGTATTTCTATCAATATTCCTGAATTACCGAGATGTAATTAAGTTACTTGAAACAGTTTGATATTTTGTGTTTTGCTTTTAAGTATGTCTAGGCAGAACCAGAGTAGTGCTAAGTCCAAAGTTAATTATTCTCCAATATGGAGATGTGATCTGTGAGTACAATATCAGTGACCCCTGAAATATCCAGTTTTCTAGGCTGGCTGGTGGGAACAGACACTATTCCTAGTCATGTCCTCAGATGCAGTCCCTGTTAATCCATTCAGGTGGCTTTTTTGCTGGTCTTGATTAGTTTCTTCATAGGTTTGTACTGACGAATATTTGGCTAAATATCCTGAGCCCAGATGCAGGCAAAGAGTTGCGTGAATTATATGAACTGCTTTATAAATAACAATGATTCTTTTCCACAGAAATGTCCCTAAATAAACAACAGCAACAAACTTTAAAGTTTTAAAAATTCAGGGTTTTTTTCTGTCATAGGGAAGTGTGAGAAACAAAGATGTTTTGGAGATGGCATAAAGTTCCATAATGTCATCTAGGGTCACTTTCTATTTTATAGTTTTCTTATCACATGTCCTCCATCTTTAAGGTCTCGTCATAGTATGGTAGTTTCTGAAATACTTCATCATGCCTGTCTTCCAGACAGAAGAGGAGTGAAAAAGAAAAGAGAAGTGTATTCTAGATAAAGAAGCTCCCTTTAACCAGTTCTTTCAAAAATTCTACCCAACTCCCAATGGCATTTTATTTTTCATCTTCAGTTGAAAAGGAGGCTGGGAATTGTGACCTTCAGAGAGGGACACATTGAATGCTGATAAACAACAGATTTTTGCTTTTTTTGGTTTGTTTTTCTTAGAAGAAAAGAGGGTTCATGACAAGTTGTTAGTATCTATTATTTTAATGAAGACTGAAGGCAGAGATGGTAGGAGGGCTGAACGGGAAGGAATTCCAAAAAAAAAAATTTGTCGTTTATCAGACTCTCTCTGTCTGTCTGTCTGTCTGTCTGTCTCTCTCTCTCTCTCTCTCTCTCTATTAGTTATTAGTTTTATATATATTAGTTATTAGTTTTATATATATATTAGTTATTAGTTTTAGATTTTTATCTTCCTTCTTTTGTCTTTGGAAATCATCTTCATCTCCTTTGGATCATTTCCTTAATCATTAGCAATTACATCAGAGATCTGGATGGGAGAGAACCCTCTGAACTTCAAATCTACCTCTATATTTTGGAACTTATCTGGTTAAGACACATAGTAATTGTTTAATCTTCAAGTCTTTTGTTCAAAGTCATGAAGTGTTGTTTGTTCCTGGCCTAATCAATTTACTTCACTTCATAGAGTATAGGAATGACAAAGTTTTAAATTTAAGCCAAATTTAGACTCTTGGAATTTAAGCAATGCTTTGTGTGTGTGTGTGTGTGTGTGTGTGTGTGTGTGTGTATGTGTGTGATTCCTTCGTTGTCTTTTTAACCCCTGAATAACCAAGGATATGTTTAAAATAGCAACTATGGCAATGAGACTAAAAGTTCATTTAACTGCTATATTCTGGAAAACATTTTATATGCATTATCTCTTTTACATTTTAAAATATTTCTGTGAATAGTGCTATAAGCATCTCTCTCGTTGCAAATTTTGTACCCGAACAAACGTTAGAGAAGAAACTGCTCCCCTTCAGATCCCATGTGATGTAAGTAAGGTTCAAATTCAACTCTATCTCATTTTAGAGTTTGAACTTCCAAAAATTGAGGCCACAGATGTCCTTAGGTCTCATCTCCGGTGGCTTCCACTTGCACTCTTTATACCATATTCACATCTTGAATTGCTTCATCACTTGAAACCACTTTATGCTCAAGTCTTGAGTGTAGAAATGTCTTGCTCTGGTCACGATTTTCTGTTCTTCAGTCTCTCCCATTTGTCTCGCTATTGAACTTTATCATTATCGGTATTATTTATCTTTCCCACTTTCCATTCCTCTCAGCTTGCAGTAACAATCTTGGCTTCACTTTTTCCCTACCTTACTCTATTTAAAACGATAGTAATCCAACCCATTATGGCTTTTTGGAAAAATTTCTTAACTTTTCAAGTTTGGTAGTTCTCAGTTTTATGCAACCTCCACCATTTTCTCTCCAGCACACCAAGGACTTTATTGGAGAAAACCTCAAAATCGTAGCAAAGAAGTCTGGAGTAAAATTTTATTACCAGCATTATCCCGGCCATTGTCTGATACTCTTGTTACTATCTTGTTGGTTTTTTACTGTGGTCCACAGAGCCAACTACTCGAAAGAAACACATTCTAGTTTCTGTAAAGAAAAGCCTCATGATTGTCTCCTGATGGCTCACTTTTGCATCTGTTATTATTATTATTGTTATTATTATTATTATCCCTTTCCAGTCTCCAAATGTATATATATTTTTTGTAGCTATTTTACCTCAACATTAGAAAATAACCATAGAATGTTTTTTCTCATTATTAGTTTTTATTCCATTGTAATTAATGGCCATACAATTCTCCTAGTCATTCAGACTAAAAGTTTCAATTTTCCTTGATTCCACTCTTTTTCTCACACTCATATTTAATCACTTGCTAAAATTTACATTATATCCTTTAGGATCTCAATTTTCATATTTGGGAGCTCCTTCTGGAAAATAGGAAGAGCAAAGTAAGGTGGCAGCAGACATCTAAATGCAGGATATTTGCTCTTTGCCTTGCTGGCATGGATGTTGGTCAAGTTTGCTTTAAAATAGACAGATAATAAAATGCCTGTGACATTGGGTATTTTGACAATTCAGTGAGGTGAAGCCTTAAAAGCTCATAGGACCTGGATCATGATGCATACTAAGAAACCGTTTGCAAATATTATTAAGGTATAAACTTTAGAAAGCTTAGAATAAGGATCTATAGGTAGAAAGAGATGAAGAGAATAAAGAGAATTAATACAAAACTGGATCAGTAAGTCAGGAGAGGAGCAAAGGTATAGAATATTTTTCTGAGTCCACCATCAAGATATTAATGTCCAAGTAGTTTGATCTGAGGGAACCAGTGTTGCTTGGCATTTGAACTTCTGAATGGTCACATTTTTTTTTTTTAAGGAAAGGAACAAGCAGGAATTAAGGAATGAAGGCAAGTAAGCAGGCAGGCAAGAAAAGAGAGGAGGAGGGAGCATTTTATTTTTTATTTGTCATTTAGTGGTTTAGACGGATTGTCCCCCCTGGGCTGGGGACGCTAACCCAGGGTTATGTGGCACTACAATCCTTCAGAGGCGATTGACCTAATGGCTATACCACCAGGGCACACTGGTAGTATTTTTCTAAATATGAAACAGCTATCAAGGTCAAATGCTATTCAGTTTAATGTGATGCATTAAATATACTTTCTGTGAACATAAACAAATATTTAGATAGTATAATTTGTTAACTTTAATATGAGGTAAATTATTAATATAACTAAAATTTTATTCATGAGAGTTTATAACCTATGAGGTTTGCCAATGATTAAAAACATATCTATTTTCTCTTAAAATGAGACAAAAGAGTTATGTATAAGATACTATACCTTGACCATCTTTTTCCTACAATATGAAATTTTGAATTTTCCCCTATTTTCAAAAGCAAATCAAATTTTACCTCCACTCATCAGAAAGAATTTTATTACGCAGGTAGCTTCTGATTTGCACTTTATTTCTAGAAAGCTAACACTTTTCATATGTGTGCCCAAGTAAGAAGCAGAGAGAGCAAAGAGGTGAACTCCTCGCATTCTTCTGTTAACACCACCATATCTCTCAGATCATGTCTCAGTAGTCAGATCAGTGAGCTGGTGACATGTTGCAGAAGACTTACTTAATCATCAGATTTTGTAAAGACAAATGTGCTAAGAGAGATGTTCATGGAAGTTTCAAACAAAACAGACTCTTGAATTTTGAAGGAAACTTAGAATTTGTTTCTTCCACATCTCTGGGCAAAGAAGCAAAGCTGGAACACTCCAAGTCACAGCAACCCCATGTTACTTATGCTAATCTATTTTATCATAGTACTCTGTCAATATGAGAGTGCTTTTTTCATGTTGAGATCAGTCCTTCACCCAATCCTTCACCCATTGGTATTAATTCTTCCACCTAGAGCAATGTAAATTAAAACTGCTTCCGTATCCTCATAATTTAAAAAACAAAATCATAAATAAAAATGTTAGCAGTTTTCTCCATGGTGCCCTTAACTCTTATTCTTTATCTCATGTTATTTGCAACATTCTAATTATTACCCCAAATACTGTATCCAATAGAGTTCTTGCTTGACTCAAAGACAAAATCTGCTGCTGCTTTTCTCTGAGCAAGAACTTTGCTGTGGATTTCACAATAGAAGGAAGGACGTAACACTTAATTTACTCTCTTTCTGGACTTCAGGGAAACAAAGCTACAACAAAGGGAGGAGACATAGAAGATGTGCCGTCATTGAATGTACTGAGCGATCCTTTCCTAGTGCGTGTTCTGTCCCTTGTCACACTTCTTCAAAATTCTTAGTGCATCACATATCTCATAGTGGTAAATATCCACCAGGTGTGAATTTTACCATGCTGATGAAGCAAATGTCCTTGTCATGACATGTATGTCAAGCTCAGTGATCTGGCTACGACTGGATTGTCATTTAGGGTCCCTTTTCTGTACTGATTGGTTAGTCTTCCTTAGGGAAAGACTTAGCCCATCTCAAATTTCCTGTTTGCTACAAGTTAGAACAACTAGTTTCTCTAAAGGGGGCTAGGACAGTCCCTAATACTCCTAGCAAACTAGAGTCAATATTCTAGATACTTACCTGCCTGAATAAGATCTCTATCCCTGATAATGCAACCTAGATTTACAGTAAGCCTCTAAATCATATAAACAGTTCTACATCTGAGCTCAGTTAAAATATTCAAGTGACATTCATGTGAACTATTTTCAATATCAATTCCTTATATATTTGATTTTTAATGTTTTCCCAGTTACCAAGATCTCTTTTTTTGCATGCATGTATGACTACTAGGTAACTCAAAACTACAAGGAGAGAAAATCTTTCTGTTAAACATAGTCCATGTTTTTAGTTAGGTTCTAGTAACATTTTTTTTAGTTCAGAAAGCAAGAATTTATCAAATGTCTCAGAGGTCTGTCTCCAAAGAAATGTCACCATGGATTGGAGCAAACCACAGGCAGAGTTAGTATTCTGTCATGGAAGCAGCTGTAATAGCTTTGCTACCTGAAAACCACCTCAGAGCTCAGTGAATTAAAACACACACACACACACACACACACACACACACACACACACACACAAACACACACACACACACAATTTTGTAGATTGCAAAGTTGCCTAGGCTTGGCGCTCTTCGTGGTCTTCTAGTGGCCTGCTTAGAGCTGGGTGGTCTAGGAAACCGTCTAACTACAATACATTAAGTGGTGGCCAAGGGGTTCTTAGCAGGAAATGAAGGCAAGCAAATGCTTCATTGCCCAAGCAAATTTCAAGCCTGAGCTCAAGTCACATTAGTTTTTTCTCCCATTGACTGGAACAGGTCACACGGTCATGTCTAGATCTGAGATGGAGAGAAGGCTTCATGAATTGATAGGAGGATCACCAATGTCATTCTGTAGAATGGTATGCATACAAGGAAGCATGAACAAATTGCTGGTGGTTACCCCAACAAACTTCCGAAGTGAAGAGCTGTGACATCATCTAGTGCTGATTTTTTGCCTCAGTCAGATGGGCTCACCAACGTTTTCACATTGGGGGATTGCACGCTTTTGATTTACTAAAGCTCCATGAGCCACTGGAGTATTTAAAGCACAGCTGTGTAGAACTAAATCAAAGTCCAAATCCCTCTTCACATTTCCAACCACACATCATCATCTCATTCCTTTAGTAACCTCATAGCAGCAGCAGTAACATCTTGTGCTATGCTTGGTCCATTGATCAGATCTTCTCTTTCAGTTTTATTGATTAATTTGACGGCCACCTTATTCTTATAGGAGAAATGCAGGCTCTCATGATTGCAATTTCTCCATTCCACATTTTGGGTGCTTCACTGGCATGAAGTGTCATATAACAGTATCTTGAAACCTGTTTATGCCTAATTTGACTTTCAATCCAAAATCTAAAAGTCAGTTAAAGAGCAAGAAAACATTTGCGCGTATTAAGTATTTTAAATATTCTTCAGTTTTAGGCCCCAGGAATAGCTTCACCCTGACAAGTCTTTCCTTGCTATATATCCTGAATTTTCATTTCAAAAATTCAGTACCAGTTTGTCCATTTGTACGAGACTTTGCCACATTGTAAAAGTTGAGCTGCTGTTATTTGTATAGCAGGATACTTACCCGGTGTCTGGTAGGTTCATTGCTTGATCATTTGCAGAATATGTCAAAACCTGGTTTTTAAATTTGATACTTCGGTCATGGGCACTATAAAAATATAAAATAGTCTGGTTTATTTATGACTTGACCACCACTAAAACAGAACATAGAATGTGCCACTTTCTAAGGGGCTCCAGGAACCAATTTACCTCTCTCTTAATTTCGATGTCTGTGATGAATTATTCTCAATCTGAAAAGCAATTCATTTCTGCGTTGCGTAATCAAAGTCTTATTTAGATTTAAAGACATAGTGTAAGCACTTAAAATTTTTTTTATTTAAAAAAATGTGAAAATGTACCATTCTATGAGTAGGTGTAAGTTAATAAAAAATTAGTATGTGTTCATTTCTAATATATCTTGAAATCAGTATCCCAGTAAAGAAACTCTCGGTAATGAATGAGCAGTCTTTCTCTTCTGTAGAAAGAAGAGATTTAGTGCTCTTTCAACCACCAGAGGGCTCTCATTATATAAGAACATGTATTAAACACATAAAACAATAAGTAGACATAGAAGTCATTTATGATATACCTTTCTTTACAGCTCAATTACAATTAAATGTGAAACAAACAGTTTCCAATCCAGATTTCCTTTTAGGAAACAAAAATTTTAGGAGGAATAATTTTAAACAATACTTAGAGCAAATACAATAAATATTTTATAATTTGGCAACCAGTCTTTAAAACTAGTCATATATATATTTACTAGAGAAAAAAAGAAAAGTATGCATTTTCTCTGAGAGTTTCTGACCATCAGGACCTATTTTTCTACAAACATCTTGTTTATTATCAGGAGAGTATATATGATTACAACTGAGCAAACATCTCACACAGGGGTTTGACAAAGTAAATTGTTCCTGAGCCAAGAGGAAAGCTTCCTTATGCTCAGGTAGGCTTATGATACATTGTGTTGTGGTGTTGTTTTGTTTTTAATCACTCCTTGGACTTCCACTTTGGTTGAACTCAGCCCAAGATATCGCGCTCTCCAAAAATAAAAATGAAACTAAAGACCCGACCATATGTTTGGTCCTGATGGTGTTCATTTTCTGGATAAGACTCAAAGAATGAACAGAATGAGTAAAATGCAGCAAACCACCCTGAATGCTGAGAGCTGTTCATGGATTTCCTCTTCGGGTGTAACGTGGCTCAGACTTGCAGGAAATGTACAATGCTCAGTTGGTCTGCCAGGCCCGCTCCATCATTTGCTGTGAGTTTCAGTCCCTCGGACACACGTAGCCCAGCTTAGGGAGTGAAGAGGCCGTATCAAAATCAGTGACTCGCAAATGAGTGCCCCAGGGTCTTCTGTGACCTTTCCTTAGAGGCACCTGGTAGGTAGTGTATGCAGGAGGGATTTTAAGCTATTCTCTGAATGCCAATCTGTACCTTCCAATCAGCACACTTTATTATCGTCCACGTGTTTTCCCTTAGAAATTTAAAATAAACCAACATGTTTAGCTGAAGAAGCTTAGGAGGAGAGAGGCAAAATTCAAACAGGGAAACGAGGGAAGGTTCGAACAAGAAGGCAACATTTGGACTGTTCTTCACAAAATGAGTAGAAGCGCAACAAGAAGTGGAAGGAATGTGCCCTTTACTCCATGCCACGTGTGTTCCTAGCGTAAGAGAGTTCTGGAGAGACATCCAGTGTGTACCTAATACGCCACCATCTTCATTATCCTCCTAGCGAGATGGGAGTCAGCTCAGTTCTCTGAATTATCCAGCTGATGAAATGAGGGCTAGAAAAGAACTCTTGGGACTCACTGGGTTTTCCTGAAGAACTTCCTGATCAACTTAGATTTCCATAAAATTTTAGTACCGAAGAAAGTTTTTTACTAGCCTTCTCTGACAGACAGCTGAACTCCAAGCTGGTTGTATTGTTTCTTTGCTCTCTACCTTGCATTGTGGCTGCCAAATTAAAAATCCCAAGGCATTAGAGTCACCAGGGGATTGTTCCCTTGTTCTTCTCAATAGGGTTCTCCGATATCGCAACTTATTTGGAGTATACTGTGCTATGGAGCTTGAAATGACCTGAGTCTGAGCTTTACTAGTCTGATTTTTCCCAGGGGTGAGTTAAGAGAGTTTAAACAAGTTGTGAAGGACCCACGTGTGGGCAAATGCTATCATGGCTCTGGGTTGTGTGCTGAGAATCCTGGCTCCACTCTGTCTGCTGTCTTTCATCTCTGGGGAGAAAAGGGCAAGACCTATGTTTTCAGATTTTTACAAGTCAAAATGAGAAATAAATCAATTCCATTCTGCCACTGACTGAGAGCACTGATGCAGAATGACACCAAATCTCACTCATTTCTCAAGCAAAGGATAGAATAAAAAGAATAACATGATTTCTCCTGAAGATTGCTAAGTTGAGTCTACATTTTCACTTTTAGAAGTGCAGAACTCAGGTTAAAGGGATGACTATTCACAATGAATATTCTTTCAAGGTCACTTTTCCATGGGTTCCAAAACATATATTTAAAATGCATTGCATTTCATAGTATAAGTTTATAGAAAACTGAAATTGAAAATGCAATTGAGTTTTTATTCTCTGGAAATATTTGCTATATTTTCCTGAATATTTCATCATCGACTCATTTAATATTTTTGAAGTGATCAATCAACGAAATAATGAGAAGTACTGTGTGCTGTACTGGTTCTTTTAGAAGATGTAGTAACAATATAAATTGTGATATTTGTGTATCATAAACTTCAGTAATACTGAAAAGACAAAAGCACATATGGAATAGTTAGGGGGCAATATATATATATATTTTCCCTCAGATTATAGATTCCATGCTAGGTTTATCAG
This sequence comes from Solenodon paradoxus, assembly GCA_004363575.1. Taxonomy (NCBI): domain Eukaryota; kingdom Metazoa; phylum Chordata; class Mammalia; order Eulipotyphla; family Solenodontidae; genus Solenodon; species Solenodon paradoxus. The sequence continues at coordinate 38,304 of RJWH01002138.1, forward strand.
AGGAGAAAAAGACCAATGAAATATATAGAGTTGCCAGGAAAGACTTTTTAGAGCTGATTGAATTTCACTCTATCATAATACAGCTCTCTGTACATTTAACTCAACTTTTGCAATGATTGACCTTGAGCACATTAACTAAGTATTCACATCTATAACAAAGAAATCCGTTACATCTCTAATATCTATCTATCTGTGTAATCTATCTATCTATCTATTCCTATCTGCTCCATAAGAATATTTTATAGGAATATTGTTTTAAACAGTAGAGATACAAAAATGATAATCGCAATCTCTGCCCATAAGGAACTCACAGTCAGCATGAGGGAAGGAGTGGAAACAACTTGCATTCAAAGTATAGTATAGGAATTACTACATCAGTGTGCTTTGATATCTGGAGTGCATCAAGTATAACTGCCTGAGATACATAGGGAGGTCTTCCTGAGGATGAAATGCTTACTTGGATCATGCAGGTTGACGTAGAGTTCATAGAGTGAATGAAGGCAGGAAAAGGGACAGTAAGATAATATAAAAACTTAAAAAGATAACGAGTTTCTAGTATTTTAGTATGACTGGAATATCAAATGACTCAATTATCAAATACTTTTGTATTGTGTCACCCCAACACTTAGTGACTTGACACAGCAATGTATTATTTCTCACAATTACATGGGTTGACTGGACCAGCTGGGGCTGGATGATTCTTTTGCTCCATGTGACATCTGCTAGCATCCCTCTTTTGGATGCATTTAGCTGCCAGCTGGGATGGACTAGGAAGCACAAGACACTTAAATGTCTGGCATCTTATTTTTCTGCCATTGTAGTCTATCCAGGTAGCTGTTTTGAGTTTCTTCACAACATAATGAGCTCAGGGGAGTCAGACATTTTATGTGGCATCTGTCTTCAAAAGGGAAGAAACAGAAGATGCTAAACTTCTTAAAGTTTGTGCCCAGAAATTCAAGAACAGCATCCACCCCGCCCCGCCTCCCCCATTTCTTATTGATCAAGACAAGGACAAGTTTAGTGCAGATTCAGCGTGAGGGAATAGACTCAACCTCTCAGTGGGTAGAGTAATAGATATCTATAGAGAGCAAAGGAAGGATAGTGGGAGCTTTGGGAAAATAGACTGAAAAGTTACCGGAGTAAGATAAGTAATAAATGGGCTGTTCTCTGTTACCTGGAACTGGCCGATCTTATTTATGGGCTTCTAGAACTAGACACTGGTGGAAAAAGAGATCAGGAAATGTGTCCTCCTTTTCTCTCTCGCACTACGAATTGTCTTAAAGGGGTTTGAGTGTCTCCATAGTGATAAAACTTTATTAATGGCTTTGTAATTTTTTTTGATATGCATCTTATATTTTGTTTTCATCTTTTCCCTGCTGCTGAGAATTTAGGCACATTGTTATAGAAAGTACTACAGCAAACACCTTTGTGAATATAATTTTTATATTGCTAGACTACTTTTTAGAAAAGTTTCCAAAAATGAAACAATGGAGGCCAAGGGCATAAAAATGTTAATATAATTACTTAGAGTGGGAACAGAAATCATTTTAGGTTGATTAGGAATTAAGCTATTGTTATTCTCTTGGTTATCTGGGTAACCTTAAAATTTCATTTGTATGGCTTATAACAATATAATGCCTTCCATATTATTTCATGAATTTGCCTCTACCTCTGTACTGTTGGACTAATGTGGGCTATCTGCTTCACACTGTAATATCCTAGGAGTCGAATTTGATTGCCTTTTACCCTAAACCCATTATATTAAGCCATCTTAGGTTTGCATTACATACAGAAGCATCAAGTTATGCACTGTTGCTTTATTTCTTTTTGAAGTTATAAATTGCCTTCCTTTTTCATCTTCCCATTCTTTCTAGAGAAATAAGCAAGTTTTTATTCTCTTATTTCTTAGAAGAGTTCCACAAATACCTAGGTCACAGGGTATTTATTATCTTTTATCTGCAAGCACATATTGAGGTTTTTCCCTATTAAATACAATTTCTTGAGAAAAACTCTGGCACCTGAATTTTCCATCTTTTTGTTTAATATGTTCTAAATGCCTTCAAGATAATACAATGTTTTTATTTAATAAGTAGAAAATATATTGCTTGAAAAACTTCACTGACTTTAATTTAAGAATAAGATATACCAGTTCTAAGATTTTCCTATCTTTCAATTAATCAATTCATGTTTTAATATTTATTAGTATTCTTTTCACTTTGAGAGGACATATTGGATGTTCATTTCATAATTTCTTAAACTATTAGTATATTAATTTTTATTTTTTTTAAGGCATAGAGACTCATTTATATTAATTTGCCTCTTAAAACAACTTTCCTGTATATATAAACTTCATTTGAAATGTTTTAATTTTTATTATGGATAAAGCAGTTGGTGATTTCAGTTATTTTACTTTGACTTAATGTTCTTTCAATAATTTATTACTTTCCAAGAAGTTTAGTGTTTTTGTTTTACATTTACTTCATTTCTAATTTTTTGCATTGTGATAAGATGCTATGACCTATATGATACTAGTAATTTATTGATTTTTTCTTTGAATCTAATATACAATAAAATTTGTAAAATTTTCATGACTCTTTGGAAAGATTATATGGTATACATTTTACATATGCACATATATATGTATTTACAAATACCATGATGCTTTAATTATGCAATTATAATCAACTCCTTCATATACTCTGAATTCTTACATTAATCTCCTTCACAAAATATTTTTGGTGAGTTATTACATTTTAGCTTTGTTTGAATATGTAGACATATATTCATGGCTTTTGTATTTTTGTTACTGTGACATTCTCAGTTTTGTAAAAAAATTTTTCTTTTACTAATGCTTTTTGGCATTTCGTCCTTATCTTATATTACAATTCACACAACCCATACCAGATCTCCTCTGTTTATTTTTTCAGTTTTGGCTTACCTATGTTTCTTTGCTCATTCTTTAATTTTTTTCTGGGTAGTTTTAAGTATCTTGTCTATAAACAAAAATATAATTGGACTTTATTTGACATAATCTGAAATATGTTCACTGGAATTTTCTTCTTAGTCTTGCTTGTTCTATTTTTGTTTGTTTAAAAATCTTTCTTTCTTTAAATATATTACATTTTCTTTGCAGTCTAAGAAAACAAGTAAGGAGATTGCACGCAAAGTATTAGCAACAATCAACTGCCTATTTCAGTGAGGCAGCCATGCGGACTCAGAGTGTATGTGTCAAGAGTAAATGCCATCATCACAGTTCAGTGTTCCTTGTGTCAGAAGCTTTCTCTATGTAGATGATGGTATGCAATAGAGTTCAATCTTTTTATTTCTCATTACTCCCTGTCTACTTAAGTACTATATGTTCATCTATGATTTATGCATAAAGCGAGTAAGAATTTTTTCACTCTCTTTCACCCCAATTTTCACCTGCTTGGAGATGTTATTGCCTTTATTGAGAATACATACTACACGGAGTGGTCTCCCAACTGTCACTCACCTGAGTGAGCAAGTGTGAGTGATTGTTTGAAGCTAGTCCCCTCTTTTCCCACCTTATATGCTGAGGCCATAGAGCATTCAGTCCAGCCTACCGTTCCTTTTGTAGCATTTTCAGTAAGCATTGCTATGTGGATGTCATCCTGTCCTAGTATCTATCACTAAATCAAATTTTCCCCAGCTTTGACCTTTTTTATTTCTGGGAGAAATCAGGTCATGAAAGATAGAGGAGTTAGACTCGTGAATTTATGTCACCATCTTACTCAGAAATTGATATAACTGCTTCTTAAGAAAAATCTAGAACGTAATTCTAAGCATAGCATTAAGATAGAAGTGAGCAAATATCCTTCTTCAGAGCGCTAAATAATTTAATATGATTGAAAATTAATAGTCAGGAGAAAGAAAAGTGCTACAAGTCAAGCCTGCAATAATCATTGTATTGAAATGCCAATTTCTCTGCTCACCAAAAGTCACTCTTCAAATTAATTAGAATACAGATGACTAACATAATATGATTTTTGTGCTTTATTATAGCATTGTAAGATACATTATACTTCCTGATGTTTTTTTCACCTTTGAAGATTGTCAATCTTTTATTATCTGGATTTATAATTTTCATTTTATTCTCTTATCAAAACTTTCCTGCTCAGAACTCCAATACTAGTATGAAAGGAGTTGAAAATCAGAGTTACTTACATTACATTACATCTGGTACATTTGTAGTGGATCATGAAATTTCTTCAAAACTCTTATTTTTTGTTTCCTATTGGGACCCAAAGCCCATAATTCTTGGTAGTTTGATTTAGGTAACAACATGCTGAGAAAATGACTTTACATTGTTGATAACTGTCAGTACAGTCAGAATATTAAAGTGAGGTGATTGTCACTAGGGATAAAATCCATGAATTTTTGTATGCTTGAATGAAAAATATAATTAAAATTGAGTTTCTTAAAAATATAAAAGTACTTTTATAAAAATGTTAAAAATTCTCAGTTCTTTGAGTTTATTTTTTAACTTCTTTTTTAACTTCATTTTTACTTTGAAAATGGCAAATGCTGCTTTAATTAATGGTGGTATTTATTCCCTTCCTCCTCCTTTCCTTTCTTCCCTTCCAACTAAAGTATGTTTTATATTTCACAGATAAAACATACATGAAATTAAAGGAACAGGGGAAAATGTGCTCCTGGGCAGATGGGAGCAATTCACTTCTATAGCATCTCTGAGACACATCCTTCATCTTCTTTGTTATGGCTTCTTGTTCTTCCTGGACTCTGGGTTATTAATTCTTTGATGTGGCTCTTGTTTGAGCTGAAAAAGTCAAAACATATACTGAGGGCTTATAGACTTTTACCTGGAGCCTGCTGGATCAACTTCTGAACCATAAATTATAGTTTTCTAATACTTTCAACCAAGATACAATTTAACTTTCAAGCAGGTGATGGTGCCATATGCTATGCATATTCTGAAGAGAAGAACAGACATGCTGTCTCACCTCTCTCTTTCACTACGCAGCATGTGTGGCAGAAAATTTTCCAGAACACTTACTGTGAGCATAAACCTTTATTTGATAGTCTTGATCAAGAAATAGCTCAGTAGAGACTTTGTTATTTGGGAAAGGTGGACAAAATGTTTTATAGGACTATAGTAAGAGTAGGTCATTGGAAGTTTGTAGGTCTAAGGAATAGTTGACCAAAGATGATTCTTGAAAAATGTACCAAAACACTGATGGTCAGTTAGTATTATATCAAGAAGGGGGAGGACTGGTTAGGGGTAAAAATTATGTGTAAGAGGGGTCAGGGAGAAACAAATTCAGGAGAAAGGACAAAGGAGAGCCCAAGTGAAAAATCATCAGTCCTTCAGTGTGCTTTATTAACAACATGGGGATTTAGCAAACAGAAGAAAATGAAGAGGCAGAGGTTCCAATTAATTTACTGTGAAGTACTGACCAATTCCAAGATCATCAAAGTTCTTAACATGAGTTGGTGAAATTTGCAAAAATGATTGAAGGGCTACAACTGTCACTTACTATGCTTCAATTCCTACTGTAGTGGTGACAAGGAGTTGTACAAATTAAATATTGTAAGAATATGTGCTGTTATTCAATTTATTCCACTAATTTTACCGACTTCCTATGCACACACTTGCCCTCATAATCTAGTGGAAGACACGAACTTTAGCAATCACCCTAATGAATATATGATTTGATAAGTGTAATGAGTATATAATCCTAAAGAGAGCTATGTTTTGAAGGAAAGGAATAGGTCTTTAAGAAGACCTACTAAGATATATTTACTCAGTCTAAGATGTTAGAGAATAATTTCCTGGGAAAGTGAGAGAAAGTAAGGTATGAGAGTGAATGGAAGTTGAAGTAGAAAGAGCTAGTTTGAATTTTGGAAAGTTCAGCATTATCTTACGTGTTACTCTAAGAGAAATGTGCAATATAGATATTTTCTATTTTTTAACATTTTTATTGGGAAGATGAAGGATTTTTAAACATTAAAATACATAATGCAACAGTTTTAGGGAAAATACTCTACATGAAATGGTAATCTTGGCAACATCTCATTATACCTTTGTCTAAATCCTTGGAATGTTACAATACCAAGAGTGAACACTTGTGGGAACTATGGATTTTGAATGATTATTATATGTCAATGTTGGTTCATCAATTGTAACAAATATACCACTCTATTGGGGGATGTTAATAATGGGGAAAGATTTGCATGTGTGAGGACTGGGACTACATGGGACATTTCTGTACTTCTCACTCAGTTTTGTTGTGTACCCAATGCTATTCTAGGCAAATTGTCTTTAAAAATATGTAATATTCCTGCCTTAATACAATCATTTTTATTTTCCCATAATGACTTCCTCCCAGTGTATCTATATGGGCACACACACACACACACACACACACACACACACACAATTTAGGGTGTATTCACAATAAATGGACCAGATTTTGCTTTGCTTGTAAAGCCTAATATTTTATCAAAATCATTAAAATACTTTTTCTAGCATCTATAATTAAACTTGAGAGTTATTTTATCATATATCATCATGATGATACATTTGAATTTGTGAAATATTTCCCTTTTGCTGGAAATTAATGTTTCTAGTTGTGAGATTTGTGTTATGGCATACATTTTTAATGTATATATATATATATTTTTTTTTTCTGTTAGACACAGGTTTTTGTTCTTATTGAATTACATTTTAAGGAAAACATCCCAGAAATGATAATATTGACCTATACTTATATTTTAGCAATATTAATTAATAAATTTAGTTTGAAAAATTTCCAATGTACTCTTTTGTCACTAAAGTATTTTTAAAGTATACTGTATGATAGTGTTTAAGGTATAATGCTATTGCACACCTTATTGACTATAGTATAAACATAATTTTTATAGCACTAAGAACTAAAGAAGTCTTGTGACTCATTTTATTGTTGTCTGAACCAAACTCACAGTACCTTAGAGGTGTGCTTGTGTTTCAGGTATCCTCGGAAAAGCTTGCAAGGTCATGGGTAGTGAGAAATGGGATGGTCTGTTATCTTGTCAGAACTGAAAAATTTGAAAAAAAATGTTTCATTACCTTTTAAGTTATACATGCATTTTGCAAATAATTACAAGTCACTTGTTCCTCCTCCGTGTATAGCTCACTGACCAGAGTGAATCACTGAAGTTGTAAAGGTTGATTTATGATTTCTTCTGTTTATATCATTATATGCATTTTAAGATATTGAATTCGCAACTCACTGTGTGTGCTTTTTACTATCTACCCATCGCCAGAGTTTTGGGGCTCTTTATCACTGCCTAGTTCTTTCCTCCTTCTCTTTATTCCCTCCCCCTTCCAACCTCTCCTGCCTCTACACTTTTGCAATCTGAATTTTGTTGAGATCTGTCTCTTTTGTTTCTTTGTTTTCTACTTATAAACACATACCCAAAGAATACAAAAACACTAATCAGAAAGCATGTATGCACCCCTATGTTTACAGCAACATAATTCACAATAACTAACACATGGAAACAACTTAAATGCCCATCAACAAATGACTGGATAAAGCAGCTGTGATCTATAAGCATGATGTGCTTTTTATTACAAACAAGTTTTAAAAGCACTTGTGTACACAAAGATTTTGTTCGCATGTGCTGAAACGATCTATTTAAAATGTTTCTTGGCAATTGTGTTTGTTTTATTGGATAGGAAATGAAGCTGTATATGTTATTTTTCCCATTCTTTTGAACTTCGCTAGAAATACTATTTGCACAATCAGTTACCAACCACAAGGAGTCAGTAGTTTACCACATCCTCACTCTAAGGAGTTTGTAGGTGCAATTCTATGCACCCAACTGAATTGGGTGGTGTCAAAAAAAGGTCACACATATGGTGCAAGTCTTATGTAAATACCAAGGTCTTCTCTGCCTTAAAAAGGTCATATTTATTTGTATGCCTTTTTTTAGGTCAGTACAATAAACTGATAAATTAGCAAATACCATTAAAATTTTTTAATTGTTCTTCCCTTCTAAGAATGTGAAGAGTGAATGGAATACAGTTTTTGAAGGATTAGAGGGCTTACCTACTCAGCTCAGGACAGTATCTCATTGAGTCTGAGGCATAGGAGTTGTTCAAAGTGAAAACATGGTGTACTTGCTCAGAACCGATGTCAGGAAACACCAGGTTTTATCTACTACTGGTGAACACCTCAACTGTAAACAACCTGATACTTTCTAAAGTCTTCATTATACTACTTTGTCATAGGCAGGATTTAATCAAGAGTAAATCGTTTTTTTTTAGATGGACGTTGTTACTTTAGAAGCAGGTGGAAAAAATTGCATATTTTCCTAAATATGTTTTTAAAGATGAAACAGGATCAAAATTATTTCATTAGACACAACATATTTATAGAAGTAAAGTAGAAATTTGGTTTGATTTATAAATTCTGCTTGAAATGCAATGTCACAGAAAACTCTCTCTAACATAAATAAAGTTAGTCATCTGTCCTTGTGATGTGTGGTTTGCTCTGCTGTGGTTAATACTCTCTGATTAAAAATACACATTATGGCAGAGTAGAGATAGCTTTGGTTAAAAAATGACAGGGAACAAAGCAAAGACATAAATTTACAACATCCAGTGCTATTTTATGACCCTAATAAGTCATCTTTAACTTTGACCTAAAGTTACTTGGTGAATAAATCATCTTAGTATTTTTAACTTGTGCTTTTTAATATGTGAGTCTGTTGGTTTGCATAATGAAGAAATCTTGAATAATAATCTATGTGTTTGGAAGATGTATTTTGTAATTTTAATAAAATAACAGATTTGCCTGTGACCAGTTTTCAATTTTGCTTTAAATAATGTCAAGTATTCATTTGTTGTGAATTTATACAGCAAAGTCATAAATTCTCCACGTTTAGATTTATTGTAGAGAGTAGTATCCCTTAATCATATTGTTTTAAAGATGACTCTATAATATAGCCTGAAAATTGAAATTATAAAAGAAGGTAAAAAACATTCTGGTTATATAAAAATATAAAGTCCGGTAAGTACTATACATTTTATAAGTTAATATTTTATATTAAAAAACAACCTTTAATAAAATATGAATATACTACAGCAAACAAGTGAATTCCTCTGTCTAGCTCCTCCTTCACAATGAGATGATTACCCTGGGTTCAGAACCCTTGGCCACCAAGTACTCTGGCTCCTAGTTCTTGAATATCATTTGCTTCTGTTCATTTTCTTTAAGTCCTACTACATTAGTTCAGTCGCTTATATTTAGTCTGTAGCTATTTTGACGGTTGAGCAAATGAATGACATACAAAACTCTGTTATTTATGGATTTATGATTGAAATATGCATACAGGTATTCTATAGTAATAGATTATTATGTGTAGCTGTGGCACATTTTGGGTAGGTAAAGTCTTAAAATAGATTACTGAATGTTAGAATTTGCATTACCTATGTGCTATTTTTTTTCATTCGCCATCTGTGGGAAATTAAAACATTTGGTGAGGATTATTATTTAATTAATAAATTTCAAAGGAAATATATATAATGTATAATATTGTGTAAATTTAAGGTACAGAGGTGTTATATTAAAAAGAACTTTATTGAAGGAACACTTCATTAGAATACAATATAGGTTGAAGATTTGCATCACTGTGAATCAGCATCTGTATATAATGTGGCTAAGTTTGCCACCAATAGTCCGATTTTATCTTTCACTATATAGCTATCTTGATATATTTCGGTGAAGATTATCACTGATCACAGAATAGATTGGTAAATTGCTGTTTGAATGAGCAGGAACATTATGTGTTTATTTACAAACACAGTATCCTGATGAATGTTGAAACTAAAATTAATGACTGAAGAAAATAATAAAACTGTGTAGCTGAAGATGTCTTTAAAATGTCTTTTGTTTTCTGTATTTTGGAAAGCTTTGACATCTAGAGAGATGACCCTGGAGAGAGGAATTACTCCAGATAGCAAACACTTGCCCTGGAGTGTGACTTTAACATGCAAAACAACCAGTCCAGAGTCTACACCCTCATCTTTATCACATTCAGGGAGCATCACCTTTCTATTCATTATCCCAGGAGGAGGTATCAGTCCCCTAGAGGCAGTCAGTCCCTATACTCTAGAGCCCACTGAAAATATTCAAATGAGCCAGTCATAAGTCTGTTCACCCTGCCTTGACTAATCTTTCTTGGGGAAATGATAACATGCCTGCCTCCACCCGGTCTCTTGATGAAGATGGTGCTTCTCCCTCCCTTTGGCCTCTTTGTGAGTTGTTATGCCCCATCCCCTTCAGCGTGCGAACTTTCTTTTCAATGACAGTCATTGATCTGTTGGCCTCATTGTATCTGAATAATAATAACCTCTATATTTTAAAAGAGCAGAGATTATTTTTTTTTAATCAAGTAATAATGGATATATAACATTAGATTGGCTTCAGGGATATAACAAAATGATTTGATAGGTGTATGCATTGTGAAATGATCACCAAAACAAGTCCAGTTACCATCTGTCACCCTAAAAAGTTAACTTTTAGGAACTCCTTCCTGACCCCCTTAACCCTTTTGCTCAACCCTCAATCCCTCCTATCAAGAAAGCACCTTTCTGTTCTCTGTATCCATGAGCTTTATTTTGTTATGTTTTGTTTTGTTTGCTTCGCTTGCTAGATTTCACACATAAGTGAAATCAGATAGTATTTATCTTTTTCTGTATGATTTATATCACTCAATTTCCATCATGTTGTCACAACTGGCAAGATGTATTTATTTTTATGGTTGGGTAGCTTCCATTGTAAGTTCTTCTCTCACTAAATGCATCATATTGTTTACATATCTTGGCTATTGTGAATAACCCCACCATGAAAATATGGGTGAATATACCTTTTCAAATTAGTGTTGTTTTGTTTATTTGGTTTTGCTGAATCACTACAAGTGGAATTCCTGGATCTTATTTTAAATTTCTTGCAGAATCTCTAATGGTGTGCCCTGGTGTCCTGATGTCCCTAAAAGTAAGTGTATGAGTACTGTATGTATGCTGTTTGAATGATACCTTAGAATATGATAGCGTGGCATGAGGCTTGCAGCTGGACTTTGCAAAGGAACAAATTTGTTCTCTTAATTGAGTTTTTTATTCTTGAATAGTACCCAATTTAAAACAACAAGTTCAGGAATCATTGGCAATTTTTTATTTTGTACTGTGAGGGAAGGTATTTGGACTTACGTGGAGTTTCTGTGGAGGTAGAAATGTATATTAGTGTTCTTCAAAATTTAAGTCTTTAGCAGTGTATTTGCTTCAATGTAGGCTTCCAAATGGCTTGCATATTCTGCTTGGGCATGTGTGATATCCTTCTTATATGTAGGTGATTTGTCCCTAAATACTGGGCTAGATAAACCAAAGGTAGGACTTTTCCTGGTTCTTGTCCTCCTTCATCCTACTGACAAACGTCATGGGTAAAGAGATGATAGTTTATTTTGATCTCACAAAAAAAGCAAGTACTGATTCTTATGGTCTGATCTGGACAAAAGTGGTATTGAACTAATTGAATTATTTTCTGGAATCTTTAATTGAAAAATATACCCGTATATTAAAATAGCATCTAAAATGCATTTTATTATTTTAGCACAGTCCTTATCATTAATTTCATGCTCTCTCTTTTGTGCATGAATGTATATTGATTAGATTGAGTTACAATGAATTACTGACATGTGACCATTTTTGGTACTAATGGCAATGCCATATTCTTCAATTTTATGTTGTTCAAGAAGAAAGAGGCATGACAGGAGGGAAGACCATGACAAAAAATGGTAACAATAGGGAGCCAGGCCACAGAAGTCCCCCTTGCTGTACTGAATTATTCTAATTCTCATATCTAAGGTAGGCAGTATACCTGGGGGAGTGAGATGCCAGACATGGGCGAAGGGCATGGAGACCAGGTATCTTAGTTTCTGTCCTCTGGTTTTGAATCTTGAGGTTCTTATCCATTAGAAAGGACAAATATTTGGAAAAGGAGCCAAAAGCATTATCTTTCATTCAGCAAATACTTATGAGAAATTAATAAGAATCTGATCCCATGGAAGGTGCCAGTTATAGTTTTGAATTAAATAGTTACTGTCTCTAAGGATCTGAGGTTTGAAGTTAAGATTTGGGGCATTAAAACAAGGCTGCCATTAAGTGATGCTGGGAGTTCTTCATGCTGATTGAAGAGATTTTGTACATTCAAGCATGTGCTGCTCTGCCAACTCAAAAAAGAAGTGGGCATCTTTTAGGAAGTAAAGACTTTGGAAAGAAATCTATTTGGAGCTTCCAAAACATGTGAGAGAGGTGAGGCTGTGGGGAAGGGTACAATGTTAGGCAGGATCATGCTGCAGAGGAACCTCTAGAGCATGGTAAAAGATCTGGCTTCTGATCTAAATAAAAGGCAAAGGTATTCAATACAATCAGAGGACTGTCAAGTAAAGTGATGATTTTGACTTTGCAAAAGATTATTCTGGTTTCTTCATGAGGAAGAGACTGGAGACAAGCCAGACCAAAACCAGAGAAATGTTAGACTCTTAGAATAGGTTGTTAGCATTTGACGTGATAAGAAATGAATGGATTCCAAATAAATATCTCAGGTGAATCAACAGGATTACTGGTGGTGGTATGTGGAGTGATAAAAAAGAAAAATCAAGGTCAACTACTAGATGGTTGATCTGAATAATCGACTATTCAGAGATGCCACCGATTGTAACTAAGGCTTTGGCTTGGGAACCTAAGTAAATTCCATATGAGGGTTTATGCTTTGGGTCTTAGAGGCTAATTTATTTATTCATTTTAATAAATTTCATTATATTTTATTCTTATACCTCATAATATCTTAACTGGTTCATTTAATGTTTTCCTAGATTTCCCCCATTTTTTTATTTAACAATGTTTCTGGGGCTCTCTGTCTTAATTTTCTTAGTCTGTTGTGAATTTCATTATACTATTTTATTTCACCAACATCTTTTTCCTCGTTTTCATTTGCCTGGTTTTATCTAGTTTTCATGAATTATATTAAAGGGTTTTTTAATTCTTAGACTCTACTTTTTATTTTAGTTTTTATTGCTTCAAATATATTTTCATTTCTCTTAGTTTATTTTATCCTTTAATTATTTAGTATAGTTTATCGATGACTGTGCTTTGCCTTATTACGTGGATTGTAAGATAAATGGTAATTTCGAGGATAGATTTTGTGTGAGCCCATCCTCAAACAAGGGGGCTATGTATTTACTTTCTGGATGCTCTGAAACAGACCTGCCTGTGTCCTTTAACAAATTGACCTCTATTTTCAACGATTTGCTTCTGTGCTTCAGAAAGAATAAGAGGGAATACACAGGTCAGAACTTCAGAAAATAAGTTTGCTTACTCTGATGGCATATATGAAATGCTTAAGCAGTTTATAAGACATCCACAAAATACAAAATCCATGTTTTTTATCATCTACCATCACTAAACACTTGACAAAGTTTATATTACTATCATGCTATGAGAGATAATCATAATAACGAAATAGTGATAAATATTATTTATTAAGTATTTGCTATGTTTTATAATAAACTATGATTTAACATATATTATTTTCATGCTTTATTTTCATAGTATCCCTTAGAGGTATATATGTGTCTATATACACACATATGTACATATACACATGTATGTGTATGCATATACATATATACATACATATGTATACACACATATGTGTATACACACATATATTTATTGACTTAAACATAAAAAATGAAGTTTATTGAAGAAAATGTGGACTGTGGAGACAGGCAGACCTGGATTCGAATCTTGACGCTGCCACAACTAGCTGTGTGATGATCTTGAACAAATGCTCTGAGCAAGAGTATATTTTCAAATCTCTTTGAACCTCAGTTTGTTATTTTTAAAAGACGGACTGCAGGATGCAGCGAAGATCAAATGAATGATGCTTATGGAGTCCATGATTACTGGTGGGTAATCAGGCTATTTGAGGCCTCTCTTTAGTGTCTGCTTCTGTGTCATTGCCCAGACTTCCTTTTCCCACCTTCCTTAGAAACTGTCCTTCAGACGTCGTCCTTTCTACTGAACAGCCAAGATCCTCAAGATGTGAATCACAGAAATCTTGTAATTTTGAGAAATTTCCAAGTTTGCTTTCTTTGGAGGTCACAGAAGCCAAGAGAAAGGTGCATGGTAAAGGAGCATTAGGCTTTGTTCTCAATGTCTATTTTGAGTCCTGAGTTTATTCATTCACCCTCAACGTGCTCACAGATTAGTTTTTCAATTTGCTTCTCCAAAAAGAAGACAGTTCTGGCCGAATGGCTCTCTGGAAGAATCTAAAGAATAATCTCTCTGGACAAAGTTTTTGTATCCACCCAGTTTTACTTCTATTCCTACACTTGAAGCTAAAATAAAAGTTCTGAATTTTGAAAAGTAGTAACCAAGGATTCGTACTGGCCTTCAATTCGCTTTCTTAATATCATCCTCCTCTCCTCTATTTTTGTCTCTCTGTCTTGTTTACCCTCTACCTTTATCTCTATTTCTCTATTTGCATTTCTATCTAGAGAAATCTCGCTATATATACATATAATATCTGTCTATATAAATTTGTCTCTATCATCTATATGAATTATGGATTATTATTTCAAAGAAGATAAGTATTGTCTCTCTAATAAGTCTGAATTGGTAGTGGTCCAGGTCCACCCCATAATATAACTTCTGCTTTGTTGTACCTCCCCTTCAGGATTAGTCCTTACCTCAAAGTTAAAAATCATTCAACCTCCATCATATTTTTCCAGTTCACAGATAGGTAAAAAAGTAAATTTGAAATGATCAGTTTTCTTTTTTTATTTTGAAGGAAAGTTGCAGGCAGTAAAAAGATAAGCAAGCAGGTTGGCAGGAGAGAGAGGAAGAAGGAAGCACTTTATCTATTTTATTTGGTTGTTTATCCTGGTTATTTCTGCTTCCCTACCACCCCAGGTCACAAACCTGGGTCCCTGGGATGTATGTTGACTGTGTCAGTCAGAGGCAGTGAACTCAACTACTAGACCACCAACATGTACTGTGCTGATCAGTTTGCTTTTCAGAGGATGGAAGCTATGTGAATTATATCTACTCACACTTCAATGGCAAAGACTTAGTCACGTGGCTACATCATCCTCATGATGGAGGCTGAGAAAAATAGTCTTTTCCTGTGTACTCTCCTCACAAAAATCTGGGAATTTTTTTAAAGTAAAAAGGAGGATGGAAGATGGATAGTGATTGTGGAATGGAGGTAATTAATTTCTCTCTACACTATTATTAGAATGAGTATGTTTCCACTTAGGCAAAGTGGCTACAGTTAATTTAAAAAAGAGAACAATGGACGATGAGTCTTTCATAAGAATCTTTGGAATGTGACTCAGTAGAAAATCCATTATTTCTACAAGTCTACTGAAAATAACAGCAATATTGAAAAAAATATTGCATCTTCACTAAGACTTTATATGTGCATGTCACACACATTGTCTTGTTCATTTCTTACAAATATGCATGATATAGGTATCATCTCTTCACATGTGAAGCTGAGAAAACCGAAGGTTGAAGGCGGGCACTTGCCCAAGCTCACACAGGGAACACGCAGCAGAGACAGGAGTGAGTGTGCAGCTGAGCCTCCAGGGCTTGTCAGCTTCCCCACAACTCACTTCCCTGCGCTTTAGGATCACAGAAAGATTCCCAGCATCCATATTTTCTGAAGACACTTACTAAATGAACTCAAACAAGTATCTGTCCCATAATCTGATTCACGGTTGGTTAGGATGCCTTCTGCCTGTTTTCCCTTCCAGATCCAGTCTCTCCCCTTCTCTTGTGTGCTTGAGCCCCATGGTGTGCTTGAGCCCCAGGAAGGCAAAACATCGAGGCTGTATCACTCAGATGCCTTTGCCCTCGGACTTCAGTTGGAGGGAGGCTAGAGCAGGACATGTGAATGAAGCAGGATATAGAAGTTGAGGAATACGTTTTCTCTTCTCTCTTTATACTGAGGTGTGGTTGCTCGGTTGCTGAGTTCCTCTTTCCCATGGTTACATCTTTTATTAGGTTTGCTTTTTTTTTTTTTTACATTCTCCGTGAACATTAGATTAAAGGAGAATGACAGTCTCCCGTTGTCACCAGCCCCTGGGAGCTTCACTAAGACTATTGGTTACATAATGTTTTCCTGACTTCCATAGGTGGACTCTCACCATGTCAACCTAATAAATGATAGTAAATAAATAGTAGTAAGTGTCATAATAATCAATGCCATCTGCTTTCTTTTGCGATCAAAAAAATAATTATTGGATTATTCTCATGAGTTTAAAAAGAGCCATCATCAGACAACCCATGTTGTCTTTTTGTTCCTTTAACGTGATAGTACCTTAAAATAAAAATCTGCTTAATTTCATGGCCATGACCTGTAGTATATGGCAGAGAGTCTTTCTAAGGGGTAGTGTCTACAATATTCTGGTCATTTGGCTTAGAAATATGGAAGATAAAGTTAGTTTTATTGACTGTATAAGCTGACGTGATGATTGTTCAGTAACCTAACCATGTCCAAACTTCTTTGGATTCTCACTAGGATTAAACCACTCAAGTTGGAGTTCCTTCTTATTAATTTTAATTGACATGTTGATACACTGGTTATTTGATTACTTTCACCATGTGACTCCTTCTCAAATATTTTTCCTGATGAGTGATTAAATATACATATTGTCCCAGGGAAACAAACTCAATTTTCTTCAGCTGTATTGTTTCCTGATGTTCTCAGATTTTGACTATTCAGAGGGTTTTAGCTAGAAGTTGGTTAAATCTTGCTGATTAAGAATACTTTAGTCATTCTACAGCCTAGCTGAGAATGCTTATGATCTGGAAAGCCCTCAAATTTCACATCAACTTTTCTTTTAAATAAGTAACAAAATTAAGTCTTTCATGCCAATATTTTGATGAGATCCCGAATCTCCCTTTTAATTACATTCTCTTTCACTTTATGGAGCTATCACCCACAAACAATATAAAATCTTTATTGATCTCCACTGATCTTTTATTATTTATTGAGTCTAGACAGACGATATTCGTGAACCAAATTTTGTGTGCTTGACATTGATTTTAAGTTCAAAATACTCTCAGTGGCAATCATTAGCATCAGTTACTTTTTAATTGAATTTTTATTTTGTGTAATGCAATGTTCTAGACTCATGTATCATCTCAGAAATCCTTACAACCCTGTAAACATTAGTGTGCCCAGTTTACAAATGAGCAAACTGTGTCTTAAAGAGTTTACTTTGCTTGTCCATGTTAAACCTAAGTGGAGACCTGAGGATTTAACTCTGATTCTTATGCAAAAATCTTTTAACCAGCTTACCCACTGTATTCAAACAATCACTTAGTTTATGTGAAGAGAACTTTGTGACACTGTAGAAAGCAATCTTAAACCTATCAACAGAACACTGACTTCTATTCCAATGCTCAATAGTATCTCTTTTTAAAACCAGGCAATTTCAGGTAACTTTTACATGATAACATTCATTTTAATGAAATGAAAGCAATGACCTTCTGCCAAACAAAAGAGAACAATATATCCATAAGATCATCTATTTTGATATTATAACTTTATTATTAAAAAAAAATCAAAATTGGCCTCTGTAGAAAATTGTTCTTCAGAGCACTGGAAAAAAAAAAGTGTCCCTGCATTAATATATAAAACTAAAATCACTCTTTGGCATGCATTTGCTAACACCCAAACGTGTATATTATGTGCAATTGCATAAAGCAAGTCAGCTTAGTTAGTTAATTTTGCAGTCAATGCTTCCTGCCAGGGACACAGGAAATATGAAGGGAGTCTCTTACTGTGTTTTTCGGAAACCGATGTCATGTTATTACCCCAAACCTGAGAGTTTGGTGTAGGCTCCAGGGTCTTCACAGAGTGTGCTCATGGATTGGGGATAATCCAGAGCTGATTCTCCAGG
Source organism: Solenodon paradoxus (assembly GCA_004363575.1). Classification (NCBI taxonomy): domain Eukaryota; kingdom Metazoa; phylum Chordata; class Mammalia; order Eulipotyphla; family Solenodontidae; genus Solenodon; species Solenodon paradoxus. The sequence goes on from RJWH01002138.1 coordinate 56,301, forward strand.
TAGAGTATGACTTCCTCAGTTGGCATCAAGTGGCCCATCTCCAGGGTTGATGTCACCTCCCGTTCTGGTGGCATGGCAGCCAGAGTAACAATTTCTTGGGTACGCCCGTTGGCAGCCATTGTGATAGGTGCTGGTTGATCTCCTGGAATGCCAACCCTACCATCTGCTCTCCTGATTGCACAGCAATAGGATCCCTTAGCAACCAGAATCACAGTCCTCACCTCCTGGTGTCTGTCCCAGTGCAAGCTCCAGTGGTTTGCTCCTCACTTCCCATTAAGTGCCCAGGTCAGAGAAGCGCTGGTTAGGGAAAATCACCTTCACTGTATTCATCTCTTTCACGCCTCTAGGTCTCTGCAATCTCTCATCGAATCACATCAAATTAGTCCCCTGCAGACTTACCTCTACCAGGGTGCATTGTGATTTATGTCTTTGCTTTGTTTATCTTTTTTAAAATAAGCAATTATTTTAAGAAGCATTTAATGCTGTGTTTGCTACAAAAAGGTCAAAGACATTAATACAACAAATGCTTATTGAACATCTGTGGTGCACACAAAGCTCTGGGTCCTTAAAGAAGTGATGGACCTTAAAGTCACCACTGGGCTTACTATGCAACCGGGCACAGTGTGTTCTGAGGGCACAACTGAGGAAGGAACAACTGATTTTCCTCCAGGAAAATCAAAGAATCTTTATGAAGGCTACATTTCAATTGGATTTGTAATGATGTATAGGAGTTTTCCAGAAGAGGATGGGAAGAAAGGTAGAAGAAACATTTGGGCAGAGCCTGGAACATTTGCAAATACATATCATCTCATGGAAGGATTAGGTATGTACAAGGGGAGAAATTCTTTTCAGATGGATATGGTGTCAAAGAACAGGGCAGGAAAGGTTATTGCAACTAGATTGTGAAGACTATGCTAAAAAATTTGGGCTTTATTCCAGCCACTAGAAGACACTCCAACAAGCAGTGTTGAAAATACAATAAAATGAAGAAAAACAAGTTGCATTCAGGCAGTTCAGGAGAGACAAAAGAGGCCTGATTTAAGTCAGGAGAGATGAAAACTCGCCCTGTTTGATTAAAGAGACTTTTCTGTGATTGTGTTTATGTGGAGACTCTTTTCTTATGGTCAAAGAAAAAGCAAGGACATAATGTATTCTATCACCCAGTTTATCTAAACTTACATGTAAGGCATTGCCTTTTGAGACTTCTGTACTAAGAAAAACTTCATTTCAGTTGAGGAGCTGACTCAGAATTAAATTTAAAATTTAATAGTACTACCATTTTGAGATTTATTCAGGGTGTTTGCCATGTCATGATTTCCTATTCAATTTTTATTTTATCATATCTTTGAATGATATTTAACTGAAAAGTTATTTTTTTTCTTTCTTACTAATGCAAAGCGGTGTATGAATAAAGGCAAATAAAAATAAAATGTAATATATATGCATACACACATAATATGCATTCAAATTTGAGTTTAATTTTGGTTAATGAGAACATTTTTTAATTCTTCCAGACCCTTCAAATGTCAGTTCAATAGTTTTCAAATATTGTGTTTCCTGTGAAATTCCAGAGCCTGTAAATCAAGCAAGGAGATAGATCAAAATGGAGACAGCTAAAATATGTGCAATTTTATTTTTGAGAAAAAATACTTCAATGTTTGTATTTGTTTATTTTGATTTTTGATAATGGCATTTGGAAACTCTTGACCTAGCAACTCTTTCTAGAAATCTAGAAGGTAGATGTGTAAATACAAATTGCTTTCTACCAGCCTATCATTTTCTTCAGTTTATTTTAGAAATTAAATTGGTTATACTGTGACCTCATAACTTACCTATATTTCTCCCAGGACAGAATTCACAATATTATATAGAATCAGATCGGAAGTTCATTGAAAATAGCTTTTGTTGCCTTGACTGAAGACATAGTGTGACCACAAAGAATCATGGACATATACTGCAATAGCTCTCTCTCAACCAACAAAATCCAAACAGTGCTCTTTTAGAAGTAGTGAGGACAGCTTTATTATGTGTAGGCCAGATATAGAATCTGAGCCCCAAAATGCTTTTGGGATACACTTTTATTGGTGCGAGGGGAAGGTGTGAATTAGAAAGGGAATTACAAACAGAATTCACTTATTCATTAGTGAATTCCTCACATGGATAAAATACAGGATTTACATAATTGTAAATGCACATAGTGTTTCGTTCTCAGAAAGGGGTCCCTTTTTATCTAGTCTGATAGCTTCCAGCCAGTCTAGACTTTCAGGCACCTGGTGGCTGGGTGGCCATGGTTGGTCCTCAGCGGTTAGAAACGGGGGGTGCGGCTTCCTTCCTTCTACAATAATAGTTGGTAAGTTTATTTGCCTCATTCGTCATTTTGTCATAGTCTATTTATGTGCTCAGTTAACTACCATCTTTCTTAAAGATAATAACTTAATCATTACTTTATGAAAAGAACTTAACTTAATCCTTTGATAAGTTTGAGCTCATCTTTTCGTGCTTTTACATCATCTTCTATCAACAACTCTTTTGCAATATTTGGATGGTTATAACTTTGCATTTATTTGTGCGATCTTTTAATATTTGTCTCCTCCAAAAGATTTGAGATTCATTCAATAATGGAGAGTCATTTGTCTATTTATTTATTATTTTACTTATTGCTATATTTTAGCACAGTGCCTAATTCCTGATGGTGATTCCAAAAGGTGTTGGATGTAAAAACAAATGGATGTACTTCCTTATCAGTGGGTATGGTGGCACACTTTTGCACTTTGATGAATCAAAAATAGTTTGCAAGCGTTTTGGCAGTGCTAATCTTCATATTCCTTGAAGGAGTGAGTCTCTTTTTTGGTGATTCATATATATATATATATTTATTATATATAAAAGATTACGCAGATTGTTTTAACTTTGGAAAAATTATTAAATGCAAAGTAAAGTGAATTGTTCACATGTCAGTTCACTGCAAGATTTTTAAAGTAAGAAATAGTTGACTAAGAATACAGCAAATTTTGTGTATTGAAAATTAACAAAATAGCTCCTTTTGTGGCATATGCAACATAATTGAAATAAAGCATAGCAAAAAGATAAAGAACTGAGATGTTCTATAGCTTCTCTGAAACACTCTGTTTGAAGTCATTGCAGTAAAAAACGCACATCCACTAGGTCTTCTTGGATACTTAGTCAGCAGTCTTAACCACAGACTGTCATGTTCCTGAGTTCAGGAATTATCTCTACCATTTTTTTTTTTTTTTACTAATGTAATTAAAACACATCAGGGAGCAGGCAGTGTGCAGGGCACAGTAGAGGAGTATGCCTTTTGGAGTCAGTGTGACTTGAATTCAAGATCTGGCCAGGCATTGTGTTAACTGAAAGCCCCTGGGGTACTCCTTATTCTTTTCAAACCTTAATGTATCCATTAAAAACTGAGATAACAATGTTAGCTTTGCACTGATGATTAAAAGAGCCACTGTACGTAAAGCACTGAACGCACGTCTGTTATTATTCTCAGAAAAAGATTCTGAAGCAATTGAAAGATAGATCAGAAATATTTCAATATCTATCCTGGAAATTTTGGTAAACTATATGAGACAATAGAATGGTTAATTAATTTTTACTCCTATGGAATTGAATGGTGGAGTTATAGTTAAAAAGTAGCAAATTCACATTCGCTATTATTAGCCAAATACCAGCCAGCGAAAGATTATTTCCTTAGAATGTCAGTATACTTAAGGAATACACAATCTTTGGTGGACGTACAGGTTTCTTTATAAGTCAAATAGTAATTAGAATGTTTCTGATAGAAAACTGTAAGGAAGAATTAGAATGGTTGTGGTGCACTGAATGCATTACATACAGTACAAACATCCATCCAACGCCACACACCTTAAACCTATGTAATGTTACATATAATGTTCCTTCAATAAAATTAATTAAAAAAAAAAGAAAACTGCAACAATGGGATTCTTGGCATATTTAAATGCAGCTCAGAGCCAGGCAGACTGAGAACTACCTGATAAATGTTCCAAACCTGAGGATGGGAGAAATTTGCTTTTTCGCTGAAACTTAACCAGCTAGACTGAGTTCCCCATTCTGCTTCTGTTGCTGCTTGGGAACAAAGATTCTAGGCACCATCTGATTCTTTCTTTGCCTTGTGGAATTTTGCACCTAAATTCTGTAAGAACAGGTTCAGATGAGCTGAGGAGGTAGGGCACAGTGGAGAAAAAGAGTTTTAGCTGCTCTTATGGCTCAACAAAAGGCACAAGACCCTGAAGGCTTATTCCAAGGACGTTATGGGAGGGCAGGCCAGGTGGAGTTGTGGGTGGAGGTGTGGGGGGAAAAAGACCTGTTCATCCTTTCCAGCAGCCATGAAGCAAAGACATAAAAACATCCTGTGACCTTAGCTTGCTGGAATGTTGCCAGCAGACAAAGAACTTCGAGAGCTTGAAACCCCTTCCCCTAATTTACATCCCTCTCTTCCCGTTTGCTCTAGCCTATATGTGTGCTCTAACCAGAAGCCTGTGCTCAGTCTTTGTGGGGAAAGGACCCCTGCTGAGCCCATGCAAAAGAAATCTGCCTAAAATACTTCCACAAGAGTGCCCCCTTGGTTTAGCCCAGAGTCATAACAGAGGCAGCTGAGTGGGACAGATTCTCAGCTCCTAGGACTCTGCTACAGAGCAAACATTTCTACCTCAAACAGTTGCTATGTCCCCTGTCACGAGACACCCAGACCATTGTAGATCAGTGACTCGCCTTAAAACACATTGCTTGAGGTGAGTGCAGCCTGTGTTTCTACATCATATCAGCAAAGGTGCTGGAATTATTTGGCCTGGCCCAAGCCAAGCAAATATCCTGAGTTTAAGTGTAATGAGATAGTCCTTTTCTGGCTCAGCATTATTCTAAACAACTGACTAAGGCACACTGCTAAGAATGGGGTTGGGTAGCAGAGAGATGTCTAGTATCTTCTCCTTACACTCATTTTGTTTGGAGTCATTACAGTGCATTTTTTTTTTTTTTCATTCAAGAAAAAAGACTCATATATTCTGCTTACTGCTTTAGTTCCTGTACCAAATTCCCCAAAGTCTTCCCATTTTAGCTCAGCTAACTTAAAAGAAACAGAATGAAGCAAAAGTAAAACATGACCAGTTATTGCTCCATTTTAGACTTTAGTGATTTTGCTTTGGTACTTTTAGTTACGTTTGTTCTCATGTTAGGTAGGTCATGTCTGTATTCCTGGAAAAACCATCTGCAAAAATATAGAGCCTACCTCGTAGGACTGCATGTATTCTGTGTAGCCTTTGGTTTTTCATTCATGGTGCCCTTTAATGTATGTAGTTGGCATTTCTGATGGTGATGAAGATGACATGAGATACTTAAACTAAAGTAAAATGAGATCCACAATGAAAGTCTCCTACCTCTCACTACGGGAATTGTCTGTAGTATCTTAGACACCTCCCCTCATCTTCCAGGTCCAGATCAATGCCACCAGTAGCAAAATACTTCATCTGCCCTCAATAAACAGATCTTGCATCTGGCTCCCCTTCCCATTTTGATTTCTTAACTCATTTTTCTGATTCACTCATTTGTCACTTACTTTTCAACACTGTAGATTACTTTGCTGTGTGCTTACATAAACATATATGGTAACTTCCTTAAGAAGTAGGATCTTTCTTTTCTTAATGGGTCTATGTTTTCCCCACTACCAGATCCAGGGAATCCCAAACATATTTCTCAGGAGATATTTCTCCTTCTTGTTTGACCAAATAGGATCCAATATCCATCCTATGCTGGTGACTATAATTCTGCTTTGGAATATAATATGCACAAGACAGATGTGGTCTCTGCTTTTGACTAGAAATAGTCACTCTAAATTTTCCTTCTTCGTCCTCCAGGCAATACACTGGAGAACATAGTGGGAGAATGCAGGGGACTGGAAAAGAAAGGAAAAAAAGAGTAGTTTGAAAGACCATGATGAATTTGTGGGAAAATGTACACATGGCTTCTGGTCTCATTTTCACAGTAACGTTTCAGAAGTTTAAAATATTGGCTCTATAAGCCCCAGTGCATGTGTTCAAATTTCCACTTTGCTTCCTCTCTGGGTGACCTTGGAAGTATTGCTTAATCATACTGAGGCTTGATTTCTGCTACTAATAGTCTTCCTACATCCACTTCTATGATTTTGGGTACCTAGCTCTCATTATTAGTGTGGTGGCTACAATGATGACGATGATGAGGAGGAAAGTGATGATGGTAATAAATTAACTTATTATTATTATCTGCTGTTATATTTGCATGCATGACTCTGAGGAGGTCCATATATACAACTGTTTACAAAAGAGCAGAGGCAATCCAAACGGAGTTTGTTAAAAGACTTTCTATCCCTAATAGACTTGGCTACAGACTTCCTGAACAACTTGGAAACATGTGCTAGAACCTTCCATATCCAGACTTACTATGATAGCTGTGTGCTTCTTAGAACCAGTCCTCCCCTTGCCTCTAATAAGACATACTGCATGGACATTTTGTGAAAAGAAAGAGAAATGTCTTCTCCTCTTTGTCCTTCTTGTAGGTTTGCTTAGGTCTGAAGGGAAGCGTTGTGTTCAGTATTGTATGGGTTGAATTTTCCTGGCAAGAACTTTGTAATCTCAAATACTAACAAAATGGATTTTCTCCCTGACCCCCTTTTTGTTAATAGGGTGCTGAGAAAATTTTGTCAATGAATGAATCAGGAGAACTGCAGGACCTCTTAACCAAAATTGAGGTAATTGTGATTTCAGCAACGTATTTTTTAGTAATCAAAATGTTGAACGTATTTTGATTATAAATGAGTTTTCCTAATTGAATTTTCTTCCCATGTTCTTACGAATATGTAACAGCAGACATGTGGAAGTTTTTATTTGATATCACCTGCCATTAGGTTTGCTCCAGCTGGAGTGACTTCGGTGCTTGCTTTCAAGGTGAGAAATGCAGTCAGCTTTATTAGAGCCTAATTCTCAGTAGCAGAGATGTTGATGAGGTGTTTCATGTCAGGCAATTGTTTTGAAGCATGTTTTAAATTTCTCATATAAACTTTGTATTTTTCCTTTAGACCAGCTCATTATTTCTAAAAATTACAGACAAAATTATTTCTAAAAGTGCAGATCTCATTTTGTTCCTATATGTGTAAGAGTATCAGAGAAATGCTTACTCCAACATGTAATGTATCAATCAATATGCAATTAGGAAGCCCTTACTACTTCTCTGCTAAGCTAGTTTATCAACCTGTTTCTCACTATATGTAGGAAGATTGAATGTTTTATCATCCAACTGGGGTGCCATGAGAGCGAACAGGGTATATTCATGGTGATGACTCAGGACTTGCCCAGTCCTGTGAAAGGGGCAATGTGGCCACTTAGTAGCAATGTCACAATCATGTTTCCTGGATCTTGTCTTCTCTGCTGACCTCATTTATGATTCGCTACCATTCCTTTCACTTTAATGAAAAGAAAAAACTATGTTCTCTTCTCTTTTTTGATTTCTTACTATAATTCCTTTGTTACAAGATCCCTTGTCTATACAGATTGCTACTCTTCCAATCCCTCATTTCCCTCCACCATCTTCAAGTCTACTCAGCGGTACGACTTCTCAATAATTCCTGATTTCTCCCATGTTTAAATTCCTATAACTTTCTTTATGTTGGGTGTGATCAAAGTTTTTTGATTCTTGTATTGCTTTTACTTGGGTATTTTAATTGTGCCCCAAGGGAACCCTATGCTCCTTGGAATTTTTGGAATCATGTTTTATTCATTTTGTGATCTTGCCCAGGAAGACAAATACAGTGAACTGCGTACTTGATATCCTAAAACTTCTCCCAACCTGAAATCTGTGTGAAAGGGTTTTTTTTTTTTTCCTTTTGTCCTTATATTCTATTCCAACCTCATGAAACCATTAATTTTGATTAATGGGCATCATTTTATTCAAATGATTTAACTTGATTAATGTCCCTTACGATTTTCTGTGTACAGTTTGAACTTATACAAATGGTATGATGTAAGATATCTAATTTTGCTTCAAATTGCTTTTGCTAGACCCTTATTTTTTTAAAGGAAAGGTGCAGGCAGGAATGAAGTTGATTAGGCAGGCAGCTAGGAGGAAAAAGGAGGAAGCAGCATTTTTAAAATTTATTTTATTTAGTTGTTCATCCTGGCTGTTCTGCCTGGCCACAGGATGCGAACCTGGGTCTTTGGGATGGACGCGGACTGTGCCATGGCGGAGGGAGTGGACCCAACTGCTACTCCACCGGGTTGTAACAAGGCTCTATGTAAGAACTATCTACATTTAGGTGAAAATTTAATCCATTCCTCCTCATTGCTTCATGTTTTTCCAAGGAAGCACTGTTGGACAGAATTTTTGTTGTTGTTACTAATTGTTTCTCTCTATACTCTCCAAAAGAGTCATCACTGTCTTCATTTAAAATGTAGCTCGTGAGGAACTGAATTTTTAGTTTTGCTTGATTCAAATTTAAATTCAAATAGTCTTATGTGGCTAGTGGTTCCTGTTTTGTAAGTGTAGCCCTTTGATGCCCACCCACTGTTGTTTTCTCCCCTACCCACTTTTCCACTGGCCAACACTCATCTGTCCTCCAGCTCCTTTCACAAGCTGGCAGTGCTCCAAGAAACAACCCTGGACGTGTTCTCTTCTATGACTTTCTCTAAAGTATAAGTTTCTGCATCAGAGCTTATGCGTATGCATTATTCTGCAGGTAGTGCCGTTGGCTAACTGGAATGGTAACGCCATTCATCCCATTGTAGGAAAAGAGATTTTATATGTTCCAATATCCCCAACTCTATGTTACATTATTCTCTAATTTTCTCCAGGAGAGTTGGTTTAGAGGTCTATTGTCTTACTGTTTTAATTCACAGTTTTTCTGATTACTACTCGTTTTGGCCATCTCATTATTTGTGGTTTGACTTTCAAGTTTCTTGTTCTATAAATTATCTGTTCTTATACTTTGGCCATTAGGAGTCTTGGGATCATCCTTTTTTAAAATTTTGAGATACTTGATATCATTCAACTCATTATTTTCCTTATATTTTGTGCTTTTAAACTTTTGTTTAGGTAGTGCTCACGCATTTTAAGGTAACGAAGATAAGGTCTTACATTTTCATCTATTAATTCTATAACTTTTCATATCTAGGTCTTTCATTCATAGGACCCATTTATATTTTATTACACATAGTGACCTAACCTCCAAACATCATCTACTAAGAAATCAATTATTTCTTTATTACTTTGTCATATCAATTTTATATGATAGTAAATCCCCATTTATATTTGTTTTTTCCCCCCAAGGTCTCTAGTCAGTTCCATTGATCTCTTTGTTTCTTGATGTTCCAGTGTCATACCGTTTTTGTTTCTATGGTTTAAGAACATTATTTAGAGTCTTATGGGGTGAATTCTTCTCATTAGCCTTCGTTTTAAAGATTGTGATTAGCTATTCATAGACTTTATTTCTTTGAGTCTATAATTCTTCAGTTTTGTAATTTGATTAATACTACCATAACTATTAAGAAAACCTCTCTCTAAGCTCAAAGAATTAGCAAAGATTTTGTTCTCTTCATAAGTCTATCTCCCTTCTACAGATGGCATAAGTAAGGTACAGATATTTGACTATCGTTAATGTCTTCAAGACGAATATTAATGTTGAAAGGACACTCAGGTACTGCATCCACTATTTGAGGAAATGTAAGGTTCCTCAAAGACTCTGTTGGGCTATTTTGCTCATATACCAAACCTAGGAAGCATTTTCCAGCCATGCAACAAAGCCTTGAACTCTACCTGATTGGAGACTGGGGCTTAAGGCAACTAACCCAGGTAAAGAGAGGGGTCCTAGGGAAGCCATTGGGAGAGCCAAACAAAATTGATATGGGATACAAAATTCAGTTCTAAAGCCATTCCTTTCTCCTGCTTGGCTTTTGGAAATAGATCAGTAGTTAAATATTCATGAGGTAGAAAGCATTGGAGTCCTTATTATGTACCAAGCAATATACTAGGTTATAGATGTATTAAGTCATTGAAACCTAACAATAATTCTGCAAGGTGGGTTCTATTATTATCCCCATTTCATCTGCAAGGGATTAAATCATTTACTCAAGAACCTAGACACAATGTTTGATGATTCTAATCAATTTGCCTCAAAAAACATGATTTTGACCATGAGTCTGTGATACTGTAACTCTAAAATTAAATGACAAGGTGCTCGGGAAATCTGACCGGACAGAGCAAGATCCCAGGCTTGCATGTGAAGTTCACTGGGAGGTCAGCAGAGTAACGGGTACATTGAATCAACAGGTTTTAATACTGAACTCTAATACTAGTAAACCTTCTTGGTAAAATCAGAGAGGTCCTACCAAATTTGATTTACTGTTACTTGGGTGTTGCATCAGGCCTGAGTTATCCCAAGTGATGTAAAGGAAGAGCCTTAGCAGTTATATTTGTGCCATCAGAAATGGAGTCAGCAAATAATTTCAAGTTTTCCGGTTCGAGAATCTTACTGTATTTTCCACTCAAATGAAGCTGAGTGGGCCTGATTCATCGATGAACATTCTCAGTAGGCTCAAACATGAAGTGTAGGCTGAAAGCAGTACAAGTAAGTGACAGGTGGGGACATTTTGCATGGATACTTAGATTCAGGGGGTCAAGCTGCACCACTGAGAGTTCTGCTCCTGAGATGACAGTTTTCTGAGGATCCAACCACTAATATTAGTGTTCCATGAGGATGCAGAATCTTGTCCATTTTGTCTCTTTAGTGCCTGACACTCAATAAGTATCTGTTGAGTGAATAGATGAATGAATTCTCTTTCATCCATGGATTTTTGAGAAATAAAAGCAGTTAACTGACAAAAAAAAAAAAAAAAAAAAAAAAAAAAAAAAAAAAAAAAAAAAAAAAAAAAAAAAAAAAAAAAAGAGTAAAATATATCATGTTGCGGAATCCTTGGCTAGAAGGATGAATGAAAACAATTTTGGGGTCAAATTTTTTTATTTATATTAATACACATACTAGAGATTAGAAACAAAGAGATGTTCAAAGATTCCCCCCACACAGTAACAGAGACAATAGCAGATTCTGCTAGTGTCCACACAGAAAAATCAGGGGAGCCTGAGATGTATCAGAAAGCACCAGATTATGGCCGATACTGGATTAAGGAAATCAGATGGTAGAATAACTCTAAGTAAACTATTGCTTTGCTGTTTTTTAAAGAAAGATATGAGCATTTTGTTGTCATTTCCACTGAGATTGCCAACATAGTATCCATTTTTTTTGTACCTTTTTTCTTGTTAAGCCTGATTCCCCCCTGAGGGCTGATGACTACTTAATTGTTGTTCATGAAGAAGAGAGAAAAGATTCTCAACTACACATTGTGGATGTCGGAAATGGCACAGGCTGTATGTACAAGGATTTGGAGCTGTCAAAGACTATCCTGACCCTTTCTGGAGAAATACAGCTCTGGATGTTGGCTCCTCCCAGTGGGGTGGCCAGAGACTGCAGCAGCAGAACACCACCAGCAGTTACATAAGGATTGATTCATAAAATAGTGGCTACTAATGACTAATCTGATTGAGTGAGAACATTCTGTTCACTTTACTTGAATTAACTCATTGAATCCTTTCAACAACCCTTTCTCTTAGTAAAGCACAGCACTGCATAGATTCTAAATATATTACTCTAGGATGGTTATGCTCTCTTTGAAAATCTCCTTAAACAGAGAATCTAGATTCCCTTGGCTGGATTCTATCCAAGGTCATAAGTTATTCGAGTGTGTTATCTTTTAGTACATGAATATTATTTCTATACATGTTAGCAAATTTGTTCTGACTTACAATATATTATTAAGAACTATATTCATCAAGTAGATTTAACATATGATTTTTTGTATCTTTGAAAATAATATTTGCAGTATGCCTCAGGCCCATGATACAAACGATTTTTAATTTTGTTGACTTGCCATTTGGAATTCTCCACGCTACAAGCCTGGTGTCTGGAGTGAGTGACACAGCTAATGAATGAAGCTAGGAACTAGCCTTTATATTCATCACAGTTTCTTCTTTGCTTCACATCACACATCTGTTTTATAGGAAAACCATAAAAAGTTATTGAAGCACTTGAGCTTTCACAAGTATCTATTAAAGCAAGAGGTGTTATTCAGCCAGTATGCACTGGTATAACCATACTGGTTATGGAAACTATTGAAACATATTTGCTACTGGTTGTTTAGAAATAATTGAAATAATTTATACAGGTTGTTAAGTAATTGCTATCTCATGACCCCCAAGTATCTCTCCTCTTCCCTTTCATTGACTTCCTTTTTATGGGTTGTCAGAGAGAACATAGGAAATTCCCTTATATTTAAACCTCAGATAAGTTATGCATTTTGAAAAATTTAAGTATATTCCACCAAATATTTTGCATATATTCAGAGCAATAATGTGTAGTATATCTGAAATTTGCATCTAACTGAGCATCTCATATTTTTATTTGCAAAATTTAACAACCATTTTTACTTGGAAGCCAGACCTATTTACAACCTAGCACTAATGGGTGAAATCTTGAACTAAGGAGTTCCTTAGTCCAGGCCTAAGCTAGCCAGCATCTGCTCTGACTAGTTGTTGGTCTTTCCTACAAGTAATTATATATTTAATATAATCTTCCAGCGTATCTCTAGGGACTGCTAAGGGTCTAGCTACCTTGTCATATTCTTTCTAAAATTTGATAAGAACACCATTGCTTACTAATTCTCTTGCATTTAAACTAAACTCTTCATCAGGTTTGCTTTTACTCATTTTTATAATAACTTTTTGACATTACACAAAATTAGAAATCCAGTATAACATTTTGGGGGTTAATCATTGCACAAAGAAATGACAAAAACACAGCCACAAAGTAACCAAATTGCTACACATACTCGACCTAACTTTTTGGAAGAGCTCTGTATCTTTATGATCTTGACACAATTCCTTGTTTGTGAATTTAGTCTGGCAACCACTATTCTTTATCGTAGCAATTCTGTGGTATTAATAGATTTTCATATCTTAATATAAGTGTTAAGTCAAACTCTAATTGCAAGCGAATCTTGTTATATACAGAAAATGTATTTCTGGAAAGTGGTCTGGGAATATATACATTTTTAAGGCAATCATGTCCTTAATGCTTATTTCCCAAAGTGTGACGCACAGGGTGCTAATTATGAGATCATATAGCTGTTTCCTGGGAGAAAAAGTTCTGATAGTTGTATGTTCTTAGGAAATGGTGGGTTAATCACAACTAGTCAGGTTCCCTTTACATCAGATATTTTTTTAAACTTTAAAATGTACAATTTTCAATTGCCAGGGAAAAGCTGTATTGTGTATAACTACATTAAATATGTTTGAGCATATGTGTGTGTGTGTGTGTGTGTGTGTGTGTGTGTGTGTGTATCTCTATAGCTGAGTCTTATTTCAGCAATTATTTTCTTCACAAAGCTGGGCTTTCAAACACTGCTGTAATTTCCCACTTTTCAGAGCTTGATGTTAACTCCCTTTTCTCCTTGTATTTACTCTGTAATGGCTCCTAATCTTTCCTTCCCTCTCCACTTGCTAATGGCAATCGCTAGTGGTTTCCTGCAAAGGTTCTATGCTCAAATAAGCAAATAGAAATGAGCATGAATAATTTTAAAAACATTATCCTCAGCACACTGTGCAGTTATTTCATTCTACAATTAGAATACTTAAGTTTCACTTGACATAGAAGGCCTAATAGCTACTGTGCGAAATTTTATAGATTTGGGTAAATACCTTAAGATCTCTGTGCCTGTTTCCTTAAATATAAAATGAAAATAATGATGCTTGAATTTTCTGCATTATAGAAGAAGGTCTCTGTATGTGTGAAGAGTGGGCCAATAATGCATTTGAAAGTACTTAAAAAAAAACCACACACACACAAAGCATTATTCAAATATGCAATATAATGGTACATCTTCAGTTAATGACTCCTAAGTTCAGCTTTTAGGTTTCTGATTTTACAGATTCACTAATACTGATACTATTCTATCGACAAGGACATATAATTGTCAGGAGATACCGAAGGGAAACATACACTGTTTTCATGGAAGCATTTCCTGAATTTCGGGTTTGCAACTATGTGTTATCAGCTGATGGATTTCTTGAAGTATGTACTCTTTCCCCTGAAATGTACCAGTCTTTACAAACCAAGCTTGCGATATTGATAACTATGAACTGGACAATGAAGGAAACTTCAACTAGCTCCTCCCCTGTAGCTAATGTGTGTTAATGACAATGATCTCAATTCTGTACCATATTAAGCCCATATCTTTTGATGACCCTTGATAATACAGACAGACAGGCTGATCGAGTTGCTCCTGCTAACACATTTTCTATCTTCTCTTGCCCCCTGCTCCCCTCTACAGAGAGTGCAGCACCCACACGAGTGCCCCTCTTGCGGAGGCTTTGGCTTTCTTCCCTGCTCCGTGTGCCACGGGAGCAAGATGTCAGTATTTCGAAACTGCTTTACAGACTCTTTCAAAGCTCTGAAGTGTACGGCTTGCAATGAGAATGGTCTTCAGCGCTGTAAGAGCTGTGCTGGCTAGGTGGAGCTTCTAGACAGAAAGCCTCATTTTATGAACTGAAGGCAATAATTTGGTTTATACTTTTTTATTAAATGGCCATGTGTATGATTCATCAACAATAAACTGTTTCTTACAATCACTTTCATTTAGAATTCTCGCCATGATCATTTTTTCTTGATGTATTCAGAAATGTATCTTTAACAGCTAGTACGTGTCATGCTCTATGCTAGACTCTGGTTTCTAAGCGGAATTCATAGAGCACCCATTCCCAAAACATCCCAAGTTATTCAAAGTCTGGTTCCCTAAATGAATCTGGTCTTATAAAGAGAAGAGCGAATGTAGCTAGCAGTGTCTAGAGAAATGTCATCCTATTGCTGAGAATGAGTTAACTCATCTCCAGATGTACAATGCACATTTACATGGGCCTCAGCTGCAGGGAAGAAGAAAACTTTGATTGTAGCTATTCTTAGACCATGACTTTTTTTTTTAAGCTGTAAAGCAGATTTGGACTTGATGACATTAACAATATCATTAATCTTACCAGATGGATTTCTTGGTGATGACACAGATGTTGCCAGAAGTCTTTCTTGCATTTATTTTCAAAAAGGTATTCTTTATGCTCTCAAACTGAAAGCCTTCCTCTGAGTTGTACGTAAGAGCACTGCAGTTGAATGCATAGTAGGCAATGTCAGCAGGGCAGACACACATTTTGCTGTCATTATCAGCTGATACCTGCCTGTTCACACGTCTGTACTCAGATGACTCCCCTCATCAGTGGTTTTGAGAAGTCATCTTCACAATGTCTGTGATAAAGTTAATCAAAAGAATTTATACCTGTTTTTTTTTAAAAGCTGCAAATATTTGCTGGGTACTTTCTCATCTCTAGACATGGTATCTGGCAAGGGTTCTGCTTTCTCAGAGTTCACGCTCTATGAAGGAAGGGAGGATTAAACAGATAATCATAAGCAGGATGAGTCTTATAAATATTACACAGATGCCACAGGATGCTGTGGGAACATATAGCAGAAAAACCAGCCTATATGAGTAAATGGTTGGAAAAGATGCTGGACAATTGACATTTAAATGGAGACAGACAGGGCAATAAAACTAGTTAGTCAAGGAGCAAGGAAACAGAGATCAGACACTTTCAAGGTGGAATGCACGTAAAGGGCACTAGAGCTCTGGTGGGGGGTGTGGTGTGAAGCACACACACTGGCATGCGATTTCAATAACTTAAAATGCTATATGCAATGCAAACAAAAACTAAAATTATTTTTTAAAAAAAGAGCAAGGACACTGGAGCACGAGAGACAAAGAAATAGCAGATGTGGAGACTGACAGAAGAGTTGTGCATTGGAAGAATTGTGAAAAATTCACTATGGGGAGGTAGAAAATGGTAGTAGTGGAGAAGTTACAGCAGATGAAGCCTCCTGTAATAACATTTTCACCAAACAAAATAAAAAAAAGAAAATTATTGAAGGACTTGGAAAGCAACTAAAAGCAGAAATGAACAACAAGAAGTGGACCAATTATTGGAAGCTGGGGAACAAACGAAATCCTACATTTATCCACGTTATGCTCTGAGTGTGCATCTCAATTTGAACAGAATATGTCTCATAAAAAAGTTCAATTTTACTTCATGAATGAGATAAGTTTTGGAATTTGGGGCTTCTACAGTGTCTGCAATTGAATGGAAAATTCTAAGAAATGAGAGGATCACAGAAAGAGGAACCCTCAAATCTTTCTATAAATGCCACTCAAATCCTTGGGTAATCCTAACCTACAGATGCATAGGAAATCAATATCCTGGAGGTCAAAGAGTGTGGTGGTGATTTCAGAAGCCTCCATGTTGTGAAGTCAGAATGAGAGTTCAAGTGGTAAACACTACAAATGCTCACTGAAAATGCAGAAGGGGCTCATCTTTAGAGTAAAGCCTAGGAATAAGGGCTGTTGTAGAACTAAGAGAAAAAATATGACAGACAGGAGGGTCCAAATGAATTTCCATGGTCTCATGATGGCTTTCAGTATTAGTCCACTGCCTAAAACAAAGCTTAGCACTCAACCTAGGTTTAGAAAGAAATTCTGCTGAAAATGAAAATCTAAAATTAATGTCATACTGAATGATAAATATTTCCTTCTAAGATCAAAAAGAGTGCATCAATGTTCACTTTCACCACTCCCGTTCAAGATTGTGATATAGTTCCCAACTAGTGAAATAAGGCAAGATAAAAAAATCATAAAACTTGGAAAAAATACATCTCAGTATTTGTAAATGATACAACTGGGATATAGAAAATCTAAAAGAATCTACAAACTATTAAACTTCAAAGTGAAGGTTTTGGGTTTATGGGCATTCTACAAACATTAGAAATATAACACAAAGTAGCAAAAAATTATAATATAAAGTTAAAATTACAAGCCTATAAAGCTACAAGAAATCATCAAGCATTTAGAATATATTTTATAAAATACATATTTATCTTATGCATTTACAGCTACACAAAGGGACACCAGGCAGCTGAGACTGGCTGGGCTGTGGATCATGTAAAAAGCCCAAGGGCCTGGGTTTGAGACACAGGGCTGGGGGAGAAAATAAAACAAACAAATAAATAAAAGAAGTTTTGTTCTCTCCTCTCTTCCTTCCTTCCTGCTGTCTACCTGTTTTCAATTCCTGTCTGCCTTCCCTCTTCTCTTTAAAAAAATAAATGAATAAAACTGCACTTTAGACTCTGCTGAGAAATTATAGAAGACTCAAACACAAATAGGAAACATACCATGTTTATGGACTAGAAAATGGAATTTTAAAGATGTCTATAGGTTCGATGACATTGCAATTAAAATCTCCCAAACTTTTCAATGCAATCAATAATTCTAAAGCTAAATGAAAATGCAAACCATCTAGAGTGCCTAAGGAAAAAATTGAACAAGTCTCGTATTAAGTATAGACAAATCAATGGAATAGAACATAGAGTACAACACAAGACAAACACTAAGGTCGAGTGGATTCAATTGATTTTTGCAAATCCAGGGCAATGGAGAATGCAAAGTCTTTTTAACAAAATAGTGCTTTAACTACTAGATTCCCACATAGAAAAAATGACCTTGAAAACTTTTATTGGTACTGCCACTGCTGCTGCAAGAATCTAGTAAACACAGGACAATCCAGTAAACAATCCAGTAAACAATCCAGTAAACACAGGACAATCTCCACTTTCAAAAAAGGATTGTTCAGTCCAGTCAACAACGTGCAGTTGAGACACTTTGAGCTAACTATTCAAGTCAAACTAGGATAATAGCTTCACAAACCTGGCCTAGCAAAAGATGTTTTGAGAAAAGTCACACATCTAACTATAAAAACGATAAACTGGGATTAATTAAATTTAAAATCTTCTTACTAAAAGACACTTTAATAAAAAAAGGAGAAAGAAGCCACAACTAGAAAAAAATATTCATAGTGCAAATCTAGGACATATAAAGAAATCTGAAGAATCATTAATAAAAATGGTCTACTAAAGTGGGCAACATATACTTCAAAAAAAAGTATGTAGATGGCCAAAAACAGAAAACACAAATACCATTAGTGATCAGGGGAATGCAAATCAAAACCACAAGGTGATATTACCATATATTTAGAATGTTATTTAACAAAATTTAACCAAAGACTGAAAATGTGACGTGACTGTGGAGGAGCTAGGACTGCCATATTGCTAATTAATCAAAAAATATAGGAAAGTACTTTGAAAACACAAAGCACTAGTCAGAGGCAGAGATCATTTCATTAGTACAATGGAAATTGTGCATCAGCAATATATCTTTTTATTGACAAACCATGAAATGAGTATTGGACATATTTTAGAAGGTGTCTGATTTATTCTTCGCAATACTGTGAATTCGTCTGAATGTGAATTAATTTTTCTAAAGTCTTTGCATCTATGTTACTTTGTTGTGTCTTAAATGCCCATGGAAGCTACCCTGTTGCTGGTATGAAGCAGGAAATGAGTCAAACAAACAGCAAATTTCCTCAAAGATAAACACCTACATAAGCAGAAGAGTTAGAATGAAGAGGACAGGTCTGTTTTGTGACCCTATTCTTAACACGTCACACATTCCTCTTTGCCATTCTTTGTTTTAAAAGCCAGGCAATGCTATTTGTTGGCAAAGGCCACATAATAATGCAATAAGGGCTAGTTGTTTCCTCAACAAATTTTTTTAAGAGATTAGTGGAGAGATCTTAAATGATACAGATCTAATAAAATAAACTTGTTTACTTTTTAATTTTGTCATTCCCAGTTCTTTTTTTAAAAAAAGATAAATTATTAGTCTATTGATTAGAGCTTTTTTCTGGTCTTTGATGAACAATTTCACACCCAAGAGAGAAGCCAGCATGACATTCCTTACAATGGGATACAATGTCAAGACTTTCAGTACGCACTGAATGCTAAGTCTTTTAGATTTTGTGGATTGTTTCTACTGATCTTTCGCAGTTGCCCAACCCCCACCCCCATAATTTGACAGCATTTTTTAAATATTTGACTTTTTAAAGTAATTTCTAAAGCATTAAGCTTAGTTTTCATAGAGTAGATATTTCTCTCTTTTTGCGCTCATATTTAGCCAGTCTGTGTAAGATATAGGTAGGATAAACTATAACAATTCATTAAAAATAATATGCCATTTAGTTATACATGTCATCCACACCCAGATCTAATGTGTATAATGATAAAGATAATTACTCGGGTAACAGATTTGGGAAGAAGCAAAGCTGTCTCTTGGGATTTATGTCAGTCCTCCAGCAGCAGAATTATGCAGACAGTTAGTTTCTCCCTGTAAGCATTCAGCAGGCAGAAGGTATCAGGGAATGCATTGTGGGAGGCATGCACTGTGGAGGGAATGGGGAATGTCCGTCAACCCTGAAAGGATGTGAAGTGGAAATAGACGAAGAAAGTTTTAGCTAACTGATGGGACCATGAATGTAAGCAGGGCATTAATAACGATTTGCTCAACATTTGTCATTGTACTAGTGTGATTTTCACCTTCAGCTGCCCCAGTAGCTGGTATTGCTTTGCTACCAGCATTGCAAATGAACTCTGCATTTGACCTGCAGTGTTTGAAGGGAGATCAACTACTGTGGAAAATACGTTGCTGTCTGCAAGGCAGACTCCTCCCTTAGAAAGAGAGGTCTCTATCTGTATCCAGCTTATTTCACTGAGCATAATGCCCACTGTTTGATCTTGCTTCGATGTGAAATCTAAACACGTTGAATGCATTGATGCAGAGAGTAGAACCATGGCCAGGAGGTGTGGGGAGGTGAGGGAAAGAAGAAGGTATTAGCCAAAGGGTACAAAGCTTCATTTTGTAGGATGAACAAGACTTAGAGGTCCAATGCACAACATGATAATGGTGGACTGAATAACGGACATTTGGTAAGAGCAGATTTTCAGTGATCTGTGCACCAGACACACAGAAGTTAACTATGTGCAAAGATATGTTAATTAGCTTGCAAACAGAAATCATTTCACTGGAGTATGCATATCAAATCACATTCTCATCTACAATATATAGAATATATATTTAAAAGAGAAAGAAGCATTCTTACTGAGCATGCTGTTACGACTTTCACTTTACAAAAAGTGCTCATAGTGGATTCCCAGCAAGAAGCACTCTCAGAATCATGGGCCTCTTTAGAAATTCTTTGATGAGAGCAAAAAACTTTTTAGATTTTGGGGAGTATCCATGTCGCAAACACAATTCCTCCAGGTAAAGCAAGAGCTCCCCACACCAGCTCTCTTAAATGTTTGACTTTGATTTGTTAAACCTAGTCTAGAACATACAGGAAAACTTGAAATGTATGGTTTAGCGGCAAGGTGTCTTTCAATGGAA
The DNA here is from genome assembly GCA_004363575.1 of Solenodon paradoxus. Classification (NCBI taxonomy): domain Eukaryota; kingdom Metazoa; phylum Chordata; class Mammalia; order Eulipotyphla; family Solenodontidae; genus Solenodon; species Solenodon paradoxus. The sequence continues at coordinate 76,778 of RJWH01002138.1, forward strand.
ACATAGGTTTCATAGAAGAACATAAATTGCCATAAAGGCATTACTTATATGTAGCAAAACTGAAGCCTGCTCTTAGTATTGATCAATATCTTGAAAATCCACATTGCTTATCTGCACTACCTAAGTCTCATTTAGCATTCTGTGCTCTTAGTTTGTTACCTTTTTTTCCCTCTACTTTCTGTGATCCTAACCCTTTCCTTCCCACCACCCTTTTAGAGGAATACAATTTAAATTTCAACTGCACGTCAAAAATAGAGGTTTAGAAATTAGAAAAGAAAAATTTGCCGAATCTATAAAATGGTGCTAAGTGTATTACCTACCTATTGCAATAGAAGGAAAATGGAAAAGAGTGATAATTTAAATGTTTTTCTTAGAAAAGCTGGTTGCCTTGATTGGCATTATGCATATTGCATATATGTAGTTGTGTGTTGTTTTGCATTTGATAATGGAGGACATCAGGAAGCCTGAAAACGTATTGGTATAAAATCCGAGTTACTGTTTCCTGGAAAACCCAATGACAGTTCATCGCTCTGAAGTTTGTATGTTTGCTTTGACCTTTAGAGTTTTGTCTTGAGTGTTTTCCTGTCTGCTGTATATTTTACCTGCAGACAGAATTGTCAATATATCTTCTGTCACCTTTTTGTTTTCTGGCTAGAAGAAATGCTATAGTGTGCCGTATTTTTAGGAAATAAAAATATATCTGTTTGTTAGAACTTTCTTCCCTAAGGTAAAAGTGTACTTTTTGTGTTTTTCTTCAATAGTTGTTATGAATACTTTGCTGTTACGAATATATGAACAGCTACCTGTAGCAGTTACCTCTTCCTGACAAGTCCTCCTCCTATTTGCTTCTCGTATGCTTACATAAGTAGGAATGGAGGGCGATTTTGGAGCCTATTTATGAGGTAGAAGGACTTCAATCTCTGAATAAAGTGATGTGGGTGAAGTAGCTAAGAAATGCTGATGAGATGCTGGGTTCATCCAGAAAGAATTCGTGGAGAGAGTCATTGGCCAGGAACACACAACAAGTTTATCAAAAGGAGAAATAACTTGTCAAAAGAAAAAGGAAGTCAAGGAAATATACCCGTGTGTGTGCGGAACCTAAGCTGCCTGCCTCTCACACACAGGCAAGATGGATTCTCTTATATATACATATATAAATATATACACACACATTATCTATCTATCTATCTATTTCTCTCTCTCTCTCTCTCTCTCTCTCTCTCTCTCTCTCTCTCTCTCTCTCTCTCTCTCTCTCTCTCTCTCTCTCTCTCTCTCTATGGGTTAGGCGCTTTGGGTGTGTCCAGTTTACCTGGAGGAAAAATGGCAGGAACATCTAAAGGTGTGTCCTAGAGGCCGGCTGCTAAACTGAGATCTCCCCTGGGGTCTCTTTCAGGTTTTGCTGATTTGTTTACTATTCATACATCTGCATTCTGTCCTGTAGATTCCAAACTATGCTATCCCTGAATCATAAAGTATTTAAAGTATATTAGCAATGCTATTTTGATAAGTAATTGTGGAAAAAACCCTCAAGTTCTGGAGTCCACACATGGCCTGTGACGCCCAGTGAAATGCACCAGGCATTTTGAGGGAAACAAAGATGAGTATCCAGGGGCTTTGTTCCCTCCATGACTGGGGAGTTAAGACACCCCAGCGATAAATAGAAGACAGACTCTGTCATGCAGATTGTTGGTTATCAGATGTCTGGCAGAGACATTACATAGTATAGGATCCTCTAAAGAGCAGACTCTATGAACCCAGAAGTCTTCTTGAGACTTCGTTTGATAATAGTTAGGAATTCCATCGGCAAAACTATGTGTGGAAAGTCATAGCTCAACTTTGGAATCAGGTAGGTAGAAAGCGAAGTGCTTGGCAGATGGCAAGTATTCATTACATATCCCAAATGATCCCAAAGGGGATGGTGATGATGATAAGCAATGTGTCATTGTGGTCAGGAGCACAGATTCTGGATTCTAACTATCTGGTTTTGAGTCCCAGTTCTGCCATTTACCAGCTGTGTGAATTTAGGCACATTTCTTAAACTTACTGAGTCTCAATTTTCTTTTATTTATTATTATTTTTTTTTTTTTTGTAAAATTGGAATAATACTAATACTTAATTCCAGAGCTGTTGGGAGAATTATTTAATACACACATTTATTGTAACACCTGCCACATAGGATTTGAGATACTTTGGGAACAGATGGTGAAAAATTTATAGAGCATAGAACTTTGTATTAATTCTATAAGCAATCATGTTATTCCATAAAACAGTGGTTTAGAAAAATAAAGTAATTATGCTTTTAAAAGAAGTGAGGGGAGTTGGGAAATAATGACTTAGGAATTTAGGGTGTTGGCACTCCCTGGTGGAGTAATGCTTAGGTCAATTTCCTCTAAAGGAAAGCAGGCCGGCCACATACTCCTGGGTTCTAGTCCCGGATCTAGGAAAAAGAACCAGAGCGAGCAACTAAATAAAAAAAAAAAAAATACTTCTTCCTCTCTCTTCCTGCCTGCCTGTCTGCTCGCCTTCACTCCTGACTATACCTTTCCTTTAAAAATTTAAAAAAAAAAAAAAAGAATTTAGGGTATATTATATACTCTTGAGCCATGAAAACACATGACTCTGCTTTTTGCTTACTTAGAATAAGAAGCTGGAAGCCAAGAGGTAGAAGTAGGGATTGAGCCTATAAATATTCTCTTATATTTTGGCTCAACATATGTTTTTGTTTCCTATTCCCAGGATGTTGGGCTATTGGTGTTTTAGTACTCAGTAGAGAAGTACTTCTATCAAAGGTCAGAACAATGTTCTGTTTAACTGCACGTTAGGACTTTCAGAAGGCCATTTTTAGCTTCTAATACCACAAGACAGCAGAAAAAAGGTCTCTGTTTAGCTGACTGATTGCCTTGTTTGTTAATGAAAATAGTATTGCTCTGCAAAATAGGACTGCCGATAAGGGGGGATACCGATTGTTTTCTCAGATATCTTCTAGTACCACCACATCCAGTGATCAGAGTGAATGGAAGATTATAATCCTGCAATAAAAGCAGGGCAAGCAAAGGCAACATATCCTAGAAAGAACTGCTGGATCACTGTACTAGGAAAACAACCCAGTTTACTGAGGTGCTGACTGAAGGCAGATTTTACATGGAATACGATCAGGAAAGAATTTTTAAATACAAACCACAATTTACGACAAATTTTACAAAAGTTGGTGAAAGTAGCTATCTATGTTGTGTCTTTCCCCATTATTTCTATATGTATCTCTGCATGGATTAATCAGTCCCTCTACTTTCTTCCCCCTCACCTTTCCCAACTATTTTCAGAGTGTGGAGGTGGCAATTAATTTCTAGTTGAGTCCATATTTAACTCCAAATTAACATCAAAACCTCATCAATCATTGTCAGTCATGGTTTTTCTCTGGGTCATTCCTCTTCTAGTTCAGTCACGATTTTACTTTGCTATCTAATTTGAGATAGAAACAAAGATTTATGGGTTATTTTTGGAGGAGATATTTTCGGTATAGGTTGTAGTTGATGAGGAAAGTTTGTTTTGTCTTATTTTTTTTAAAGCTTTAGGTTAGTTCAGCATTGTGCTTTGGAGAATAGCATCTGTAATGGGCATGTGAATTAAAAAGCAGAGATTCGGTTCCTTTTCTGTGACCTGAACAGGATGCTGGATTAGTAAGCATAGCCCAGTCAGAAATGACAAGCACCAGGCATGAAACTGTGAAGAATTTGTCTTCATGATCTGGTGTGGCTGTGAAAATTATGCCATTAGTGGAATAATAAGAAATTAGCTCGGGGAAGTAAGTTTCCCCTGGAATTTTTGGAAAATTCAAGGACTTAAAAAAAAAAACTCTCCAAGTAGAGATACTTACTTCCTGCTACATAGGAAAATGGAAAGTTAATCAATTGCTTGGAAAAATCAAAGAAATGTTATGGTAGGGCTATGCTAGCACATTTCCTTTGCATATCTGAGTAGTTGGACTGATTTTTGCTGCATGTATTAACTAACTTTTGAATATTAAATTTATGCGTGATTATTGTAGATTTCTTTGGTAAATAAAGAAAACCTCTAACACAAAGCACACTGACGTTATTTCCTTCAGTATTTTTATTTGTTTGTATAAATTGTCTAAATTTGGATCATCTTTTATTTGTTTTCCATTTTTTGACATCCAATTGACAAATGAAAGTTGTCTATATTTATGTAATGCAGCGTGTACACATGATGTTTTGATATACGTATGTACTGTGAAATGATTGCCACAATTGGGTTAATCAAGCAATATATCACCTCACATAATTTCATATTTGTGTGTGTGTGTGGTGAATTATTATTTAAGATCTACTCTCTCTGTAAATTATTGCATTAGTAACTGTAGGAACCATGTTGTGCATTAGAGAACTTACCTGGACTTAGCTTTTGTGAAGGCTCTTTTTGAGTGTGGAAATTTGCTCAAATTGATGATTCTGTGAAGACGTAATTGCTAGCAACTTAACTTGTTGGCAATTTTTCATCTTTCTGTATATGTTTCTTTTTGCTAATTTCTAATCTTCAAGAAATGTAGAATCATCTCTTCATCAACACTTTGAGTTGGACTTAAATGTCACCTCAAGCGAGCCTTCCTGATTGCCTTATTTAAACTATTACTCTTCCAACCCCATATTGTTACCCCTTTTATTGGCACCTGGCATTGTAATATATATTTAATTGGTATTATGTCAGGGACTCTGTTCACTGCATTATTCTTAGATACTAGAGCAATGACAGTCATGCGGTAAAAACTTAGTGAGTATTGTATGTGTGTGTTCAAGTATTTATATAATCCGGGCAAATTTTACCAAATTATTCAGGTATGCGCTTCAACTATTTTGATAGGTTTGTTGTCATATATTGTGCTTGGGTTATTTTTATTATATAGAATTACTTTTTTGTATATTACTACTTTCTTTTTTAAAATAGATATATTTATTATTTCTTTGGTTCATGAGGCTAAAAAACTACTTTAATTTGTAAAGTTATTATGATAAATTATATTTTCTAATTGCATTTCTGAGTGGTTTATATGTAATTATCTTTTTAAAGGAAGTTTATAAAAGTACTTTGTATCTGGCCATTATTGAATTCTATTACTTGTTCTTAAAAACAGTAAATTAATTCACTTGAATTTTATACATGTATATGTATATAATTGAATGCTGAAATGATGGATTGATAAACTTATGGAATCTTCTGAATAGACTTCCTCCTGGTAATAGTAATGAATTTTTAACCTTTGTATCATCACTGCTAAGCATGACACTTGACTCATACAGTAGTGCTAAGATTTGCTAAGTAACTCTTTGGTTGTTCACACATCTTTACATCTCTTGTCATCCAAAGCTTATTAAGCACTGAATGATACTAAAGTCAAAGGGGACAGATGTTGAAGGAAACAGTCAAGATGTGTAAATAAACAATTTCCTCTTAAGAGGAAGTGAAAGAGTAAATGAAGACAATAACAATCGGGCTTTTTTCCAAGATGTGGAAATAAGTACATTTGTTATCAGGTTGAAGAACTTCGGACTTCTCTTCTCCAAATGAAACCAACCTCAATAGGTATAGTCTCTAGACAGGCACTGTTAAATATGCATGGCAATCGAATTGCTCTCAAAAATTCTTTCCTGGATGTGTTGGTGGTGATAATAATGCTTCTGAAGATGCAGGCTAGAGAATACGCAGCATTCAAAGAAACTTTTAACCACTTAAACCATACCTGTGAAATTATTGGGCATAAGAAAAAGGCTGTATCAAGTGTGTATGTAATCTAATCTCTATAAAGCCCTTGGCTAAATTCCATATTCATTTTGTTCCATAATCAAGCATTTGACATCCAGCCAATACTGTTTGATAGATTTCACCCTCCTCAAAACAATGCAAATATTTTATAGAGTGGATTGCAGCTAGAGCAACATGAATTAAAGGTATATATGTGGAAGTGGTGATTCACTTCTAAATATTACTCCATGGCTTGCAAAAATTACTACTTTTCTAAATAAAGGTAAGAATTCAGATTATAAATAGGTTTTTTTTTTAATATTACTTGGACTTTCTTATACATGGGCATAAGTCAAGATCTAAATTTCTATGGTTTCTCATAGAGAATTCTCCCTCTTGTTTGTCGGTTAGTCCCTCATGTTTTGTATGAAAAAATAGAACGTGCTCTATACATTCCATGTGTTGTTGAAAGGGAATGTATGAATGAAAGTCCTTGAAATACTCATCGTGGGAGATTATTGAAAAATACTAAGACAGAAATGGACTTTTAGATTACAAAGGAAAAGAAACAAATCACCTCTACATTTGTACATGTTTTTCCTAGCATCAGATACACAGTTAAGACCTATAGATTTTGCAGTTTCTGGGTACTCTGGATTACTTTCTTCATACTAAAGCATATTTGCCAATATCACAAATCCACTATTTTTATTTCAAGGTGTTGGAAGCTTTAGCACTGCTCAGTAGAGTTCATTCTTTCTCATATACCACTAACATGGACTGAAGGTGAAGTTGAATCATAAAATATCTGGCCTATCTTTGGAGTTAATTGATGCAAAATGGTGTTAATATTTTTCTCACTGCTCAAAGTGCACTTGGTGATTTGTCTTCTGCCAGTTATCATTTAATCTGAAGTCCAGGAAACAGCTGTGAAAAAAATTCATCAGTATTCAAAGAATATAGATGAATCTTTAAAATAAAGAACTGGAATCCCATTGCTTTGTGATTATTTTAATACCTAATTGTGTTTATTAAAAAAAAGTGATATAGGATTAAGGTCTTACTTGGTAAATTGTACTAGAGGCAGCTGATGTGACCATCTTAAAATAGTTTTTAAATTGAGCTATTCAGTACTTTTTATAGACCGAAATAATGATCCAATGGAAAAATATGAAAGGGGGGATTCATGACATGTATAAATATGATTATTCTTCTTACTTAATTTCCTTGACTGTACTTCTATAATACAATTCCAGTTAATTCTATACATTTTTCCCTTGCATATAAGTCTTAACACAAAGTCTACTAGTAGTTACAGATATTTGTGTGCATATGTGTGTGGGTAGCTGTAAAATTTATGAACTGGAAGATTTCACATTCTGAGATCTGATCAAAGCTCATGTGATCAAATGATTTTGACAGAGAAATTGATGCTAAGTTTTAATAAAATGTCTTCTAGATTATAATGCAGTTAGTGGCATTTTATAAAAAAATTCTTATTGCTCTTATTTTAGAGCTTCTGCACAGCTTGAGGGAATGACTCGGACTTTTTGCTAAAGAACTATGAGTTATATTTAACTCCTCTGAGCAGATTACAGATTTATGCCATCATCCTCCATTGGTCTTCTCCCACCTCCGTCCGCCTCAGCCCCCTTTCCTATTCCTTGAAGATGAGTTCAGAACAAAGGTGGGGATAGAAAACTTTTATTTTATTTCATGTCTCTTCTCCCTCAATCTGTTGTCTCAAGAGAAAACCAAGTGGTCAACAAGAGGGTTTGGTAGATTTATGCTGTTTAATAACCTTCAGAAAAAATGCTAAATACTTCCCCAGTAGTGTGAAAAAGCATTCTCTAAAAAGTCTAGATATGAATTTTTGATAAGTAAAATACCTTATACTTTATGGTATAATGTCAGCTTAAGTTAAGGGGACATTGATTAAAAATAAAAATGTGACTCAGTTCATAATTTTTCAAAACAGTCGGTCAACACACTGAGAATTAAATGTAATTGAAAAAAAGTCAGTTATTGTTTTTCAATCTTGAGGACATTTTTCAAACTCATGCCAACATTACAGATCTGGATGAAATGTGACATTTTCATGGTCTAAAAGAGGGCACTGGATGCTGGGGAAATATGTTTTACTGCTTTTAACTGCTTGACATACCACATCCTGGAAGCCTGTTTGTTTTAATGTAGACATGGTTCTATAAGAAGAAAACAAGTTAAGGAAAAGACTATCAATTGAAAAAACAAATTTTTATTTGAAGCTACCGCAGGGCTGTAACAATATAGCTCAGCCAAACACTGGTTATCAAATTCTTCTGAAAGTCTTTTCTAGATGAAGTATTTGATAATTGTATCTTCAACAATATCTTCCAATGAACTACAAACTTGATCTCATCACTTATATATACCCTAGTCAAGAGGATAATAAACTATCAACAGACACGTTTATTTTGATGTGTGAAATTCAGGGCAGACCCCTCTGTCTTTGGATTCAAAGTGAAAAAGAAATTTTCATCAGCTGGGTTTCAAAGACCATGCAAATTTGAACTGGATGGGCCATTGAAGTGTGAATGAAAGACTTATTGCCTTTGGCCTGCTCTTTTGGAGCCCTCCTGCCCGTTTTTTTCAGCTGTGCACATGTTTTCCAAAACCATTCATCTCATATTGAATTTCCTGGAAACGTACAGACACTTCTGCCCCATTGCACAGCCCACCTAATGCTTTATTCATTTGATTTGATTTATTTATACTGTTCCTATTTCTCCCAGTGCTCTAGTGCTCTGATGTGAACTTAATACAAATTCGATATCCAATCCAGCAGCCAAAACTAGTTTTAATGAAAGCAAATACTTACTAAGAAAGTATGGAAAGATGAGTCATGTTTTCTACATGAAAGATCCTATCAGCAGGGGGCAATGTGGATTTCAAAGGCATTCCAAGGGTTTTCCAAAAACAAAGGTAACTTTGTTTCTGAAAACTTTTAGAGACACCAGCTTGGTAGTCACACCCAAATTAGAACGTGAGACAGAAAAGTAGAAGTTTTGAAGGCAGCTGCTCTGTGGTGACTGAACTATCCATCAGTCTTTTAGATGAACATAAACTTTGCCAAGTCTCATTCCCAAAACTCTCGATATTTTAAGAGGAAATAATAAACAAAAAGTAAAGCTATTAAACCCTTCTAGAAAGAAATGTTTTATGGGAATTTTAAGTACGAAAACTTTTTAAAAGTTTGATCAACATGGGTAATAGCAATCAGATGCCAGATCATATAATCATAAATACTACATGTACACTGAATACTTAGAATTTAATTTTAGGGTGACTCTGAGCAAAGATTCTGGAGGATTTGTACATTTCTAGCATACATAAAATAGTTAAAACTGATAGCATATTTCGGTCATCTTTTATTTAGCATGCTTCAATAAAAAAAAGTCACTCGTGTTCTAGATATAAAAGGTTTAATATATTCATCAATGAGGTTATAATTTTTGGAAGAACCGGGGTCCATGGGGTTGCCATTGAAGCTTTTGATCTGGAACATAAAATAGATGATTCTCAAGTTCTTATCCTGAATTTTGCTGAAATTCTTCAGCATCTCCAGGAAGCTCCCAGAACACGTTCAGTTTAAAGTGGTCAGGCTGATCAGTCCTGAGTTCCTGGGGAAGAAGCTGGGCCTCATTTTTGCCCAAATCTGGACACATCTGACTACAACTCCCTCTGGAAAACAATGACTTCTCCTTTTCTTTTCTTTTCTGTAAATCTGCTGCAAATGCCTCCCATTGGCAAGCTGTAACTTAGAACCATACAAGAAGAGGATTGTGAGAAATATAGTCCTAACTTTTGCAGACCTTACCTGTAGTGCTGGGTTAACCACAGACAAGTGTAATAAATTGACAGTGCTCTCTCCAGCCCAGGGTTTGAAGGTAACTAGAGATTTGCAGAAAATTGTGTTTCTGATTTAAAAACCTGAACGATATTGACAAATTCTGGAGGGAGAACATGAATCATTTAATTTACGAAGTATACACTACTGTATAAAATTGAAGCGTCATTCTAAGACCTTTGTCAAAAAATAGGGGATTCTGGAGGAATTCTTATTTATGCTAATCTGCTAATTCTACTTCCAGAGAATTGTAGGTGAGTCAGATTCTCTTGAGCAGATCAATACTAAAGAATCACTCGGCCCTGTGTGAAACCTTTGTTTGTAAGTGAAAACAAGGTTTTCCTTTGTGGTCTTTAGGGAATTGAAATTCAGGAATAACACTTGGAAAGGTCTAGTAAGTGTTCCAATATGGGAAAATAATACAAAGCCTGCATAGGCAAGGGACCTTCTATAGGTAAACTAATAAAATTGTTTAAAAGAGAAAAGAAAAATATACAAAAGGAAGGGCTGTCTGCCTACTAGTCCGGGCAAAACTTTGTCCTCTCTGAAACTCAGATGCAAGAGCATTTGTCAGTTTTTGTCATAAAGCCTGGCACCTTATTTCTATATCCATATAGTAAAGTTTTTCTCATCAGCCTGTCTAAGCTATTCTTTTTCTTTCATCTCAAAGTATTTTCACTTGACTTCTCTTACTTGCAACCACAAAATGTATTGAAAATATCATTCATTTTAATTCAGGAGAAAATCTAACGAAGAAAATAATGCCGTTATTGTTGAGACTCTTTATGATTCATGCAGTCATTTCCCTATTCTTATTTTTCCTTCTATTCTGTGATTTTGGAAGTTTTAACTGATCTTCCTTTTCCTAGCGCTGACCCTCCTAACTGATAGGAAGATGGGAAGAGAAATAAAATTTGAAACCAAATCATGTGGCTTTGGACTTGTTAAAAGTGCCAGTAAATAAGAGACGATTAAATTTAATGATAAAATGAGATTTTAGTAAGGCTTTAAGGTAGTTTGTTTCTAAACCTGTGGGGGAGATGAAACACAATATTACCTCTTAACAGTAGAATCAAAGCAGTCCTCCTGCGAGAATGCACTGGATTTCACATCGAATGACCGATTGCCAGCTTCTCTTCACAAGGTAATTGGTCACACTGGTAAGTGCATTATTGCTAATATAAAATATAGGAATAGGTAATAGGAAGCCAAAACTACCAATGGTAGCTTTAGGAGTGACTTAAAAATTTAGTAGATGAACATAAGTATTGTAATTGACTTTCATATAAGGTATGAGGTAGTTGGAGAGAAAAATCAATTTCTTGCCAGCACAAGGCTTTATTAATACATGTGTATATATATGTATAGATGCACACTTCTTAATATGTGTTTACTTCTTCATATATGTATCTACTTCTTAATTATCATAAAACAATGGCAATCACTTTATGTATTATTTCTAACCACTGCTTTTGTATTATTGCATTAAAGCCAATTTTATTCACTTAGGTCAAGACACAAAATGTGACCACAAAGGCATTCAACAGGAAACATTTACCCCTAAATAATTCAGGCAGCAGAAATGACTTAGTTTCCTTTAAATAATTTAGGGGTGGTACTTAAGGGCACTGAATAATCCACCTGTGAATTGAGGAGCAAAATTATGGTGCATAATTTTTGAGACTTAAGTCTTTGATGTCTTTCTTCTTTTATTCCAGCATAATGAATCCAGGAAGAATTGTTTTAAAGGAATGGGTTACGAGGAGAGTCTTAAAAATATCAGCTCTTTTAGTCCTTTGAATGAATATTCTGCAAGAAGCTAAAACTAACATAAAGCCTCACCACACTTTTCCTGCAAGATTATCTTAACACATAAAGCATTTTTCCTTTTATGACACCATCTATTTCTTTTATAAAGGACTACTGTTCCCTTGAATGTTTGGCAAAATGCTCTTAAAATTCATTAGTCCTACAGCAATTAAAAGGGCTTTTAGTTTTGGGAGAATATAATGTTACGTGCAGGTACACAGAGTCGTGATAAAGCTTTAGGTACAAAACATTTCAAATACATTATAAGATAAGGAAGGCACAGAGTTACTCTCCTTGACCAAGCCAGTTAAGGCATTTACTTGCACCTTTATGTTAACTGAATCTGGCATTAAAGCATAACATTGTTTTAACAAAGCAGATTGAAAGAATGTAAAACTATGAGGATAAAGAACACTTTAAATAGATACATTTCTATAATTAAGTGGTTTGGTTTAGAAACTTTGTATTTATAATAGGATTTTATTGAATACATGAGAATAAAATGAGAAGACATAAGTAAATATTTACGAGCTTATTACAGTTATGAATCAATTCAGTTTCTGTAAATACACAGGTAATTGACTATTTCATGATAGTTTATTAAAAATACTTTCCAAGAGAACAGTTGTAACTGGTTTCAAAAATTGTTGTTTTATATTGATGTCTTAGTTGTTCTCTTATTTCCTGTGTTGTTATAGTAGCCCCACCTCTGCCCATGGGTTTTGTTTTCTAAAATTCCCAGTGGACGCCGGAAACCAGGTGCACCTTCAAACTCCATATATACAATACTTTTCTTATACATACATATTACCTGTGATAAAGTTTAATTTATAAAATTGGCACTGTAAGAGGTTGACAATAATAACTATCAATAAAATAGAATAAGAGTAATGATATACTGTAATAAAACTATGCAAATGTGGTTCACTCAAAATATCTAATCGTATGAAATATCATAGAACTGCAGTGACAGTGGGTAAGTGAAATCTTGGAAAGCAAAACTGGAGAAGGGGGACTACCTTATTTGTACTTTTTATTACCTGCAACATTTTATTTTATTTAAAAATCAACTTTAATGAAGCATAATTACATCCATTAAAATTCAGGTTTCTGATTTTTGACAATAGTATCCGCATGATACCATCCCAAGAACATAGCACCTTTTCATTCTTCCAGAAAATTTTACTTTGTCCCTTTTCTCTTTTTTTACTGCAGTAACTTTGATTTTACACATTAAAATACACTCATATGAGTAAGTTCCCCGTTTTGTAATGTTTCCCTAGTCCTAAGATATATGTCAACATACATCCTCTTCAGAAAAACGTCTCTAAAATTCCGCTTCCATTTTTTGATTGCCTGTTTTACTGTTACTGATTTTATGAGTTTTTTGTATGTTTTGGATATTGGAATGCAAATATCTCCTCCTAGTTAGTATGTTGTCTTTTCGTTTTGGTGATGTTTTCTTTCACTGTGAAGAATCTTTCTAGTTTGATGTAGTACCAGTTCTTTATTTTTCTTTTTGTTTCCCTTGATACTGGAGTTGAGTCCCCAAAGATCTCTCTTGGATTGATGTCAAGGAATGTCTTTCCTTTGCTGTCTTGAAAGATTTTTATGGTTTATAGTCCTATGTCCGAGTCTTTAGTCCATTTGGAATTAATTTTTGTGAGTGGTGTTAGATAGTGGTCTAACTTCATTCTTTTGCCTGTGGCTGTCCAGTTTCCCCAACACTATTTATTGAAGAGACTTTCCTTTTGTCATCATATGATTTTGACTCCTTTATCGTAGATTAACTGACTGCGAGTGGGTCAGTTTCTGGTGATTCAGTTCTATCCCACTGATCTGTGCCTCTGTTATTATTCCTGTACTATACGATTTTGATCACTATCATTTTGTAGTGTAGCTCAGTGTCTGGGAGTGTTATCTCTCCAGATGCGTTTTTGTGTCTTATAATTGCTATGGCTATTTGGGTTATTTTGTTCTTCCATACAAATTTTAAGATTTTTCTGTTCTATTTTCTGGAAATAAGCCTATTGGATTTTAATTGGGATTACATTAAATCTGTATATTTCTCTAGGTAATATGACCTTTTTAATTATGTTGATTGTTCCCAACCTTGAGTAGTGGATCTTTCCATCTCTTTGTATGTTCTGTTTCTTTTAAGATGGTCTCATAATTTTCATTGGATAAGTCTTTCTCTCCCTTTGTTAAGTATATTGCATGATATTTGATTATTTTTAATCTACTTTAAACAGTGCGATTTTAATTATTTCTTTTTCTATAGGGTGTTTTCTGCATATAAATATGCAGCAGAATTTTGTGCATTGATTTTGTAGCCTGCCACTTTACTGTGTTTGCTGGTGTTACAGTATTTTTTTTAACAGAGTTTTTAATGTTTTCAACATGTATAATCAAGTCATCTGAAAGTAATAATGGTTTTACTTTCTCCTTTCCAGTTTGGATTCCTTTTATTTCCTTATCTTGCCTAATTCTCTGGCTAAGACCTCTAGTATGATGCTGAAGAGCAATGGTGAGAGTAGGCAGCCTTGCCTTGTTCCTAACCATAGAGGCAATGCTTTCAATTTTTTTTCCATCAACTATGATGTTGGCTGTGGGTTTTCATATATGGCCTTTATTATTTACTATTTCCCATTTTATGCAGGATTTTTATCATAAATGTGTGTTGGATCTTATAGAAAGCTTTCTCTGTGTCTATATGATCATGCGATTTTTCTCTTTGCTTTTGTTAATATGATGTATTACATTAATATATTTATATATGTTGAATGACGCTTGCATCCCTGGGATAAATTCTACTTGGTCATAATGGAGGAGTCTTTTGATGCTATGTTCAAATCAAATTGCTAATATTTTGTTGAGAATTTTTGCTTCTATGTTATTTGGAGATATTCTGCAATTTTCTTTCTCAGTGTCTTCTCTATAAGTTTTTGTTTCAGTGTGATGTTATCCTCATTAAAAGTATTTGGGATTGTTCACTGTTCTTTAATATTTTGGAAGCACTTGAGAATAATAGGTATTAATATTTCCCCGAAGGTTTGGTAAAACTCATTAGAAAAGCCATCTGGTCCTGGGCTTTTATTTTTTTGGGAGACTTTTGATTATCTCTTCAAACTCTTTGCTTGTGATTGTTCTGTTCAGGTTTTTCAATTCATCCAGGTTCAGTCTTGATAGACTTGATAGACTGTATTTTTCTAAATACAGTCTAGTTAGGAGAGTTTTCTCTGTTTTTCTTTGTGAGTCTAGTCAATGTTTTATCACTTTTATTTTTTTCAAAGAACCAAATTTGCTTTTATTGATCTTCTGGATTGCTTTTTGTTTTCTATTTCCTTTATTTGTGTTCACATTTTGATTCTTCCCTTTTTTCTGGTTTTTAAAAAATTTTGCTTTAATTGTTTTTCTTTCTTTGGTTATTTTAAATGTAAGATTAGGTTACATATATGTGATTTTTCTTATTTCTTGAGGTGGGCCTGTATTGCAATGAACTTCCCTCTTAGTACTGGTTTTGCTGTATCCTATAGATTCTGGTAGCCGGGATCTTCATTCTCATTTGCTTATAAGTATTTTTTAAGTTCTGCCTTGATTTCCTCTTTTACCCAAGAATCATTCATAAGCTTTTTGTTTAGTCTCCAGTTAATTCGGGGTCTTCCAACTTTCTTTTTCTTTTTGATTTCTAGTTTTAAGTAATTGTTGTCAGAGAAGATGTTTGGCATGATTTTAACATTTGTAAATTTGCTGAGACATGTTTTGTGTCCCAACATATGGTCTAACTTTGAGAATGTTCCTTGTGCACTTGAGAAGAAAGTAGTCTTTGGATGAAGTGTTCAGTGTATGGCTATTAGACCTAATTGCTCCAAATGGTCATTTAAAGCAGCTGTTTTTCTGTTATTTTTCTGTCTAATTGATCTTTCCATTGCTGCAAAGTGGGGTGTCGAAGTTTCCCACTACTATTGTGTTACTGTCGTTGTCTCTCGTCAGTTCTAATAGCACTTTATTATTACATTTTGATGCCCCTGCATTTGGTGCCTACATGTTAATAAGCATATATTTTCCTCCTGGCTTGATTCTTTAATCATTATATAGTGTCATCTTTGTCTTTTGTTATGCTCTTTAGATGGAAATCTGTTTTATCTGGTATGAGTAAAGCTGTTCCTGCTCTTTTGTGGTTGTCATTTGACTGTAGGATTTTCTTCCAGCCATTGACTTTGAGCCTTTGTTTATCTTTTGAAAGAAGGTGGTTTCCTGAATGAGGTGGATTATGCTTTTAATTCATTTAGACACTGTTCATCCTTTGACTACAGAATTAAGTCCATTAAAGTTTAGGGTGATCTGTAGGATTGATCTGTAGCTGCTTTGTGTCATTTTATAATTTGTCTTCTGTATGTTGCTCCAGACAATGCCTCTGTTCTTCTCTTTCTCTTCTTAGGTCAGATGGGGGCAGTTATGCTTTGACTGGTTTCCATTTTTTGTTTTTCCCTTTGCCTTTCTCTGGATATGTATTTTGAAGTTATCCTGAAGTTAGCATTAACAATTCTATATTTAGTTTCTATTTTTATTTGAAAGCAGAGTAGTCTTCCACTCATTCTAAACATCCACATTTTTATTCTCTTCTTCTCCCCACTTTTTATATTTGTGGTCTTACTGTTTTTAAGCATTTTTTTTTACACTTTATAGAACTCCTTCAACTTTTTTGTAGATATGACTTTGTGGTGATTAGTTCCATTAACTTTAACTTCTCAGAAAAAACTTTTTATCATTCCTTCAGTACTGAATGATAATCTTACAAGGTATAGTATCCTAGGTTGAAAATCCTTCTCTTCTAGCACTTTGAATACATCACGGCATTCCTTTACTGTCTATAGATTTTTCGTTGAGAAATCTGCTGACAATGTTATGGGCACTTCTTTGTGACTGTTTTTCTCTGACTGCTTATGAGATTCTTTCTTGATCTTGTATTTTTGACAGTTTGATGACAATGTGTCTAGAGGTGTCTCTTCTCCTTCTGTGATGCCTATGATGTGAATGTTGTTCCTTTTGATGTAGGGCTTGAATTCTGTCTTCATTTTTTGCATTACTTTATCTCTTTGCTGGATTGTTTGGGTGAGCTCCTCTGTTCTATCTTCCAGATTTCTGTTTCTGTTGGGGACTTTGTCCCTTCTATTTGTGAGTTTCTCTATGGATTTCTTCAGTTCAGCTATCGTATTTTCATTTCTTTGATTTCTTGCTTCATTTGTTCTTTCTCTTTTTTTGTTGTTCTTTTTCACTTCCTCAATTGCTTTCTTGGTTTTTATGAGTGCTTTTATCACTATTACCCTAAATTCATCCTCAGGTAGTTTACATATATCTGTTGTACTTAGATTTTCTCCTGGGTTTTTGACTGGATCATTTTTTTCATGTATGTTTATCTGTGCTTTTGCTCCGTTCGGCATTCTGTTTATATTTCTGTAGGTTCGGCTTTCCTGCAGTGATGGCGTTGTGTAGAGTAATCACCTTGTTGTTGGCCCACAATTGGCAATCAGGCTACAGTATCGCCTCCACCTTCATGGTGCGTTAATGGGTAGTGCTGAGGGCTCATTCCTTCAGAGAGAGTACCTTCTTCCTTTAATCCTGGAGGCAGGATATCTGGTGGATGGGATATCCAGTTTGCATATCCTGAGACATCCTTGGTTCTGTGAGGGGTAGGCATGGGGAATCACCTTATCTGCCTTCTAGTTTTGGTGGTGCCCATAGTAATTTCACAGCACAGGCTCCAGCTGAGAACCTGGGGTGCTGGTTCTCTTTTTGCCCAGGGATAAGACTGTCTCCCATGCCTCTATGTTCTGGTCCCACAGGGTGGGCTCTTTGCTGCATTTGGAACAACATGTGTCCATTCCTTGACTATTCACTGTGGTTAAAGTTGCTTACTAAAGTAAAATCTCCCATATCCCATGGCATGTCATTAAGTTCATACAAAATTACTTTCCAAAAGATTTTTGAAGGACTTATTTAAAAAAAAGAAAACTGAAGAGGTGATACAAGCAAATTATACTTATTAAGTATTGTCATAGAGAATTATTATCAAGTAAAGCTTCTGATTCTACTGTTGTTAATTGTCATCTACTCTGCCTTCAAAGACCCATGTATCTCACGCCACACTATTTTGATCTGTCTAAGACTTTAGGGTTACATCACAGTCAAGAACATGGGCCTCACATGTTCAGAGAGGGTTGGGTTTAGTAGATTAACAACATATTCTGTCAGTCTGAGTTGCAAATTTTAGTCCTTGCCCTTTTCTCTCATCCCCAATCTTTTTTCATCCCCATAATTTGTCTTTAGCTCATTTCTTCCCTTGGTAACTGTCTTTAATTAGTTTCAAATTATTATCACCTTTCTAATCTTCTTTTAAACAGAGAAAAAGTCAAATCCTAAATTTCTCATTTTCTTTCAATATGTCCACTGAGAAGAAAATTTCGTAGGTTAAACTTCCTACTTCACATTTCTTCTCTTTTGGACATTTTGATAGGTATAATGTTTATTATGCAAGAATAGTCAGGCTTACTTCTCCTTATATAAACATTTGGCATATTCTTCTATAGCATGTCTTGTCTGTCTTATCCTATAAACTCTTGAATAGTTCTCAAACTGGGTGATGTCCTAATGAAAAATACAAATGATAACAAAGGCAAATTTTTTTTTATGTGAATGCTATAATTAAGAGGAAATAATTAGATCAAGACTAAGTTAAGGAAGACTAAATGGAATTATTTATTAATTCACCTCACCCTAGATATTGGGACCAGTGTTTTCAGCATTTTGTTACCAATTTAATAATTATTTATTACCTGGGTATAGTTCAATTTTATGACTACTTTGCTTCAGTTAAAAACATTCTTTTTCCTAAATGGTTATATCTCTAATAACTAAAGTTTCCTGAATCTGACCATACATAAACATTAGACATGGCTTAGTTTTTGGATCTCAAAAATTCAGTGGATTGTTGAGGTATTAAGAGTTATCCATTGGCTATTTTAATTCACCTGACCACCAGAATATGGGTTGTTTGAATCTCAAGCACATTTTATTTAACCTATTTTGCTTTTTTGAACTATTAAACCAAGAGTTCCTGGCAACCTACTCATTAGTACCATTTGTTATATCAACAGCAGATCAAAATTAAGAATAACTCTCTCTCTATATCTGCCCCATCTGTCTATATACATATCATACCCATATCAATATCTGTATCTATACCTATATCTACAGGTACCTATGAACAATGACAAATACATATCTCTAAACTAAAGTATACACACACACACACACACACACACACACACACACACATATATGTATATATAAATATGCTATCACTTAATTTTTTCTAAACTTATCATATCATGATCTAAGAGAGTTAGGAGAGATTATAATGTTTGCAACATCCATTATTATTCCTTATAATTTGCTTACATTCAATACCAATATATTCAAGTTTAATCCTTTCAATTTTACATTAATAATCAGAGAATTTATATACCAGGACACCTAAGGGTTCATTATCATGTATTCTGCTAGTTAGTTAAAAGGAAGAGAAATGGTACTTTGGGGGAATTGTATTAGCTCCAAAGTTCAAAATAGATTTTACAAGGCAACTAAAAGGGTTAAGAGAAAGATAAACTAAATAAATGACCTAAAGCATTCTTTGGAGAATGCATTGAAAAGCAATTTATTTTTCTCTTTTAGGGACTACCTGCTGGGGCCAAACTACAGCTTCCATTTCCCATGATGACATATGGTAATATAACAACTCATTTAAAAACAAAAACCAAAACATAGAAAAATAAGCATTATGCAGTCTTCGAATCTATAAAAAGTTATATGCTAGACACAGCCAATTCTTTCAAATTTTTACCATGATAATCAACTAAACTGAATTTGTAGTTATGACATAAAATTATTTAAAAAAAATTGAAAATACGTTGATAATGATTATTGCAGAGAAATCTTTTATGATATAGATACTACACAAAGATAGTATTTTATTAGTTGTACTGTATTTGAAGAACATTTCAAGTTAACCTGCAACTACAGATATAAAAACTAGATTTCTAGGTGACTGTCCTGTCCTAAGATGTAATTTAAATTATGAGACCACAGACTGGCACTAAAATATATTTTGCTTAAGAGATCAGCAACAGTGCTGGTTTATTTTGTGTCCTCATTAAGGTCTAACGTATTACTTGGCATATAGAAATTGCTTAATAAATGTTTGCTGAGTTGGACCAGTAGTCACTCCATTCTGAACTTCTTAATACTTTGTGTTAAACTACTTGTTTAATTTTATTTACTTATTTTTTAACTCATTAAGGATGTCTTTGTTTTTTCAATACTGAATCTCCAGAGATAAGCAAATATTTATTTCCAAACAAATGAAAGTTGATTCAGAAGTATGTTTTCATTTTTTTGTGAGAAAATAGTAGGGAGAGTTCTCAAAAATTTTAAAATAGAACTGTCATTTAATCTAGCAATTATAGACATATGCCTGAAGAGTATGAGAACACTACTTTGAAAAGATAGCTGTATCTGTATGTTCATAGCAGCACTATTCTCAATAGCCAAAATAGGGAGTCAACCTAAATTCTTGTCTATGAATGATTAAGAAGATGCTGTATACATACTCAATGGAATACTATTTAGTAAAAAAAATGAAATCTTGTCTATTTTAATGGCTTGGATGACACTTAATGCTATGCTAAATGAAATAATTCAGAAAGTGAAAAGAAAAACAGATGGCTTCACTCATATATAGAATACAAAGAAGCAAAATGAATGAACTAACAAAACAGAACAAAATTCTCTTACATTATGAAAAATTATACTGTATTTCAAATGAATAAAATAGTAATCAAAAAGAAAGGTAAATTAATTGTGATGGCCTTGACAAGTACTAGGTGAGACATGCCCCCAATATGACATATGAAGTCGTTGAAACCAGAGTCTATTATGGATTTTCTCAAAGAAACAAAACAAATCAAAGGAGACTATAATTTAGGTATTCCGTTTCTCTTTGTGTGGTTTATGAACCATACCTGTTTTTCCCATGACTTTAATCAGAAATGCTTAATCCTTCCCCAATATCTATCGCTGAACAATAAATCATTCACTTCCATTGCTGATCTCACCAGAATACTTTTTGCTTGGAGAGTAAACAAGACCCACTTTCCTTTTGTAACATTGCCAATAAAATAGGGATGATATGAAAGGTATCTCAATATCAGAATAATTTGTCTTGCTATTTAAAAACTTATTGTGTTTTCTTTCATGATCTAGCTGCCTTTTTGAGATTTCCATTGTTTCTTGTTACCAAATACCTCTCTTGTCCACACAGTGTCCTTCATAGTTCTAAGTGCGAATAAACAACCACAGTTTACAATCCTTTAAATAAACATGGTCTTTGATAGTGTGATGCTGTGTAGTGATTTGTTTGCTAGTGTCTTGTTCCTTTTCTATGCCCACTAAGGTTTTCATGTTCTCCAATGAGCCCTAATATCTCAAAAGTAGATTTGTAATGTACTATGGGCTGTGATGATTCCTATAACAGATATGGGAAAAAACTGTTAAAGTTTTCCATGTACAGCATTATATGTAGGGAGATATATGTAGGGAGACAGAGGAGGTAGAATAAATAAATGTATATGAAATACATAAAATCTTCAAATATATTATACAATTTGGGGGAAGTAAAATTAAGAGCATAATTATCTCCCACTCAAAAATTCTCTTTCTCAAATTACAGATCCAAAGGGTTATGAGATATAAAACCAGCAAAATGCTTTCGCCACTATTTTGGAATCATTTGTAAAAATAACAAGAGATATCTGAAATTAGTAACCCTTATTATGTATTTCCACAGCACTCTATCCTTTTCTATTGTAATGCTTGTTATAGTATCTCATAATCATTTCCTAATTTGTATTTCTTTTGCGGACTTGAAAATACTTTAAATGCAGAAAAGGTGTCTGGCTTACCATTACTTAAGGTAATTCCGAGAATGAAGTGTTTTATAAATATTTGTTGATGAATAATTTCGATGCTGCCTATTGATACAGAATTATGGAAAGTAAAATGTTTTGCATATGCCTTTAGTAATGATAATCTCTTTGATTTTGTTTTCTTATGAGATTCCTGTAATCTTTCTCATTTTTTATCAGATACTTAAGGTACATGTAACATTGCAGAATGCCGAGACTAGAGCAGATGACAAGGAAAAGCCAGCTCTTGCTTTCATGGAATATATCTTACAAAAATTTGCATAACCAAAGATAAGATGATAAAATGTGAAAAGGTATAGTTGTATGAGAGCATCCACCAAGGAGGTATAAGATAGTTTGAGAGGTCTGAAATGTCTTCCTAAGGAAGTCACTTCAGAGTAATTGGAAATTAGGTAGTTATAGAATTGGGCTGGGCTGGGTGGGGTAAGCATTCAAAGCAGAGGAAGCCATTTATGGGAAGTCCTGGATTGTAGGTTCAAGATGATTATTTGAACTTTGAACTAAGTAATTCAGCTATATTCAATGTACTAGCCCTACCCACCCAGCGTCCTTCCAGTGAAGAAATTGTGACCATTTTAGGTACTATGAACCCAAATTGCAGCAGATTGGGGTGAAATGATGAGCAAGAAAATGCACTTTTCTCTATAGGCATGGAAAAAAAGCAATCTTTTGCTTTGAAAGGAGCAGAAGGCGGTCAGTGGACCTGGATTTTAGCTTCTTTTTAACTTCCTAGCCTTTGAGAAAACCTAACTTTCATTGTTTTAGCAACAGCTTTTCCTTCTACCAGTGTATAATTTTTTTTTCGGTATCAGAGACCTCTTATTCACCTTGAGGAATCAAAGATAAAAAAAAAAAAAAAAGAATCATAATGAAATAGTTAGTTCCAGCTGACTCAGAGGTAATTTGTCAAAAGCTCTTATATTTAAATATTCTTTTGTCAGCTCAACTTTAATTTCAGGGGCTTTAGAAAAAGAATAATTATATGCTGATTTTGATCTAAAAAATGTCACTGAGAATAATTAACCAGAAAAGAATGAGGTATTGTATTTAAATATTTTGTACCAGAATAAAATGAAAAAAAAAAGGGGGTCTTATTCTTTTGAATTTTGAGCATTATCTATATATGTCTCTGTTCATATTATTTAATGTTGCTAAATATTTAAATAAAAATCTAAGGAGACTCATGTTTTAAGTTTTTGGTGCAATAAAATCTACTGTAATTTCACTGTTAGGGAATAGCGTTGAAATTTACTAATTCAAAATGTAAATAATTATGAAATAAGGTTGACAAAATAACAATAGTTTAGTATCACCCATAAATCAAAGAGGATGTACTTAAAGTCTACTTGCTTTTAATTTGTAATTAATTGCTAATATTTAATCAGCTAAATAAAGTGAGGTAACACATATAAAATACTAGCACGTAGTAAGCATTCTTTTATTAACATTAAGGCAACATTGATTTACAACACTTTGTAAGTTTTAGATGTGCAGGTTCACTCTTCATCAAATACATAATACCACATTCACCACAATATATCTAATAGTCCTCCACCACTGCCCACTGGACCCTTCATCCTTTGCTTCAACCTCTTTGATAACCTCAGCAAGCATTAATTTTTAATTGCTGCTTTTTTTGCATATTTTCCCTATGTTTCTCTTCAAATCCCTTATTCTCACTCACCTACGAAAATCTTAAAATCCTGTCATAAAACAAGTTTTTATTTACTATCAGTCACAAACTAGGGCCAACCCTAAAATATAATAGCCCTATTCTCCTCATTAAGCAAAGATCAGGATTGACTATTACAAAATACAAATCATTAAACACCTTAATTCCAAATAACTGAATTTCAAAAATATTCTACTTCTTTGTCTTCCTTTTTATTATTTTTTAAAAGTCACGATTCTACTGTTATGAACAACGCAGTGATAGAATAATAGGCAACCTACCCACTCTGAAGCAAAGGTGCTCCTCATTTCCTTCCTATAGAGAAAAGTACATTTGCTTGCTCATTCGTTTCACCCCCTTTGCTGCAATCTGGGTTCATAGTGCCTATAGTGGCCACAATTCCTTCACTGGAAAGATGTTGGGTGGGTAGGGGTAGTACATTGAATATAACTGAATCACTTAGTTCGAAGTTCAAATGATCATCTTGAATCCACAATCCAGGAAGATCATCAGGAACCTTGCAGGCCCAGGTTAGGAACTGTACAGAAGGATCTTCAAACAAGTGGGGAGCAGAGACAGTGAGGGCCTGTGGGAAAATGTCTTTATTGGGGGTCTGTAGAACACAGGCAAAAGGCATTTGGCGGGTTTGAATGTCACTAGGTCATAGTCAAGAGGACAAGAAGGGAAACGTGGGGATCAGTCTTTTCACACTAGTGTACCTGGTCACCAGGATGGGGTTCTCACATCCTGCTTGTAGGATGTCGAGGCTTCAGGAAAATATGAAATTTTAGCAATGTGTAATACAAGATACTTGTTCTAGTTAGACCACCAGCTTTATCAGTGCTTCATGTTTCATTTCTCAATGGAGTGTTAGAATATGTAATGAAAAAGCAAAGCAGTGAGGAGCTACTTTTCATCTCAACTGGGTTTTTGCCCTAACTGACATGCACCCACCGACTGCAATGACCTGAAGATGCTCTTTCTTCTTCCACTTGTCCTGCTCACTGCTGCTAGACCCTAACCTTTATCCAGCAACTGGTCCCACAGAGCCCAGAGCATAGTTCAGATAAAAAAAAAAAGTATAACCTTACAATACCGGAATCAGACTGAACAGGTTCAAATTCTAGTGATGTCAAAGTTGGGTATTGTTTCTAAAGTCAGGAAGATTTGACCAAATTCTCTTTCAAGCTTATTTTGCAGAAGTGTCTGAGCTTAACAATGAACTAGAACCACCTGGATTGAAAGAATCATTAAAGAAGAAAGTGAGAGAAATACAAATAATAATAGATTGAACAAAATATAGAAGGAATTTACTGACTCGTATTGTTATGGCAGAGCCTCCACATGGTGAGAAGACTGACAGTCAGGCACTTAAGTAGAGAAAAGCACTTTAATGCAAGTACTGGTGCTGGCTCAGGGTCACTCAAAGTTGAGCAACGGGGGGTCTAGGGGAGCTCCTTTTATTACTCTGAGGTGATGATTCATCTCCTTGGCTATGTGTCGTTTCTCCTGGCAATTCTTTATCAGTTATGTACAGCTGCAGGGTAGGGCGGTGATACTTGTTTGTCCTTAGTCAGGATGACAGGACGTAGCTGCAGTCTCCATAGAACAGTATGTAATACAGCCCCATAGTATGATAATAGGACATAGCTACAGTCTCCACAGTACCATGGGAAGTTTCTGGCAGACTAAATTTTGCACTGGGGTCAGGGAAAAGGTCTTCTACCACAACATAACATAAATTTCAATTTCAGGAGTAGGTCTGGTAGGATGTTACTAGATACAACTCTGTTTTCTGAGATTCATATGATGACATTAGATCTTTCTCTCTCTCCCTCTCTTTCTCCTTCTCCCTCTCTCCCTTAATTGGGATTGTCAGGGGGGCATTTTCCATTTGACATGTGGTGACCTTTTGTAGATCTGTATTTCCAACTAAACAATTTATACAATCCCAGAAGAAAAAGAGATTCTTTTTTTTCTTGAGATATCTAGTGGGAGTTTCAAAACACACCTAAAATCTGAGAGGTTTTAGTCACATTAAAATCACATGATCAAACAGAGGGGGAGTGGGGGGTTCCTGAAACAAAATTATGGGATTCTTTTTAGAAAAGATAACTGATTCTGAGCAAAACTACAAATGTAGCTCGGATATATACTAGCTGGATGATAAGTGACTCAGGCTTTCTGAAGTATAGCTTTGCTACCATATAATGGAAGTTGATACCAGTTTTGCCTAAGCCATAATGTCTGTTAAGAGGGTTAAATGAAAGCATGTGAGAACCCTTTGTAAACAGTTCGCCTTACAAGAGCTGAGGAAATAATATGTTCTGCTTGACTTCTCTTGGGTTTAAAACATCTATCACCTTTACTATTTCCTATTCATTTAAATTGATGTGCTTTTAAAATCTCCTTTTTGAATTCGTTCAGGAAAATATTAAGCCAAATAAAAGACAGCCTGAACTTCTATAGATTCTATTAATCACAGAAACCCGACTCAGCACACCAGCAATTTATCATTGCTCTTGTTGATTACATGTTAGCTTGTCTTCAACTCATTTGAGGGAAGCCATACTACACCAATTCATTCTAATTAGTGAGACTGCGACATCTCTGTGATAGAGCAATAGACTTTGTTGCTCAAGAACGTTTTTTCCCTGTAGTGTAGCAACTGTGCCTTCTTTTTGTCCATCCTGCTGGTTATATTTAAAATGGTTCTGAAGAGTATATGTCATAATTGTTAGGCTGGCTCAGAAAGACGGGACAGCGGGCATGCCCGGCAGCCAAGCGCGGGAAAAAGGTGGATGACATCAGAATAAGGGATGCAACCCCCACACTTGGATTCACAGGGCCAATCCCCAATCGCGACATAGGAAGCCCGCGAAATTCCTTTGCTTACAGAGCGCGCTCCCCTTTGTTCAAGCGCGACTTCCCGGCCCTCTGCGGACTTGGGAACCTCCCCCGGGTGTGCAGAATCCAATAAAGCCCTGGCTATTCGACTTTTTTGTCTAATTGACTTTTTCTCCTTGCGGAGCCCAGAAAAACCCTACAATAATATGCTTTACTACTCACAGTATGCAGTCAGGTAAATGGGATCTTACTATTCACTTTTTCTTTAAAAACTGTTCCAGTAATTCCATCTGTGTTGTTATTTGGGCCTAGGCTTTTTTTTTTTTTTTTAAATTGGAAGATTTTAAATGACTGATTCAATCTCTTTATTAATAATTGATTGATTCAGATTTTCTAAATCTTCCTGATTCAGTCTTGGAAAGTATGTTTCTAAGAACTTTCCATTATATGTTGTGCAATTCGTTGGCCGATAGTTGCTCTAAGTAGACTCAGATTCCTTTGCCTTTCTGTATTGTCAGTTGTAATATTTGTGGATTTGAGTCCTTTCTCTTTTTTCTTTGGTTAGTTATTTTGTAAGAAGTGGAAACTAAATGAGCACATTCAAGTGTTAGAACTGTCTCCTTTGACATATAAAGAGCATACCTTTATTTTGACATGTAAAGGATGCCAGCAGCCTCTTTGGACTTTCGCATCTTATCATTATAGATCTACTTATTGAAGAACAGTGCTTGGCACTATTTTAAATAAGAGAATCCCCCCTAATAAAAAAATGTGAAAAATGTGGCCATAAATAGACAGAGAAAAGGGTATTTATCTGCAATAGGAAAGCTAAAACAAGAAAACAGAGTGCTGGGGGCAAGATCAGTGAGCAACTCAACACTTCAGCTGCTCTGAACATGCCCTGAATGATCACAAACTTGTAGCAAGTATTGATTTGGGGTTACAAGTAAAATTATTTTCCGCTTATCATTTCACTTTTTCACTTACTTTGGGTTTGATTAACTCTACTATTCTAGTTTCATAGGGGAGAAGTTGATGTCTTTGATTTGAGATTTCCTTCTTCTGGCCTAAGTGTTTAGTGCTAAAAAACTTTCCTCTAAGTGCTGCTTTAGTTATGTTTCACAAATTGCAAATGTTATGTGTCCATTTCCATTCACTTCCAAATTTTTTAAATTTCCATCTTTGTTTCTTTTTTTATTTTTGAGTTATTTAGAAGTGTGTCATTTAGTGTCAAAATATTTAGGAATTATTGAGAGAGCTTGTTGTTTTTGATCTCAAACACCATTTTTTAGCTGACAACATATTTTGTATAACTTGGACTATTTGTAAATTTTTGAGTCTTTTTTATGACCTAGAGTATGATTTATTTTGCCAGTTTTCCAGGCTTATTTGAAGACTGCATTCTACTGTTATTCAGTGGACTCTTCCACAAAGGTCAGTTGGGTTAGATGTAGTTCATGTTTTCTGTTTTGTTGCTCAATTTTGCATATTTTTTATCATTTATTGAGTGGGTGCTAAATTTTCAACTATAATTGTCAATTCATCATTTTTTATATTGCAGTACTATTCATTTTTGATTCATATGCTTTGAAATACTATTATTAGATAAGACACCTGAAGAGTTATGTTCATCGATAAATTGATTATCCTTATCTTTATGAAATCTTTATTACCCTGGTAATAATATTCCTTGCCCTGAAATTGTTTTTGTTTATGCTTATATGGCAATCCCAGTTTATCTTTATTGATGTTTTGTCCTCTTAGATACATTTTACATCCTGTTACTTTTCACCTGTTTTGTTCATTATTTCTAATTGCTCTTTATTTTCTTTTTAGACGACTGTTGAGTATTATCAAATTATTCTGCTTGTTTCCTACCTGTGTGTTCATGTTTCCTACCATTTATCCTTTTAAGCTATAAATCAGAGAAAATTATTCTTTGTTATCTTTTAACTCACTAATTTGATTTCTTCCTCACCTATGTCCAGTCTCATAGTTATCTGCATATTTAATATAATGTTTTAAAAATTATGTCTTTCCTTTCTATTTAGTTCCTTTTTCCTGTTTGTTCTTATTAGTTTTTTTTTTTAGGTGAATCTGTATTTCTCTGAAGATATTTATTTATTTAAAAATTCTTTTCAGATTACTCTAGAATCTGTTTTTTATTTTTACATTAAGATGTTAAGTTTTTAGTCTATGATACATGGTATTGGATTTTTCTCAGCTACTTTGAGAAGCTCAATTACTTTCTTTTTTTTTTAAGGAAAGGTACAGACAGGAATGACGATGAGTAGACAGAGAGAGGAGGAGGAAGCATTTTATTTCATTTTCATTTTATTTGTTCACACTGGTTATTTTCCCTACCTTCGCCTTCTCCCACGGCCCCCAATCTGGGACTTGAACCCATAGGTATGTGACCTGTGCCCTTTGGAGGCTGTTGACCAAACTACTCTTCCACCAGAATGCACTGCTTTCTTTTTTTTTTTTTAATCAAGAAAAGTTTTCCCACTGCTTTAATGCAAAATTGGCTTCAGGTCTATGGAGGTTACTTCTGTCTAGTAGTTCTTTTTAGTATCACATCTCCATTTCTATTCGGAAAGAATTTCTTTACTCCAAGAAAACAAATGTGATAAGCGTGCTTGCATTCCAAAGCAAACTGTGACCCTAATGAAGTAAGGGTGTTAAGGTTTAATACCTCTAAATTAGTTTTGTGAGGTTTAGCCCTTTATGCATACTTAAGATATGCATAAGCTGAAATTGCTGAAGCTGTGGCTATTTGGAAGCTGGAAATAATATTTCTTTATACTTTAGTATCAACATACTTAAAAGGGCATGGTGAGTCCTAGTCACAATCCCCATAGAGGAAAGATTGGTGGTAACTTTCTTTTATTTCAAGCCCTTGGAAAGTTTGAACTGTGTCTCTGGTGTTCAAGGGCAACAGAAAAAATTAAGTTTAATTCATCTTTTTGAGAAACTGAGCATAGTACTGAGGAAAGGTGGCCATTTGATGATAACTCCTGGAGTTACTTAAGCTAAACAGTGCATAAGCATTTCCTGTGGATAAGAATTGTCACATAGAGAGGAAGTGGGAGCTGATCTGTAGCCATTTAACATCCTACCCAGGATGGCTGTCTACAGGGGCATGATCCCAGGGTTTCCAAAACTTTTGGAAGTCATCAGTCTCTAGTAGCAGACTCACCCCAGCATCCATTTAGGGTGTTATAGTGAGACATTTCAGCAACTGGAAGCTACATGAAAGAGATGTCTCCAGAAAACCTGAGAGTCTCCAAATGGAAAAAGTCAATTGTAAACACTTGAAGCATCTGGAGAAACCAGTTTATCCTGACATTCTCAAATGAGTTCTTAATCTTTTTCAATTCTGGAATGGACCCTGGAGAAGACAGAAATATCAGCTAGTGGTGGAGGGATGAAAGAACTAATGGGAAGAGAGAGAGAGCAGAAGTCAGTTACTTAGCCATTTGTTTCTTCAGGTGTCAACCTTAGGCAAGTCTGAGCTTGGGAAGAGAGGAGACCTGAATTTCATAATTTGATTGTCTCATAATGGAAATTCTATTTAATAAAATACTTTTAATTGACTATATATGGCTAGAGGAACTTGTACTGACTGAGAGTTATGAAAAGTATTAATAAATATATTCTCATTTGTTATGAGTAAATGACAGGAGTGGAATTGTTATACCATATGGGAGGTATAGAAAATCTTAAGAAAATTGCTGTTTTCAAAGATCATTTTAACAGTGCTAGATATCTTTCAGCATCGTGAATGTCTCTGTTGTTCTATGATACTTGGTATGGTCAGCATACTAATTTCAGTTATTCTTGGTATGTAGTGGCATCATTTTTGTGGTTTTAGTTTAAATTTTCCTAATAACCAATGATGTTGAGCATTCTTTCATATGCTCATTTGCCATGCATATATTTGATGAATTGTTCAAATCTTTGCTCAATTTTTAATTTGATCATTTTCTTTTTATTGGATTTTGATATGTAAAAAAGATACATATATACTATATACTGGTATTTGTCATATATGTAATTTACAAATATTTTCTCCTTGGATTTTGTTTACTTTACACATCTCCTTGACTGTGTTTGTTGAAGAGGAGAAGCTTTTAATTTTAACTTTATAGATTGTGTTTTCAATTTTTGTGTACAAGAGATCTGACTAATCCAAAGCTACAAAAGATATGCACATGCCAAGTCTTGTCCATGGATGTTCACAGTAACTTTTTTTGTAAAGTGAAAAACTAGAAAAAACACAAATGTCCATCAACAGGTGATACTGATTTGCAAATTTTGTATATACATATCATGGAACAACAAAAAAAAGAGTGAAATATCGATGTGTGTTACAGCATGGATGAATTTCAAAATAATCATGCTGAGTGAAAGATGCAAGATATATGATTACATGCTGCCTGATTTTATTTACATTATATTCCAGATAATTCAAACTAATATATAGTAGCAAGAACAGATTAGTAAATGGGGATGGAAGTAGAAGGAGTAAAAAGAGAGTGGAGGGATGAAAATGGGCATGATAAAATATTTGGGAGTGATTTACTATTTTGACCTTGATAATGAATCAGAAAGTATATACCTATTCCTTCCAAATTGCTACTAATCAAATTGTATACCTTAAATAGTTTACTGTACTTCAGAATTTTATAGAATCTGAGTGAGATTTCTTCCAAACTCAGAGGAAGAACTTGCCAAGTTTGAATGGACAATTAGGGATAAAGAATAAAATTATTTTCTGAATGAATCTAAGTAACTTGCTTATTCACTGTATTGGTTACATAATTTAAAAACTGAAATCTCAACCTGAAAGTTAAAGGTTGTGGCTTGAATATACTCTTCTGAAGTTGAACTCCAAAGTTTCTGCCAAGAACTACCAAGTCATTTGGATGACATGATCGTACATAGATCAGACAGAAATGAATCAAGTCAAATTAAATCATAATTACAAATTGTTCAACCACAACGGAAAAAAAAAAAAGATATTTCTGTGATATTAGTGGTAATTTGGTCATAAACTTGAAACAATTATGCAGAGTTTTATAGATGGAATGGAAATAGAGCTGAGATATCTAATACTGAAATGAAAATAGGGCAGTTTGGAAAGAGCTTCTTGGGTGGTAATCAAATTCACTATACCTCCCAATATCTATGTGATTTGATAGCACAAATTATACTGTAGATCATAAAAGGTTTTAATTTAATGTTCTGCTGAGAGCTGGACAAAACTAATAATGACTTAAATTGACTAATATCAACAGAATTTCATCATCACCAGGGTAGATATTATGATCTGCTTATTTTTAAATTAAGCTAGAATCAAATTTAAGATTATTAAGATTATTTGGACAATCCAGTAGTAAGTTCCATATGATTTCTCTTTTGAGTAGGTAAAAGCCTTTGTGTTACTCAGCCCACCACTGCAATGGGCACGCTAGATCCAGATGCCCCATGCTTAGTTCATCTGACATGCCCAGTCTGACCAGCACTGGGACTTCAGGATGTAGCAAAATCCTTCCTGTATTCCATGTCCAGGAGGGAGAGGTCACACATCATGATGTTCCCTCTGGAAGTTCTCTCTTTCTGGCCTTATAGTGGCGACTCTTTCTCTTCAAATCCTATTAGCCTCAGTAGGACTGCGTTTTTATTTAGCGAAACAAGCATATATGGAAATGTTTCTCAATCTTGGGTATAAGAACGGGGTCAGTTTACGACAGGAATTTAGATAATTTACTTTCAATTTTCTGTAACTTTCCAGCTTGTTCTATCCTTTTTCCTACTGCCACCATTACTGAATTCTTTCTTTTTTTTTTTAACGACAAAGTTGAATGGACCACCAGGAAAAGAACCTACGTATTATATAACATCAAGGTCTATTACTCTTCCTGGCAACAAGAGTACACAATTCTTTTCCTAACTCTTTACTTCTCCCCCTCCCAGTCTCTAGTTCATTTTATCCAATCCTGTCTTTTTTTGCATTAACATTAAAACTATATAATTAAAAAGTACTTGATTTGATAGCTAATTAAACAATATAATAGGAAAGGTAAAACATCTATTAAAAAATCCACAACTACAACTAAGTGACAAAGTAGGACTTTAAATGCTATCTCTGCAACAAAAATAAGAGATGTATGCAATTGTACACACAGAAAACATTAAAAACTCTCTTCTGAGTTGATTTGTAAATGTACAGCTTCGGACTGGTGTACACATATCAAGAAGTATCCTGCCTCTGTTTCATTAATATTTAGGGATTTTCATGAATAATGTCTAGAGTAGGATTTTTTCTTATCACAGCTAAAGGAAACCAGAAAAATAAAAATATCTTTTAGATATTGGCTTTCACTCTGGAGGAATACAAGTATTTTCTCTACAAAACAAAAAATCCTCAACTTACCTTTTCTTCCAAAGATTTTGATATTTCCAGGGGTTATTTATTTAACTGGATAACATAATACGCATCTTATTCCAACAGAATCGCTGGAGTATCACTATGACAGCCTGCTTGCTTGC
Organism: Solenodon paradoxus; assembly: GCA_004363575.1. Classification (NCBI taxonomy): domain Eukaryota; kingdom Metazoa; phylum Chordata; class Mammalia; order Eulipotyphla; family Solenodontidae; genus Solenodon; species Solenodon paradoxus. The sequence goes on from RJWH01002138.1 coordinate 109,350, forward strand.
TTCAGGTAGTTAGTCCCCCAACCCACAGCCCACCCCACAGGTCTTTAGCTGTAGGAACATTTCCTGAGTCATACTTGGAAATTCCTTTATTTACATCTTTTCTTTTTCTCCCCACATCTGACCATATACTTTTTTCTTTTTGTGAGGAAATTAAGAGAGCTAACCATGATCTGGAGGAGAGAAAAACAAGAGTGTTTTGTTCATTCAGCTCATTTGAATAGTTAAGGTAAAATTAGCTAGAGGTAGTCAATAGTTATTCCCAGAATAAACTCAAATTAGAAAGAAGTGCAAATTTGCATATTGCTTTGTATTATCCTAAATTCTGCACATAGCTATATTTAAAAAGAAGCATTCCAAGTGTAAAAGAAGAAAGATAACACAGATAATTGTGTATATAAATTTGTTGGTTCTTATGTAAAGTACAGAAGTTAGCAGGGAGAATTAAGAAAAAGCTTACACAATATTAAAGAGTAGGAGGAATATGAAAGCAAGTAAGTGCCCCAAATTTATTAACTTATTGTATTTAAAAATTATTTTGTTCTGACAAAATCCTGTGGAAAAGAGAATATCACACACATTTTGCATATGAGAAAATAGAGACTAAGAGAAGTCTGTAATTGTCCTAGGTCATAAGTGGGGAATATGACATTTGTACCAATTTATCTCTGACTCTAAAGTCCATACTCTTACCATGTCATTACAAAAAGAAAACTTGGAAAGGAAAAAGAGAGAAGTTGGAAAAGCAAGAGCAGAATATGGAAAGAATCAGAAATTCAGTGATTCTTCAGCCAACCAAAGCATCCTTAATGCCATTCTACTTTCAGTGTGAAAAGAAATATTAAAAGTATTTCTAACTTTAGGTGCTATTATTAATTTTTAAAAAAGCTGCCATATATTTATATAAGTGTTCCGTAATGAGGTTTCCGTGCCTGGTAATGTATTTAATCTCAAATTTTTGAAATTAAAAGAAATTCAAAAGCATCACATTTTATACAAAATATATAAAACTGGGTCATGCACAAAATATAAAATAAGTACTAAAGCTGTTTAGAGTAAATAATATTTTCTGGACCCTCAAACTGGAAATGTCTATCGATATCATTATTTAACACTTTAATATTATATTACAATTTATGTTTGGCTCTTACCCTTGGGAAAAACAGGAGATTTATGGGAGTCATTCATATTGTCTTTGTGCTGAGTTCTTACTGTGCATTTAACAAAAATAAGGAACAAGAAAAAATTTTTTTCTTTAATTCCTACAAACCATATTTCACCTTGAAGTTTCCAATAATTATTTATATCTATAAAGACTAAATTTTAAATGTTTATATTAAATATTAAATATTTTATATTAAATTGAATGTATCCTATCTAAAATATAAGGTTGAGTTCATATTTTTTATGGCATTTGGCAGCCTGCTTTATAAGAACAGAGTGGAAAGTAAGTGCAAATTACTTTTCCCTTGAAAACTCAAATTTGCAGAAGTACTGCCTTCCTAGTATATTTTTTGCAACATGTCACATGTTAGGGACTTGAATAACTCATAACTTTTCTTAAAAAATTAGGTTGTGTTTGATAATTAATAAGATGTAAGAATGTCATGTTTTTAAAGGACATACACAAAAAATTCTATAGATTAATGTCAAACCAAAGAAAGGAAATCACATCAAGAATTTACACCCAAAGGAATTAAATGAAAGAGAATGATTATACAAAAGATGAAAGGATGGTAAAGTCAAATGGAATGATCTGATAATCCAGAAATTAGTTTTCGCAGGAGACCTGCACCATGTGCAGAGGGAGGAGTAGTTGTTACTGGCATCCAAATGCTCTAGTCCCGCAGCTTCCACCCACCGTTCCAACCAGTAAGACGGACTCACAAGAGACCATGGGGGAGATGAAGGGCGGGAAGGAGATATGCTGGCTCCTCAGTAGCTCCTCATTTCCCAGAGGCCTCTCATTGGCTGAATCTGTGAAATTCATCTTGAGGGGATCAGATCCCCTGTGCTAGGAGCAAAGGAGGAATAAGAGGAATGGATTTGAAAGCAAACTGATCTTGGTTAAAGAGAATAAAAGCAAAGTCACTTATATATTAATGTGTGCTAATAAGCAAGAGATGTACAATATTTTAATAAAACAGAAGTCAAAATAGGCTGTAATAATACTTAGAGATATGAAAAATAGAACCAAAACTAGCAAACACTGACATTTTAAAAAATTGGTGCAATATAATGGTTTACAAGACTCAGTTCTAAGTGTACATTTACATGTCAACAACAATATATTTGACACCACACCACCATCACTGTCCAGTTATCATCCATCGTTAACCAATCCAATTCCTCTACCTATACTACCTCCACTTTTCCTCTGAAATGTGCAAACCGGGTTTATATTATATTTGTAACATCTTAACATGGAATTACAAGAGGAAGGACAGAGGCTTCATTACTCAGAGGTGAAGCCTGTGTTCCTCTAATCCAAGCATCTGCAGACTTCTGCAGTGGTTCAGAGAGCAAATATTTTAGGTGCTGGGGCTATATAATCTTTGTGGGAGCTACTCAACCCTGACATTAGTACTGTTCCAATTAACTTTATTTCAAAAATGTTGGAGGATTGGAATTGGCTCAGAGGCTGCAAGTTGTTGACCCTGCCTAGATAATTTTCTGTTATTAAAAAAATCACCTCTTCTAATTTCTACTTTAGAATTTTGAGTTAATTATTTCTCATTTTCAGGCTCACAGGTTTCTGACAGATTTGATATGAATCCCAGGTCTGTCATTTGCTAGCTGTGCAAACTTTGGCAAGTTGCTTAATCTTGCTGAGAAGTAAAATTCAGAATAGCATTGATATCTCAGAATTGTGATGTAAGTCATGAGATTATTCCAATAAAGCATTTTAAGACCTGTTACATTAGTGTCATAACTATATTTGCTTATCTTACCAATTCCAACTTTCACTATTTCGTAAATATTTAGTCACAGAATGGGTTTAGTTGGCCCAATATACATATTGAGACACATTCATCTCCAAAAAACAATACTTACCATTTATTCTAGCACTTACTACTTATTAAGCAGTTGCAAAACTATTTCGGTACTTGTTACCTGAAAAAATAGAGCCAAATGACAATGCGAGAACCTAAAGAGTTGATCCAGATTGTGAGCTTTGTAGGTTCCATGGGCATAAAATATGACAATACAATGCATTTGGTAAATATCATATAATGCATATGTATATTAAATGTGGATATAGAGGAAGGAATAAGGAAAATCACAAATGACCAAGAATGCTCATGTATTAGCTATGAAAATAAGTTAAATTGCATGCAGTTATGTTTTTTTTTGTCTACCTCCCCAGTGATCCCTGCAATGGAATAAATTGTGCCATGATCAGCCAGTTGAAAACTAGGTCACGAAAATGAACAATAGAAATGTACCTTTAGTCAAGTGTTCAATTTCGTACATTTTTTGAGCTTCAAAAAAAATTCAAAGTTGGAGAAAAAAGGGTAATTGAAGATTTAAAAATAACTAGTTCAACAACCTTCTTTTAGAAGTACAGCAAGACTCAGTAAGTACCCATGACAAAGCCAGAGAGCGAGAGAGCCAGTATTGGGACTCTAGTCTCCTAACAAGCAGATACCCCAATTCATATTTCAGTTGCTTTCTGTACCAATATTGAATCTTTCTAGATCCTCCCTGAATGTTCAATTTCCATTTTCCATATAAATTGATTTTATTTTTTCCTGTATCTCAAATAATCATTTCATCTGTGTCAATTAAGCCAAGCTTATTAGATATCATCTACCCAGGAGTCCATGCTTATTCCTTGATAGCATTTAGCTGTAGAGTGATGTTCTCCACACTCAACTGTGTACTGTATGTTATGCTGGCACCGAAGCCATCACAACAGAGAACTCACTGTAGAATCATCAACCAGCTGATCTTTAACAAGCTGTTTACACCCCATCATAAACACACTGTGAAACTATGCATAACTAAATTCACCACAATTAATCATTGTCTACATACCCAATCGATGGCACTGCTTAATAACATTTTCTCTTTGATGGAATAAATTCAGCCAGAACCACAGAGATTTTTGCTGGAATGAAAGGTATTGGAATAACCTAAATAATGTGCTTCTGAATGAAACTGCAATGATGTAATAAATACCATCCATATTCACTCTAGGACACAAAATAACAGCTTTTATAGTCTTCTATGATTTTTTAAAATCATAGTTTGTTTCTGGTACCAAGAAGGAGAACACCAGCTGCTTCTTATAGCTATTGAAAGGATTAGCTGATTAGCTGTGAAATAAATCATACCTTTAATACAGCATATAGCCAAAGAAAGTATATAATAAATGTTATTACTTTGTTACTGTTTATGATATAACCTTCTGAAATTCTCATGCTTTTAAAACCAATGGTGTTATCTAGGTTCTACATATAAGTATCTTAGATATAAAGCACATAATGTCTCAAATAAGACAAATTAAGTTAATATTAGGTATAAGAATCTCAAATCTGTGTTTAGAGATTTAACAATCTGTTGTAAAACTGTAAGAAAAGACTCAGAGACCTTAGAACTGGAAAGAACACGTAGAGTTATCCAATCTATCACTCATTTAGAGAAGCATTTTGCTCTAAAATATGGCTTAGAGATGTGACTGTTGGGTTTGAAATGGTATTTCATTCCTACTTCCAGGCAAGTCTCCATGGTCCTTATTCCCTGCCTTTCTCTGTAGTTTATTCTGAGTAGGAGCCATATTTCAACACATTTAATAAAGAATCATCTAATGCAAACTTTGCTACTATAATTCCCATTGAAACTCCATTAAGCAAAGAAAAGCTGTCAAGTATAAAATCTGCTGATCCTTAGGGATGAGTTGGAGGACATTTTTCCTTTAATGGATTCATGCTTTGCCAAGCCATAATTCACTTATATTTCTGTCAACAGCTTCATCAGTGTGTGTGCTTGACTTTCCTGAAAATGACATTATGGCAACTTTCCTTACTATGCAAAGTTATTGCCTTGAAATCTCCATGTGGGAAAATGAAAGCTTTTAGTCAACTCTGCTGTGAAGTAAGACATTATAGAACTTGGCTCTCATGTCACAATAAACATTTTAGCTTCTCAAAAAAACCTCATGGGTAAGCTAGACAGCGCAAACTGGATGACTTTAATCACCAGAAACGGTAGTAATTCCCCTAAAGTGCCTTTCTTACATTGCTTTTGTAGCATTAAGGAATTCAGTTTAGTAATAAATGTCTAGCAGATTTTCGGAGTTAACAAAGTAACAAAATTATTGATATAGGAAGAGAAGGGACTAGATTTGTTCTTATCTATTTTTAACCTTTTAAAATAGTGTAGGCAATATTGAAATTATATTTTACTGTTGTCTACTGACAAAGCTAAAGGAAGTGTATTCTACTTCACCAAAGTGAATTTAAGTAAATTAACATTGGAATAAAACTTTGGTAGTTACACGTAAATGAAATAAGAGCATATCCATATATGTAATGTGTATATATACATATATATATAGATATATATGGTCATTTATATGTTTCTATATACTTAAGCATATATTGTTATACATTTATATAAAGAGAACACACACACACATACACACATTTGTATGTTTATCTGAGGAAAAGCCAGCTAACTAAAATTGTTGCTGGAATATATTTAGAAAAGTCTAGGATTAATGTTGACATGCAGTTACTGTTATCAGTGAATCTGTCATGACTTTCCTACCTAGATATGGATATCAAAGAGACACTTTGTATTTCCTGCTGCTAGTTCAAATTTCCTCTAAAGACATTGCCAGAAAGAGCTCAATACCTGCATTAGAGGGCACTAGGTTTGATGGAAGCTCTATTTGTACTAAAAAGAGTACAGAGGAGTTTAAGAGCAGATATTGAGGAGAGAAGCTGCTTACTTGCCATCAGTTTATAGGAATAGCAATGAACCAACGAGACTCAAGGAAGAAATGACACATCTAGGACATTAGATGCAACTGCTACCAATTTGTACTAAATCAAGAGACTATGAGAAAATCTCAATGTTTTTTTTTCTCAGAAGGCGGTCTCTAAGGGTCCCCATTATGCCTACAAGAGTCTAATATTTCCATAGAGAAGAGGGAGGTCTCATGTCTCTGCCACATCGGGTTCCAAAGCTACAGAGCCTGAGTCAGATATTCAGGTGTATGTACTTTGCTGAGGAGAGAATAAGGGACCGAGAATAGGGCAAGAAGAGAGACAGGAATGATGTGGTGTCAGTAGAAACCTAACTTCTGTCTAAACCTGGGAAGAACTCTAGAACATGAATTGCAGAGTTGGTTCCTCTTTGGATAAAGCATAGTCTTTCGTATCCCTGTGTCATTGACTGCAGGCTGTCCCAACTCTGGTACGGGGATAGGCAGGAGGCATAATCTCTCTAGCAATGTGGTTTCCACTGACTGAGCAAAATTCTCCAGGGCAGGATACAGATATGAATTATTAGCAATGAACACTCAAAAGAGGACCAGGGGAGAGGACTAAGATCACACTATATTTCTCCATTAATGTACCCTGCTATTTCTGGTGGAGTAAGGGATCATTGTGAAACTATTTTCCATTTTGATTCTTCCTACAAAATTATGAAATAGGGTCCTATGGATTAGGAAATATTCTACTCACCTATCTTTTGTCCTTTGAAAATGTCATGGAAATTTTTACATTAATGACATAAAATTATCTACTTCTTTTGATTTTTCTTTTCATTTTCATAGCAACTATTTTTCCATTGTGAAATGCCCTTTGGGCTATAGAGAAAAAATAAAATTTTTCTGACAGAGTCCTCTCATTCTGAAGGCTTGCTGGTCTTATATCTGAATAATTGTTTCTTCTCTATCACTGAGTCTTAGTGATGCCCAATGCCATGATTAGATTTAGAAATTTAAAACAGGATATTTCAAAGAAACATGAAATGACTGGATATTTATTCAGTTGCCTGTGTATAAATTAGGGAAATTTAAGCATAATTCCAATTTGGGTATAATATTATTATACTAGATGCTGAATGTGGGCTGAAATTATTTTCAAGATCATAGTTTCTTCAAAAATTTTAGATGAATGAACAGTTTATTTCTGCTTCCTACTGATCAGGATTCCAGACTAATTAAAAATTGATTACTGGAAGCCAGTTGTCTGTCAAATATTTATCTCCTACTGCTTCTTTATGAAAATTACTCTGATTTTATTTGAAATACTAAAAGAGCAGGCCTTAGGTAATAGGTTGTAACTGGTATAAACTAACCATGACTACTATTTTCCCAAATTTCTCTGTTTCCGTTACAGCTTTAGATAGCCATGCTATGCCCTTATGAAACTGAGACATAAGCATAAAAAATCTTTGGATAGGGGTGAGTGTGGACAGTTTTGAAAAACAGACATTGTGGCTCCTTCTCCTTTGTTCTGAGTTACAAGTGTTATGTCTGAAGTTTTGAAGTCATGTGAGATGATGGGAGTCTAACGACTTACATGATGCTCCTCTGTATAGCTTGACAAACTGGAAGGAAGGAAAATAGTGGGAAAGAAAATATTATGATCGATAATTAAACATTTTTCTTTCGTTTTACTTTTATTCATTAATTTTTAATTTATTTTACATGTAAAATAACTATTTTTATGTAATTGAATTGTTCCTTTGAATAATATGATATAATATGATACATCTTTAAAATTATAATAGTTAGGGGCCATTAGAGCCTATATTTTCTCCTTAATTGATCTACTCCTTGATTAAATCTACTCTTGGTCAGATTTTTCTATTACATCCAACTGAACACATTCTTGATGGGTATTTATCATTTTAAGAGCAGTTGGATAAGTCAAGCAGCTTGTTACCCTCCTGTGGACTATGGTATAAAATGCACAAAGGAAGGGTAGGTTACAGTTTATAAAGATATGTTAACACTTTACCCAATTTAAATTTTTCATATACGATGATCACATTTCGCTTTTTCATGCTCTTTGTTTACTATTTTTTAATTAGTCCCTCAGCATATGGACTTTGTTGATGCCGTAGACTATTATATCTTTAGTTCACAGACTAGTCCTTAGATATAGTAAGCATCAAGCATTAGCTCTTGACATCTTGTTGGCTCAGTAAGTGAGTTATCAGCCTATGCTGATGCACAAACTAAGATGTAGTATATAAGATAGAAGTATGTTGTCACTGGTTTGTGGAGTAAGATGTCCCACTTTCAAAGCGTAGATGAAATAGTGTTAAAGAGAGATTTTGGGTTTTTGGTTAGGAAGAGGAATGTAGCAGAAGGAAAAACTAGGACTGGGCAAAAAGGTTAATAGAACTCACCAAGCAAGAAGGGGGATTATTTTCCTTTTCCAAGTCAAATGGAATCGACTAAAAGTTGAGCTTTCATCAATTTTAAATAACTTTTTAGATAATTCTTCATCTTTGAAAAATTTGCTGTTTATCAGATGTGGATAGTTTTAAAAGCTTTGAACAGAAAATGACTGGGTAAAAAGGACAAAACTTTTACTTTATTCTAGAGAATTTGACCTTTAGTTCACTTTCTCTTTACCTGAAAAGCTGGTAAAGATGAAAAGTCATCTGTGTTACTAGACAACATTGCTTATGGTATAAATACAGTATATAGGTAAATTTTATTTGCAATAGAGAAAATTATAAAGTAGTTACAAATACCTAATAGTAATCCCATATTTGGGGATTTTCTGAGTGCAGTGACTCCTAATGATGCATATCCCTTGCAAGAATACTGGAAAATATACCCACGGAATTGATACAAAGGATAAATGGCTCTCACATCTTTTTTAAGGAGTATCATTACCCTGCAATTGGATGAGACAAACAGTAGGGATTCTTTATGGTTTTGTGGTCTGCTGGACACAACTGTAAGAATTTTCACAAAAGTGTCATCTGATGCTGACCTTCCCACACAACAGCAATGTATTATCTTAGTTATTGTGTCTCTAAAATATGTTTCACTACAGGGAAAGACAAGACTCTCTGAAGGAAGATTTAATAAAACTTTGTGACCTAGATTATGATAAAACATCTCCCCATAACGTATTTATTTTCCTTAGGTCTTTTTCTTTCTCAAATCTAAGACTCATGCTAAAGATTCTCCTCTCAGGTGGACAAGGTCTCTTTAATCTTCAATAAATTTTTACCAAGTCATTTTGGTGATCCCCATATAAGTCAGCAGAGAGGGGACTTAAAAATCCCCAAGTGTAGTCATTTTCTTATCCCTGAATCAGTTGATGAGTCCGAGTTCCAGGTTTTTTCTTAACAATATCTAGGTCGACTTTGACATAATGTTTAACATACTGTTAGCATTTTTTTTTTTTTATAATTGGCTGAGTCTTGTACTGCCCTATGTAGATAAACTAGACTAATATGAAGCTTCTCCTATTGGTAGAATATGGTAGACCATAAACTTTTCCAGATAGATTTGGCCAGGGTCTTTCAAACTGATTTGCCATCCACTAGTGGGTCATGAAATTAGCTTCAAGTCTCACAGCCGAGGTATACTTGCTCATTTGTTTTAAGTCATAATGTAATAGAAGAGTGAAGAAAATATCATGTCATATACATATAGTAGGAGTAGATATTTTTTGTAAAACTTTGTTTCAGTTATCTAAGAGACAAAGATGTTCTATGGATTTATGTTTATCTTCCCCATTCGTATGTTGAATTCTCCTAGTTAGAGTGTGACTATATTTGAATACAGGGCCTTTAAAAAGACAATTAAGATTAAATGGGGTCATAAGGATGAATCCTTAAACCAACAGAAATGGTACTTTTACTAGAAGAGGAAAAACCAGGGATTTCTGTGCACAGAAGAAAGGTCATGTGAGGGCCTGATTTGAAAAATAATTTTATTTACATGTTGCCATTTTGTTGTATGTAATTGTGGAGACATTTATCATATATTAAGGTGGAGTAGAATAATATAATGTAGTGCTAATTTATCTAGTAAGTATTCATTCAACTTGACAAACAAACATAACTGTGCTATGCACACTTTATATATAACATGTTTCTAGGTGCAAAATACCCACAGTAGGCAAAAGCTACTAATAATTAAAACAAAAACTATATTTTCAAACATTTAAATTAAAATAACAGTGGGATAGATGTAATATCCATTCTAAAACACTTTCTAACATTTTTATCTTGAAAATATTGCTCATTGAGGACTAGTTATTTCAATTTATAGTGAAAAATATTCAGGCTGATTAATTTGAGATAAGTTTTCAAAGTAAAATAGAAATGGTTCTATGTGTTAAATTTTGATAGAATCCAACCGCAATGATACAAGCAGTTGGAAAGAATTGAAGATATGCTACTGCTTTCTCTCTATAAATTTAATCATGAGAATTATTTACCAAAGAAAATGATGCAACTGACTTTTCAACATAAAATTTTGTCTGATGAAGTCATCTGATAAAACTTTTTTATCTGTTTAAATTCTGATTAGATCAACTTTTGGAAGATAAATGAAAGCAGTACAAATGTTTCCTTACTCATGAATTACTGTCATCTGGGTTGGAGAATAGATCACTTATAACATCTTTCAAATGCCTCTGCACACTGTTCATAATACATTTAGTGAATTATTCAGATGAGTTCATTAACAAGCCATTTAGGCAGTGATGATCTAAGCCAGCTCAGTAAAGTGGTATACTCCGTATCTCAGATTCTCTATTATTTCATTTATTTGTTCTTATACACAGAATGTTGATGTAAGTCTTTCTTGTGAAAATAAAATTGTAAGTTGTTCAAAAGGGCAAATAAATCTGAACTGCACGTGCCTTCACTAAGTCAGTGACAGTTTTGCAAAGAACGTCATTGTTGCTGGCTTTCTCAGAAAGGCTTAATGTTCTTTGCACAACTCAGACAAATGAAGGAGAATACTGCTACATAAAATCCAATGCACCTCAGTATAAAATAGTAGTTTCCATTGACTTTCTTCCTCTTCATAAATTTTGGAATTTAGTGTCCTATTCTTAGCATAACTGATGACTTTGTTACATGCATTTAGTTTATTCCTAAGCCTATAAAAGTTTGAATCCTGGCTCTATTAGGAGAATTCTATTCTATTAACAAGATCAACTTGGGCAAATTAACATTTCTGTGCCTACGTCATGTGTTGTGTAAAATACTGAAGGGCTGTTGGGAGGATTCATTATATTGCTAAATATTAAGCTCTTATAGTATTTGGCATATAGTGTTTGTCATTATTTTTATTTGTTCTAAAAATGTCATGTGTTATGAAATGAATTGTGTCCCCTCAAACTTATATGTTGAAGCACTGATGCCCATTGTGACTATATTTAGAGATAGAACACATATGAAGATTAAGATAAAATGAAATTATAAGAGTAAGCCTGGAGGAGAAGGAAGATGGTGACCTAGGAGGGACAAGATTAGATCCCCCGCACCCTACACTCCACAGAGAAATAATAAGTTCACCTATTTTCCAGAGGCGAATGCCAAAGAAGGGCAGGCACAGGGGCCACAGAGACAGAGCAGCTTTCATAGTGACAAAGCGTAGGTAAAAATGTCCCAATATAGCTAAACTGCAGATTTGGGACTTGGCATAATAGCTGTGGTGGTGCAGTGGAGCTACAGAGGACTCAAAAAGACTGAAGACCTGGTGCAGAGATAGCGAGGAGCACACCCAGTGGAGCCAGGATGCTGAGGTGGGGGAGACTGTCTTGGTGCTGGGTGGAAGGAGAACCAGTGCCATGGGGACTGAGATGGAGCCTGGATGGTAAAATTACACAGAGCACTGCCACAACTGGAATGTGGTCCCTGGAATGGAAATTCCCTAACCTCACTCCCTCTACCACAGATTTGTGCTGGAGTCTCAGAGTCTCAGGATCTACCCACCAGTTATCCTGCCCACCAGATATCCTACCCCAGAATTAAAGGAAGAAAGTAGTCTCCCTGAAAGGACTAAACCTCAATGCTACACACTAGTGCCACCTTGTGGGTAGAGGTCAAACTGCCACCTGATTGCCAATTCTGGGCCAGAAGCAAGGTGACCACCCTATACAATGCCATAACTTCAGGGAAACTGAACCCTCAGAAATATAAACAGAATGCCGAACAGAGCAAAGACACAGAGAAATATATGTGAAATGATGGATCCAATCAAAAACCTAGGGGAAAATTTGAATAGAGCAGATGTATGCAAACTGCCTGAAGATGAATTTAGGGTTATAGTAATTATAATACTAATGTGAATCCAGAAATAATAGAGGAAGTGAAAGAGAACATCAAAAGAGAAAGAGAAGAAACGAATCAAGATATTAAATAAATGAAGAATAAATAACTGAACTAAAGAGTTCACTAGATGGACTCAATATTAAGATGAATGAAGCTACCAACAGATCAGTGATTTGGAAGATAGGGCAGAGGAAGTAACTCAAGCAAACCAGCAAAGACATTTAAAAAAATGCAAAGAAGCAAAGACAGCTTTTGAGATTTTTGGGATAGCCTCAAGAGGCACAACATTCACATCACAGGTGTCCCAGTAGGAGAAGAGCAAGAAAAGGGGCCAGAAGTTGTATTTAAAGAAATAATAGTTGAGAACGTCCCAAACCTGATGAATGAAACAAGCATCCAGACCCGGGATGCTCATGAGTTCCCATAAAAGAACCCCCCACCCCCCACCAAATACACCTAGACACATTGTGATTAAAATATCAAAAATATAAGATAAAGAATCTTAAAAGCAGCCGGAGAAAAATGAGTCACATACAAAGGAGTCTCCATAAGTTTGTCAAGGGATTTCTCAACCGAAACTCTACAGGCCAGGAGGGAATGGCATGATACAGTCAAAGTGATAAAAGAAAAGGATTTTCAACATAGGATACTACACCTTGTGAGATTATCATACAGAACTGAAGGAGTAATTAAAAGCTTTTCTGAAAAGAAAAATTTAAAAGAATTCATCACCACAAAGCCAGCTTTGCAAAAAATAATAAAGGATGCTGTACAAAGCTAAAGAAACCCTACATAAAATCAGCAAGACTGTAAATACAAAAAGTGGAGAGGAATAGAAGAGAACAAAAATGTGGATAGTTAGAATGAGTGAAAGACTAATATGATTTCAAATAAAAATAGGAAATAAGCATAGAATTGTTAATGCTAACTTAAAGGTAACCACAAAATACATCTCTAGGGGAAAAGCAAAAAGTGAAACCATTCAAAACATAACTGCACTCAGCTGACCTAAGAAGAGAAAGAGAAGAACAAAGGCATTGTTTGGAACAATATACAGGAGACAAATTGCAAAATGACAATAAGTAGTTACATATTAATAATCACCTAAACATTAATGGACTGAACTCACCAGTCAAATGAAACAGAGTGCATGAATGGATTAGAAGACATAATCCAATCTTCTTCTTCCATAATCAGGAAACCCACCTTCTTTCAACAGATAAACAAAGGCTCAAAGTCAGTGGGTGGAAGATAATCCTACAGTCGAAAGGCAACCACAAAAGAGCAGGAGCAGCTATCATATTGGATAAGTGGACTTCCATCTAAAAAGCATAACAAAAAACAGACATGGACATTATATAATGACCAAAGGGTCAATCTAACAAGAATACATAAAGCTTATTAACATATATGCATCAAATGGAGTATCAACATTTATTAAGCAATTATTAGATCTGATGAGAGATATTGACAGCAGTGAAATAATAGTGGGAGATTTCAACATCCCACTTACAGCAATGGACATCAATCAGGCAGAATATTAACAGGGAAACAACTGCTTTAAATGACCATCTGGAACAATTAAATATAGTAGACATATACCCAATGACTACAATTTCACTTTCTTTTTAAGTACACATGGAACATTCTCAAGAAAAGATCATATGTTGGGACACAAAACATGTCTTAACAAATTTGCAGGCATTAAACTCATAACAAGCATCATCTCTGAGCACAGTGGCTTAACACTAGAAATTAACCATAAAAAGAAAGCTGAATGACCCCAAATTAATTGGAAACTAAACAATATGCTTCTGAATGACTTGGGTAAAGGGGGAAATCAAAGAGAATCTTAAAAAATACTTAGGGTCAGTGAGGATGAAGACATAAGTTACCAGAATTTACGGACTGCAGCAAAAGCGGTACTAAGAGGAATATTCATCACAATCGATCCAGTCCCACGTCCAAGAAAATCCCAAATAAACAAGCTAACTCTACATTAAAAACACTTAAAGACAGAAGAGCAAGTAAAGCCAAAAATCAGCAAAAGAAAGGAAATAATCAAAACTTGAGTAGAAATAAATGAAATAGAAAACAAAAAGCAGTCCAGAAGATCAATGAACCAAAAATTGGTTCTTTGAAAAAAATGAGCAAAGCTAACAAACCATTTGATAGACTCACAAAATAAAAAAGAGAGAAAAAGCTCCAGCTAGAATCAGAAATTAAAGGGGGGAAGTTACAACAGATAAAACAGGAATTCAAAACATCATAAGGGACTTCTAGGAACAACTCTATGCCAACAACGTGGACAACCTTGAGGACATGGACATATTTTTAGAAAATGCAGTCTGTCAAGACTGAACTTGGATGAATTGAAAAACCTGAAGAGAATAACCACAAGCAAAGAAATTGAAGAAGGACTCAAAAGTCTCCCTAAAAATAAAAGCCCAGGATCAGGTGGCTTTTCTAATGAATTTTACCAAAACTTCAGAAGAATTAACACCCATTCTTCTCAAGTTCTTCCAAAATATTAAAGAATGAATATTTTTTATGAGGCTAACATTACACTGATACGAGAAGCTGATAGAAATATCACCAAGAAAGGAAATTACAGACCAATATCTCTAATGAACATTGATGCAAAAATTCTTAACAAACTATTAGCAAACTGAATCCAACAATGCATTGAAAAGATCATCCATGATGACTAAACGGGATTTATACCAGGGTTGCAAGCATAGTTCAACATATGAGAATCGATTAATGTAATGAACCATATTAATAAGAGCAAAGAGAAAACCACACGATAATATTAATAGATACAGAGAAAGATTTTTCAAGATACAACACTCATTGATGATAAAAATCCTCCATAAAATAGAAACGGAAGGTACACGCCTCAATATAATAAAGTTCATATATGAAAAGCCCACAGCCAACATCCTAGTCAATGGCAAAAAATTGAAAATATTTCCTCTAAGGTCAGGAACAAGGCAAGGCTGTCCACTCTTACCACTGCTTTTTAACATTGTACTGGAGATCTTAGCCAGAGAAATTAGGCAAGAAAAGGAAATAAAAGGAATCCATATTGGAAAGAAGAATGTAAAACTATCATTATCTGCAGATGACATGATTAAATATATATATACATATGTGTATATAAAACCCTAAAAATTCTTTTAAAAACTACCAGAACTATCAATGAATATAGTAAAAAGTGGCAGAATACAAAATTAATGCACAAAATTCTGTTGCATTTTTATACACAAGCAACACTCTAGGGGAAAAAGAAAATTGAACCGTTTAAAATAAAAGTTAAAGGAATAAAATACCTGGACATATACCTAAAAAAGGAAGTAAAAGACCTATATAATAAAAATTGCAAGTACTTCTTTAAAGACATAGGGAGGAAATGAATGGAAAGACATCCATCTTCTGGTATGCTTTTCTTCACAGTTTAGGATCTTGTTAGAGCTAAGAAAATGGCATTTTTTTTTCTTATGACAAAACTATTGTTACTGGAAGTTAACCAAGCGTGCTCATATCAGCTTGTAATCATTTAAAAAATTATATGTAAATATAAAAATGTTACATTAAATGCTTTTTTCTTCTTGATATAGCAAAGTTATTTTAGAAAACCTTCAAAATGAGTTACATTAAATAAATTATACTAAAAATTCATTGCTTCTTAATTTTATTACTTCGTAGTATTTATATTATCTATGTTCTTAAGATTTTTATCTCTGTGTCTGTGTGACTTAAATATTATAAAATGTATGTACTGTGATGCTAACCTGAAAACAGTTATGGGAAAATTTGCACCACAGAAACTGGCAAACTCTGCACCTCAGGATTTGTTTTATTCTTTCATCGATTGTCTTATCTTCAGAAAATGATGGAGAAAATGTTAATAAAGTGAATTATGCTTAAATTATGCCATGCCGCTACCTGTTGTAAACAGCACACAAAGATATTGAGGGAGCATTCTTCCAGTATTAAAAATGCATTGTCTGATTTAGAAAAGGTGCCATCCATATTACTTATGGATGAGCGAAATTCCAACGTTCATCTTCATGTTTACTGTTATTATAAATACAAAACACCAATCAACATTCATGTTAGAACTGCACTTGTTCATCAACTGCAACCACAAAATGGCTACAGATAGAAGATTTTGGTAAAAATCAATTAAAAAAATCTAAAAACTCTGATAGCTTATAGGTTATACAGAATTTAAAATAAAGAATATGTATTTTATTATCATAAAGTTTGTGCTACACATCCTTAAAATTTATAACAAGCTTACATTTGTATATGTATGCATACACACACACACACACGCATACACCTCCTCTCTTGGGCAGATGGTTGTTGAAAACTTAACACACAATCAGTGGGCTTACCTAACCAATGTGCGATATATTACATATTATATTTTATGTGATATATTACCTATACTTTTATATAGTCTCTCCATATTCTATATATTAATATAAATATATAATTAATTGTTAAATTTTTTTCAAACAAAATATTTGCCAATTTTTAGGCACTTTTGACTCCAGTCAAGGTCGATACTACTAGCAAGTCCATTCCCTTTCTGATTTCATTTTCAATTAATATAAATATATCGACATGTGCTTGAGAAAATATTTTAAAACCCTGAGAAACAGATTATTAGACATAACTGAATAAAATATGAAAAACAACCTAATTAAGAAAGAGATAAAATAAATATAATAAAATTGTGTTTTGTAATGCAATTCAGAAAATCAATGTTTTTCTTATTATGTAAAATGCTACAATGCACTATGTCATGAAAATTATGTTATTTATTATTAAATGAGTCATTTGATAAAAGGCATTGTTTTAGTTTCTAGGAGCTGTCATAACAAATTACCATAAGCTGGGTGGCTTTAACAAATAAATGTATGTCTCATAGTTCTAGAAGACAGAAGTCAGAAAACAAGTTTCGACAAGGTTGGTTCCTTCTGAGGTTTGGAAGGGAGAATAGATTCCTGCCTGTTTCCCATATTCCAGTAACCTCAGACTCCTGATTGGCATTCTCCCCATGTCTTTATATTGCATTTCCTCTGCATATGCTTGTGTGTCTAAGTTTCTCCTTTTTATAAGGACACCTAGATTAAGGCCCAACCTAATGACCTCATCTTAACTTGATTATCTAGCCACATGTTATTTCTAAATAAGGTCACATTCACAATTATTGAGGGTTAGAGTTCAACAACTTTGTGGGGGGAGTGAGGTCAGAATTTAACTCCTAACAGGCATAGTGTTTCTTTAATAAATATATCCCATATTTAATTCAATTGTTTGAGTTTAGAAATAATAAAATCAAAATCAAGGAATAAAGCAGAAATAATTCCATTCATTTTCTTAGATATTATAATCTAAATTTCCCTATATCTTTATAAAAGAGAATGATCCATACTAATGTAAATGAGCATTCTGGAAGCTAGCACGTGTGACCTTTTTCCCCCCCATAGTAATAAAAAGCAGATGAATATCTTGTAGGACAAAACAAAATGAATAACTATTTCATTTGCTATTACAGGTCTTAGTTATTACATAAATTTGAAAATACCAACTCCAGCAATAATTACATGAACATTTTTTCCTGTGGGTTTTATCCAATGTTATCAGGAAGGTAGTTCTTGAAAACATTTGTTTCATTTAAAGAACCAGTGTCACACACTTTTACTGTTTCATCCATTCGAAAAGACTTTTCTATTTTAAACTAGTAAATGATAAATTCTATAGACAACTATTGAGAAAACATTTAAAACTTATTGAAAAAGACATTTTTAATATGTAATCTTTGTTTCTCATGCTCTTTGCTTTATGAGATTTTGCCTCAAAATCTATGCCTTCTTTGATGACAGTCTTGAACAGAAGAGACAACATCATCAAACAAAAAAGGCCATTACCCACCCCATCGACCCTTATACAGAATTCGGTTTCAGAAACTTCCATCTCAAACTTGCCACTCCATTACCAGCATCAAGAGCCTGCTTTATCTCTATAAATTAAGAATAATGAGGCCTTGTGCATTTGGCAATTTGATTAATCCTTTAAAAGGTGTCCCTAAAATGAGTATTTTGCACATTATATTTTTTGACATTTTGCCTGGCAAGGCAATATACCTTCACCAGATTTGGCATGAGTGAGGGCTGTTTCTTTCCTGTAAAATAGGAGAAAGGGGTATTGTGAATCAAAGTGTGTTTCCAGTCATATGAGTTTTTACAAAAACAAATTATGGAAGATGAGAATATGGAACATAGTTGACTTAAAACCATTGATGCCTACAGAACCCTTGGAGAGTTGCGCATGTCTGGTTTGAAGAGCACTGATGCATCAGTCCCATTGCTGCAATCTGTGGTTCTGGCATGGGCCCCAAGTCGAAGTCCCTATCAAGTCAACCTCTGTTCTATTTAGGATGTTCCTGGTCCACAAATCAGCTTAGTTCTCGAAGGTCTCTCCAGGTACCCCAAGGACAGGATTTGAAGAGCTTAGAACCCTAACCCAGACCCACTTATTAAGCTGCCTCTTGCTCCTACTTTCACATTCCACTCTCATTCTATGTTAGATGTGGTGTTAAGCCCAAACTGAAACTCTCATCAAGGTCTCACATACTTCTTTTCACTGTGCCCAGGAAAACAGGGCTCTAGCTCTTATTTTTGTGGTATCCCCAAACATATATGGACATTAAAATACAAAATGCAATTCAGTCCAAAATGTGGAAGGATGCCAGGGTAAAAGAAAGGACACAGATGTCTGATAATTTCTATCAACACTTTCCCATAATTTCTTGAGTAGAAAAAGTGGACTTAATGCTTCCCCTTCCTCTCTATGACCTCTTGTTCCCTTTTAGCTTTGGGAAACAAGACGCAGGCTAGCTCTCACAAACTAAACAAAGCTTGAGGCCTAGAAGATCCTTAATACATATTTGTTGAATGATTGCTTCAGTCAGTGAAAAGATGGCCTCATCTATGTGCTGAAGCAGTTGATAGGGTATGATTTTTCATGCTTGATTACAGACAGTATTATGATAACTCTCAAGACTATTTCTTCCTTCAAAAATTCTACATTGTTACTCAAAATGTGAAAGGACTGTCAATAATGACAGGCCAAAGCAGTGGTCCCCATCCTATGTCTCATCCTCTCCAGCATCCTACCTATTCAATCAGAAGAACTTTGGCTGAATAGTAAAAAGGTTATGCAAGTGGAAATGCAAGAGGCAAGCATATTAAAATATTTTTAAAGTTTCTGCTGCAATTTGTTATTATACACTGAATTTCAGAGTTTGTGTGTCAATTAATTTCTGCCACATGAAACAGTTATTTCATGTTTATTTTGGCATCTCAAACGAAGCAGGGCAAAACAGGAAAAGTTCACTCCTTTATTCTCAGTTGTTACTATCCCAGTATTTGCTCTCTCAGCCAATGGCATCCCTTTTTACCCATTCATTGTTTCTAAACGCAGAGAGACCATCCTTGTTTCTTCTTTCTTTCGTCTTTCATAACCCAGCCCATAATGCAGACCTGTCAGATCTAATTCAGTTCAAAACTTCCTTGGATCTTCATATATCTTTAGTCATCTCCTGACTGCTCCCAGCCAAAACCGAAGTCACCATTATCTCTTAGCAGTAGTATTATTTTCCTAATTGAAATTTAAAATAGACACTTCATACCTGGTTACTCTGCATCCATTACATATTACCTTGCATTACATTCTTTATGTTGCTTGCTATTCTCTTAAAATATATCAGATTCTGTGCTTTTTTCTTTTTTTATTTGATTATTTTTTGTCCCACTGGAATGTCAGTTCCATGAAAGTGGAAACCTTGTCAGTGTGGTTTACTGTGGTGCACAGAAGACATTCACTAGGTATTTGTGGAATCAACAAATTATCAAACAAGATAATGCTTCTAAAATGTTTGAATAGAGGTTCCCTATGAGAAAATAATTTAATTCTGGTATATCATACTGTCATTGAAAGAACTGGGGATAGGAGGAAAGTATGGAGAACAGTGTGATAGGACAGAGAAGGCATGTAGATTGCCTTCACCAAGATAATGATGCAGTAAAGGAAAGGAGATGGTAGATTTATGGAATAATTATGAGTGTGCCCTGGTGGACAGCAGTTAGGTCAGTCACCTCTGAAGGAGTGTAGGTCATATACCCTTGGATTCAAGTCCTGGGTCTGAGGGGAAAAGAGTGAATAACTAAATAAAAATAAATTAAAAATGCTTCCTCCTTTCTCTTCCTGCCTACCTTCCCACTCACCTTCATTCCTGCCTGCACCTATCCTTTACAAAAAATATTTATGAGACAGAATTTATGTGATTTGAATGGTTAGATGTAGCTGAGTTAGGAAGAGGGATAAAGTTAGGAAGTCTCCTAGGTTTTCAACTAAGGGGGCTTGTACTGACTACTAAGCTAAGAAACAAAAAAGATAAAACATGGGGAGTGGGGAAACTCAATTAGAAACATTATCTTTGAAATATTTCTAGGATATTTAGTTACAAATATTCACAAATCAGTTAGGAATAGAAGCTGTGAATAAACGGAGTGTAATTATTACTGGTGTTTTAACTTTGTGAGTCATTTAATTTTGAATTTTGAAATTAGGTCAACTCAGGAGAATACAGAGAAAGGAATAGAGAGGGCTAGTTCCTAGGGACCATTAATATATGAGGAATAGGATTAGGGTGACTAGTAAAGGATATTGAATCAATGTTTTCTGTCTATGAAATTTCAAATTATTCCCTTTCATGTACTCATAGTCCATTCAGGTTGAACCTTTCTGATTATTCTCTGTATTATTTTTAATAACATCTTCTTGTTTGTAATTTTTCCTGTTACAGGAATGCTACTTCTTCATTTATATTCAAATAGTATCTGCTCTTTACTTAATATAAATATTTCCTTTAAAAATCTTTAAACTTGCTCTAACAGATTTCTCTTAGAGTCTGAATTCCTTGTGAGAGAAGTGCAAGTCTTCAATATAATTTTTGTCTATATTAAGTTTTCAATACATGCTTAATGACTAAATCTGTGGTTGATTGCATTACTAGCCCTAATTCTTCATTCCTCTTTCTGTCTGTGCCTTTTGCTATATAACTTTGCAGATCATGCACTCTGACACTTGCCTTATCCATGTAACATTCTTTTCACTCTTTTTTGAAAAAATTGATTTTATTGACGGGACATTACACATCACATTATATAGGTTTGTGAATCAACATTGATGCATAATATCTATTTGCCATCGCCAATCTAGATCTTCCTTCACTGTATAGTTGATTCATTTTACCAAACTTCTTTGAGCAACGTTAGGCAGAAAAAGTGGTTTGCTGGCTCCTCAATGGGCCTCCCTTGTTTCTGCTTCTTCCCATGCCTCTAGCATTCTCCTGGGACGGCTACACCTGTGTCTGCATGCTGATCCCAGGAGCAGATGGTGGGAAAGTTCTGAGTCATTCCAACAAGCTCAGGAGAGATCAGCAGAACCTACAAAAGCAAGAAAAACAAACATTTATTACTGTATGTCATTGAAGTGGCATGATTTTTGCAAATATTTTAGGGATCTGATTTATGGTAATAGCAAACACAATTTTTAAATTTATTTTTATAAAGAAAGAAAATGGATTCTCTGCAATTAAAAAAAATGAGCTACCCAGTGACAAAGGCTAGTCATCTCTATCACTATATGAACATGAATATGACTTTTAAAAACTAACTTCTATCCCTGTCGTGTTTAAATTCGTATTGCCCTTCAAAACCCTCTTGTGTGATACTATTCAATTATTTTAATAATGTTGCTCTAGGTTAAGAAATTTTCTTTGTAAATTGCTTTCAGTGCCAGTTAATAAATCAGAAAAGAAAATCTGTTACTTACTCCATACTCACAACACCAGAATGCAAAACATGCTATTTCAAAATACAAGTCAGTACGCTTCTGATAAAATAATCTCGTATTTCAGTTGGATTAAGTTTTATTTTTATTTTTTAATAGATTTTCTTTCAGGTCACATTGGTTGATAACATTAGATACATTTCAGATGTGCAGCATCGTAATCTGGCCAATACCTGTACACACTACATCATGGTCACTCTCAGACGTCTAGTTTCCATCCACCACTAAATTTTAGACAAGTGCTTTCTCACTGGAACATGAACCTCCTTTTTGTAGAGCATTTATTTTAGAAAGCTTGAAACTGTGATTTATTTTTGCTCCTTAAAGGTCAGGTAGTGTAAAATTTTGAACTTCTTGCCCATTTTATAAGCCAGGACATCTTTCTTAAAGACCTGAGAGTCATCCCTATAAAATGTAATTATCCAGTGAGTGCCCCTCTCACTGAGTCACTGCAGAAGGGTGGGGCCTGTCTTAAACAGCCATCTGTTAGAAACTCAGTTGGCCTATTTACATTGACCAACCTCCCCTTTTAAGTCCACTCTTCCACTAGCTCAACCCAGCACTGAAAACCCTCCTACCTTTTTTCCAGTGAAGTTGACGTCAATCTTCCCTATTGCAAATTAAAATAATTGTTATTTACGCTGTTTACATTGTTCTATTTATTTTTGCATATTGAAACTGCACGTCACTTTGTGAGTATTTCACACTGCACCCACTGTCAGAGTTCAGGACCCTTTGCCACCACTTTGTTCCCTCTTCCTTCCCTCCCTATTCCTGCTCCTAGGAAGTCTTCCTTATCTCTTTAATTTACCCAGGACATTTTTGACAATGCAAAACAATTCCAACTAGTTTTCTTAACACTAATCAAACCCAGGAAACACACCTTGTTTACAATTATTGTAACCAAACCCAATATGAAGAGTTAAGTGGGAGTGAAGATTTCCTACAAATTCTTATCTGAGTTCTTAAAAGTCAGTTTTCTTTTGCTATCATTTCTTCTGAGAGTTTTATGTTTAGTCATTTAACATACTGAATTGGCACTTTAAGATCTGAAGGCACATATATCTTCAGGGAGCTAATTTTCTCTTTTTATCAGTACTTCCCCTTAAATTTCACTGATGTAGGAGCAGCAGTCTCTCCACAGAGGTTGAAGATGTTGAAGAGCAAGATACAGAGGTTTTCTTCAATGTAATCCCGACATAAAGGACATTACCGTTTGTTTTTTAGAGGGTGTCACTCAATATTCATTTAGTAGTGAAATATTTGGGGTAGGCATTATGTTAACTTAATGAAATCTCTTTTAAAGAGGCCACAACTAATTATTATCTTCAATAATAAGAAAATAAAAATGCTTTTTGCTAGCCAGTGGAATTTTTGAGGATGCTTGGAGAAAAGTTTGAGATTATTATAGTTCTTTCCACTGATTATATTAAATTTAATTAATTATTTGGATCTAGATCTAAATTGCTTCTAGAACTCTCTAAACAA
Source organism: Solenodon paradoxus (assembly GCA_004363575.1). Classification (NCBI taxonomy): domain Eukaryota; kingdom Metazoa; phylum Chordata; class Mammalia; order Eulipotyphla; family Solenodontidae; genus Solenodon; species Solenodon paradoxus. The sequence goes on from RJWH01002138.1 coordinate 133,044, forward strand.
GTGTCTTATTTTGAGACCTTTTGTTTTATAATGTGAGGGAGGCAGAAATTTTCTGATTTGGATGGCGATGTTAAGTTTTCTCCGACTAAAGAAAGAGAAAATAGAGCACTCATTTATAAAAACATCTATAGACAAGGAATAGCGGAATGGAAGAGAGGAATTTTCCATATCTAATGGGTCACTAAATTACATCTAGTACATCGATTTTGCTTTTAAATGAAAAATAGGAGTGCTTGTCAAGGCAATGGTCCTTCTATGCCAAGAGGATAGTATATTAAACTACTTTATAGCTGGTCTTCAAAACCAGAGACTCATCTTGTACTGAACTGAGATTTATCTTCTCTATCTGGCATCAGAAACTGATAAAAAGTTGGGTGGGATGGGCATAAAGTTGGAGAGAAACCAGAGATTGGGGGGAAATTAAATAAGCAGTAAAATGAAAATGAAGTCTTGTTAGAAGAAAAACTGTAGAACACGATGCTCTCTCACTTTTCTGTGGCAGCGCCAGCAGGTGGCGATAGTGTGCTGCCGCTGGAGAAGCTGAGATTTGGCGGGATAGGCAGGGGTATTGCCCTCTGTAGCACTTCTAGGTGAAGAAACGTGCATTCCAGTACAAACAGAAGCTACGTCTCTCTTTTAGTACATACGTGTTAAACACATGCACATACAACTAACAATTTGTACTTGTAATTACAAACCTGAGTTACTTCTAAAGAAAAATGCCTCGTCATAAAAAGATATATTTGAAATTCTTCAAGGTAAATTTTAAAATGTTTCTAGCCTCCAGTGTTTCTAAATATCTTTTAAGTTCTAGGAGAATCCATCTGTTAGGAGTCACAATATTTAGAGGCTGGGTAATTAGAAAAACTGGCAGGGTGCTATAGATTAATGCTTCTCAAATTTTAATGTGTTGCAGCTCACCTAAGGATATTGTGAAATGTGGATTTTAATTCATTCTATCTGGGGGAGGGGGCTGAGATTCTGCAATCCTAGCAAGTTCCCAGAAGTTGCTGACACAGCAGGCCTATGCATTACACTTTGAATAACAAGGTTATGGAGGATTTTCTGCCAGACCTAAGTCTAGCCCCCGTTAATCTTTCTTAACTAGCTATTAGATCTTGGTGAGACCATATCATTCTTTTGATTTTCTAAAAATGAAAACAACAACAAAAATCAGAAAAATGATGTAATAAATCATAATTCATTCAAATATTAGTTTTCTGTACTGACTTTTAGCTCAAAGAGATCGTTGAAATATGAAGAAAGGGTCATATAAGATATTTAAACCGAGAGTATGGATAACAAATGCCATTTAAGGAAAAAAACCTGAGTGGAAATGCTTCATGAAAAGAAGCAATGAGAAAATATTTTCAAATTGTTTAATTAGGCATATATATATATACTGTGCTTCGCTTTATTGTGCTTTACAAATATTGTATCTTCTACAATTCTAAGATTTATGGCAGTCCTGCATCAACCAAGTCTATTGACACCATTTTTCCAACAGCTCAGATGATGGCTAGCAAGTTTCAGCAATTTTTTAAGAGAAGCAGCAGGAAGGAAGACAGGTGGGAAGGAAGACAGATGGAAGAAGTATTTATTTATTTAGTTGTTCATTTTTGTCTGCCTGCCCCTTTCTCCCAACCCTGTCTTTCCCTCCCCACACCCAGGTACCAGGTAGAAAACTGGCCCTTGGGATGTGCATGAACTGTGTTGGAGCTGTAGACTTAATGCTCGAACCACCAGTGCACACTGTAATAAAGCATTTTTAATTCAGTTACTTATATTTTTAAAGATATAATATTAGCACACACTTAATAGACTACTATATTGTGTAAACATAGCTCTTATAAGCTCTCAGAAACCAAATAATTACTGCGACTTATTTTCCTGTGGTGATCTGTATCAAAACTTGCATTATCTCCAAGATATACCTGTAATGATGATTTAAAATAACATCCCAAGAAGGAGAAAGAAAGCAGTAGTTAATCATTTAATATGAATTAATATCCTAACGCTATGTGGTTAATCATTTAATATGAATTAATATCCTAACGCTATGTAGAGACCAACTAAAGACCATTTTCCTTTTGCCTGTGAATGTCAGGTAGGTGGAGTTAGCCTGGGCTGACAAAGGCTCTGTTGCTTAAATCAAGTCTTCTAACTAGTTGGACACTTGGTTATTATTTGACTTACATGAAAGTTTCCCAGCACATATTGCTTGTCCATCTGTATCTTACAGTAGAACACCAATAATAGCAAGTTCATTTGATTGGGCATTTGTTACCTTTATAATTAATGCTTGAATCCTGAGCATTTCTGATAGCGTCTATTAATGGATTGTCAGATTGGTAGGCAAAATGAAACAGTATGCATACATAGGCTTACATTCTCAAGTGTTATGCTTAATCCTTCAGTCATTCAGTATTTTGTCTTTTTCTAGTAGTAATTTTTGAATCTCATTGAATAAAGTTTTAATTTATTACCAAAGTTTAATTACTGAGATTTGGACAAATTATCCATTTCCTCACAGCTCAGTTTTCTCATCAGTTAAACACCAGAATTAGTGGAACTTAATGCTGTACTGTTGTTAACCACTTAAAATTGAAACCACTTGCCCCAGGCCTATTATTAAAGTTCGGCCTCGCTTCAGTGATGATGTCAAGGTACACAACTTACAACTAGCAAGTTGTGTTGAAGACACTTAAGACAGGGAAAGTAGGTTTGGAAAAAGATGATCAAAACAACAGAATTTTTCAGAGACTTTTGTTGACAAAAACAGTCACATGTATTATCATTCCTATGGGACTGTGGGTAAGCTCTTATCTCTGATACTCCTGGAAACCACTGACTGAAGCAGGGCAGTCCCTCATTAAGGTCTAATTACAAAAATGAGAATTATTAAGTGAGTGAAACCTATTGTACAGCTCCTGTATGATATGGAGCCCAGTAACAAGAAGACTCCATCGTATTCAGCTCTGGGTGGTGGAATGCTGGTGTGGGGACAGTAAAGCAGACAATGAAATATATCAGGTCACCCAACTGTCACGCTTAGGCCTGGTCTACAAACTGACCCACATTTTAGGGGTGATAAATATGAAGATCTGCTTCGATTACTCTCATAGCTCTTTCTAAATCCTGTGACCTAAGTCAACAACCAGATACATTAAAAATGGCAGACTATCATGACTGATTTCTCAGGGCCTCTGAGGACAAAACATTTGTGGGAATCTGAAAGTCTGTGTGGTGACGAACGCACGTCTGGCATTGCCATTCAAATCAGTGGAGAAACATTTTCCTGCATTAGTAGTGTTACCAGAGTCAGATTAAACAATGTTTCATAGAAGATTATACTACTTTTGCTTTTAGAGAAAAGCAGTAAAATATCTCCCTAAACATTATCAGCTCTAGACTTGCCTTCTTTTTCATGGACATAAAAAAGATTCTATTATGTGTAAGCACCATAAGTCATTTACATTCTAAAATCAATCCAGTGTGCTCAGTAAGAAATGAGGGATGATTTTCATAATCCTCAGTTTAATGACCAGTTTCATTTCTGTCTAATCAATGGTCGTTAGCGTCTGATACATGTTTCCTACATTAGGCAATAATCCAAGAGCTGAAGAATATTTATTCATTATTATAGAGTACAATAATATTATTCTGATCAACTCCTGACAGTCCGCATAAAATATGTGTATTATTTGCAGCTTCTCATTAACTTGTATTACACTCTCTTCATTTTTATAGGCACCTCGACACTGTAAAATAACGCAACTCTTTAATTATTCCATGGAGGAGCCAACTGACGGTTAATGAGTTTAAATGCAAATATTTCTTTAAATTTAGCACAGACTAAATCAAGTCTTTCTGTTTCAGTTCACAGTGGGATCTGGGTAGAGTGGCAACCACTGAGGGGCTAATGAGGAGAAGGTTTTAGCAAAAAGGGCCCAAAGAAACAAAGGAGTCTTGGTTAAATCATATTTTTTTCCATCTTTTTGTGTTCTTCAAGTTTTTTCATACTTATTTAAACAAAAATCCCATGTACCAACTGGTTGAACATAGCTCTGTTGAATTCTCTACTGAACTCTGCATTGAAATAGGGAAATATTTTTCCTACAGTCATTTTTGCAGATTAGTTCAACTTCATGTATCGCTTAGCTTTTCATCTAGCTCTACTCTAACCTGAAGGAAGTATCTTGTAATCATACATAATTATTTAACAATCTTTTGGGTCTGGAATTCATTTTTAAGTTTAAAAATGATTTCATTTTGAGACAGAATGACCAGCTTTATTAATTATTGACCTTATTAATTACTGCTTCTGTGACAAACTAATCACTCTGGGTCTTAGTGTCTTCATATGTAAATGAGGACAATTAAATAAGGCAGCATATATAAATTGCTTAGCACTATGACTGACACAAATGGGTGCCTAATTAATGCTAGCTCGTATTATTTCTTTGTTCTTGTTGACCTGAAATAATAGCCACTAGCTCTATGATGTAAAAAGCAATTCTTTAATGCAAATGCACGTAAGCAACCACTAAGAATAATAATCTCTAAGAACTTGAAACTCGACTATATTCAGTCATTTTAGACTTACACTAGAACACATAACTAGAACGTAGAAGGCATATTGCCAAAACAAAGAGAAAATTTTGGTTCAGGTGTCTAATAAACCACTGGAAGTAGAAATGAGAGTTACTGTAATTTTTCCTAGTGACAAGCTGGTTATGTGTGGATGGAGAAAGGTGTTCTGAAATGAGAAGACTAAGGAGGCGCAAAACTGGAAACTAACTTGCCTTTGCATATTTGATCATAGATTTAATCTTGTCTCTGTGACTCTCCACTCCCTGACCTTCACAAAGTTATTTCATGGTATTAGAGAATATTGACTTACAAATGTACTATTATTGCAACTGGAGATCTGCCAAAAACCTTTAATAAAGGATTCTCTGTTGTCAGGGAGCTGCTGAGCTCTCACTATTTCTCACACACTAATATCTCCAAACATTAATGAATATTAATTATTTTACACAATTATTTAACAAATAGTAATTGAAGAGCCACGAAATGCTAGGCATGGTAGTAGGCTTTAGAAATACAGAGGTTTGGGATAGTATAAAATTTATTTCCTTAAAGCTCTCATAATCCAGTAGTGAGGGTAGAGGGGGTACAAAAACCAATGACAAATAATATTAATAAAAATAATATTACTGCCAATAACACCTAGATAACTCTTCACATATAGAAAAGTTTGCTGAACATTTTTTTCTTTGTCAGTTATTCCTAAATAGCAAGCCTCACAGCTACTCTCCCATTTTGTAGGTGGGAAAATGAGGCAAAGAGAAACAAATGACTTACCCAGATCATGTAGTCACAAAAAACTCAGTCAGATTTGAATCTGTCCTTTCATATTGTTTGACACTACCAATGATCGATTTTTCTGGGATTATGGGAATTAAATAACCTAGGAGGGAGAACTGATGATTTGGGATAGGTAGATGGTTCTTAGAAGGATGAGAGTTCTATGCAGAACCTAGGGGAAGAAGAATGTTCATAAGAACATGAGATGAGCTAACAGGTTTCTGAAGTATGAGGAAGCAGGCTAGCCATGCTGAATTTAAGTTCAAGAGGGAGATTGGCAAAGGACAGATCTGTGAAGGTAGGCATGGAACAGAAAAATTTAAAACCCTGCATATTGTACTTATCATCCCATCTGAGAACTGATAGCTTATTTCTTGTGGTGAAAAATGCTTTATGTATTTTGTCTGAATATTGCTTTTTTTACAGTGTAGATTCTGCAGTAGTGAGGCAAAAACTGCGGGATAATAGAATACTGTTATTACAGTTCATAAATGAAATGACAGGAACCAGAACCAGCCAGGGTCAGGTAGAACGGAGAGGGGAATGCTCAGACACAAGTAGGTACAATTCACTGCATTTGGGGAGTGGCTGGGCCTGGGGGACAAACGGAGAATAGGTGTGATCCAGAAGAGAAAGTAATTTCCAATGACTCATGTTTCAGATTTTAGAGATGAATTGTCTTCTTTCCAGTACTGAAACTGTGGAAAGAACAGTAGAATGATTTGGAAAGAATTCGGGGGAGGGGAGAAGGTAAAGCAGTGAGAAATGGAATTACATTTTAGCTTTGCATTTGTCTTCCTCAGCTACAAAGGTGCAATGGGCAGTCATACATTTAAGCTACTGTTCAAGAGAGAGAGTTCTGTGATGTAGACATATTTGGCAACTACAAAATAACTCACACAGAGAGATGAAAATTCCTTGAGAAGGAAAAATCACTGCAATTATGCTGAATTTCTCCTATGTACCAAGGATGGTGTTAAACATTTTATGTACTTATTCATATTTTGCTTTTGTAATATTTCTACGTAGTAGATATTCCACACTTGAGAAAACTTCTTTTCTGGCATACTTACTGATGAAATTCAAATGATTAAGAGTGGATGGACCTAACTAGAGAAGAGAAAGAGAAGGAGCACAGTGAAAGGAAGAGATATATAAACAAACCCTGGGAAATACTAACGACCTAGATAGGGTCAAGCAAAAAGAGACTGAGATGGAGTGATGAAAGGGAAGAAAAATCAGGAAAGCAAGTGCTGTGGAAGCACTTAATGATGTTGAATACTACAGAAAGGTCAGATAATACAAGTATTAAGAAGATTATTGGCATTTGGCAATTGTCAAGGGAATGCCAATGGGATGGGAGCAGATATCAGACAGCAGCAGTTCAAGGAATAAACAACAGTAGACACAGCGCACTCAACTTGCTTAAGAAGTTTGAAAAAACAGGAATGAGAAGAGCCAACAGGGCTAGAAGGTCAGGGGAGGGTTTTCAAAGTCTGGGGAAGATTGAGCCTGTTTGTAATGTCTGAGAGAGACAGAAGGCAGTGGAGGAAGACAAGCTGGCAATCGGTGAAAAAATGTTGGAAGGGAGATGAGAAGGTAGAAGGGATCACTGTGAGGAGACCATGAAAAGGGCAGTGATGGAAAATTAAAAATTGAGATTCGACCTGCGGGTGGGAATGTAATGGTTTTTAAATGGAATTGGGAATCAAAACATTCTCGTAGTGTTTACCAGTACTGTGCCATGGAAAGAGTGGGAGTCAGAGTTCCAAAAGATGTAGGGCTTAAGGGAAGGATACATTTCTCTGGGGCAAGGAAGCACTTACAGTATTAGAGATAACTGAAGGCTTGTTGAGACCATGAGTTTCTAAAGAAGTAGGAATTCCAGAGGAAATGCTTTGAGAGGGATTGGGCGGGGGGAATTTCTTGGAGAAGATAATGGCTGCAATGTTATACCATATAGAGTTGAGTAAAATCAGTGTGTAGAAGCCCTATCACCTTTAAACACATTTATTTAATGTTTTCAGTTTATATGAGCTAGAGACCCACTGGATCTGAGTTCTCCCAGAGAAAGGACTGCAGCCTTGGGAGGAAACTAGCACCAGTAACTGAACTTGATTTCCTAAATTCTGTCCTTCCTTTCCTTTATTCTTTGTCTCTATTTCTCTCATTCTTTCTCAGATATTCCTTCTCTCTTACCTGCTCCCCCTTACTTCTGTCTTCCCTCACTCTCTTCCTTCACCATTGCTCCTTTACTTCTTACTAGCTTCACTTAATTTTTGCTTTATTTTTTCACTTAGCGTATTGATGACTACCTCTGCTTGATATCATTAAAAACCTTCTGTATTTCTAATTGAACAGTGTGTTCTACAATACATTGTCTCTGGAAGAAAGGAGAATGTGATTTCAAATCATTTATTGCTCTGATTCTTTTTCATTGGTGAACATGACCGCATCTCTCATCAGACTAAAATGGTGCATATTTGAGCTTAGACTCACAATGTTTTGCAGCTATTTGCCTTTTTTTTTTAAAAATTCAATGTTAGGGAAAAAACCCTCACTGTAATTGAAAGAATATTTAAGAGGAGAACTTACACTACATTATGATCATGTCCAGAACATTTTGGTGACTTGGTCTCAGCTATAATACGTGTCATAGATTTATTTAACCTTCTTTCCCATAAAAAAAAAGAATGCATTATCAATTTATTACATTTTAATTCTGATTCTTGGTCCCCACCCCAGCCCTAACCCCAATCCACAGTTCTGTTATCTTTGAGTGACTACATCACCTGCAGAAATATAGAATCAAGATGGTATATTCTTTTTGTTTGCGAAGTCACCAGTACCCTCCTTGATATTATCCAACTCTCTTATTTCCTTGGAATTTTCAAGAAGAAATAGCAGTTCACTTTCTGACCAAACTGACAGTGTTTAAAAAATTATCATTTTGCTCCTTGAATTGAATTGAATATTCTTATTAAATTGACTGGCTTACCCATCAGTTGATGTCTATTTCTAAAACAAGAATTGACTATACACATATTAAGTTAATTTATTCAATGTTCAAAGTAAGTTCTTCAAGCAGGGTTATTCTTGTTAAATAGCAATTTTTAAAACCTCCTTCAAAACAAGAAGACACACTTGGCGGGGGGAGGGTGTGGGGAATCACTAGAATAAAATTCTCATCTCTATTTTGTGTGATAAAAATGAAAAAGAAGATCATATAGCTTGTGTTGCATAACAAATGAAATTATGTAGCCCAGATGTTCTCTGACCTAATCCGTTTATGACTGCCACCCATCATCATAAGTAACTCTAAATACCCAAATCACCCAGGCATCATGCCTATGTGCCAGAATGGCAGAAATTAGCATCTCTTAACATGTATTCCAGCTATTTCTGAGAGCTTCACAAATCACTGTCACATGAGTGTTCAGAAATATGTCTCCCAGATTATTCTTCCTCAGCTCTTGGACATGCTACCACATGCTGACTTTCCTGCTGATGACGGTGGTCATCTCACCACCCTGAGAGCACAGTTGTCCTTCACTGGTGACAGCTGTTGTCACTACCATTCTAGTTTTAAGAAAGGGTCCCATCCCTCCCTTCTTTGTTGCTAATCAGATACTTAGGAGAAAATAATTCGTAATTCAACACAGAATCATAAAGTCCAACCAGTGATGTTCAATTTGACTACTACGTGCTCAGACCAGGAGGAATGATTCAAAATGTATGTGTATATTGATATGCTGAGAGATGATCAGCATATTCTTTTTCAGGGAGACTTTATTCATTCTTCTGATATCTGCTTTTATCTTTGGTACTCTCATAAACATTAGATTAAACATAGTATGATTCTTAAAGTCTGGATAATGCGTTCCTTGTCACTTTAGAGTGTGAGGGCCATTGAAATTCCAAATTAAGGCATACGTGGCAAACTTAGAACCCTAGGCTATCATAGTCCCTCCTGTGGTGCAAGGTGCATTTAAGACTGGAACTGATTGATGCAATCTTCCCCAGCTCTGTGCTCCATTTACACTAAGCAACTATTTAGACAGACAATATAGAATTCTGCAAAAAAATTCACTAACATGCTGGCAAAGAGAATTCAAACCACATGCAATGAACAGTTATTATGTAAGGGAAATAATCAACAGATAATTAGATCTGGCTGCCAATTGCAGAGCATTATACAATATTAGAGTGAAATTGTCTCATGTATCTCTACTTCAGAAAGAAGCAATTGTTTTGTGTTTAGTAAATGGACAACTTAAAGAAAAATGACCCCCCCACCCCAATATAATTTTCTGAGGATACAGTCACCAATTCGCAGTTTTTAAATAAATAAATTTCAGGCCCATTTTCAGAAAGGATATTCCACTATATCTTTATTTAAAATTCTACCACATTTAAAATATTTTACTATTGCGTATTTTATAATGTCTGATAATATAAAGGCTAAATGATACTTTACCTCTGAAATGTCATTGCAATTAGAATAGTAGAATTTTTTTAAGCATAAAATTGCATAAGACACTTTCAGTATAAATTTAATCCCAAAATAAGCAAAATTAATGTAAAAGATGTTTTAAGTATTTTAATTATTTTGTGTTTACAAATTAGAGCATATTATGCTAATATTTACTGTAACCTAATGTAACAAAAAAAATACTGATCTCTCATTCTTTAGATACAGATATTATTAGAGGGCAATATATGTCATTTTCCTTTCTTTGACTCAATGAGGAGAAATTTTGTCTGAGTGCCTCTCATTTCTTATTTGCTTACTGTGTCTCCGTAGCATCGTATTCAAAGTTTAACATTTTTCAGTGATATTAAATGTGAGATCATGTTGTCAAGAGGTTAATCAGACGTGTTGGCTGGAATTCTGAAGGTCTGATTCCGTATTTCCTATCAGTCCAAATCCTGATTCCATTTGACATCACCCATTGATTGCTGTTGGTTCATATTAAATATTGATGGGAATCATTCTGTATCCTAAGATTGATAGGAATTTCTAGAACAGAGGCAGCAATTCCCCAATCCTCTAGTTTATTGGTGTCTTTTCAGCAATTTGATACACTTATTTCCTCCAGAGAAAGACACTGATGTCAGAGCATGCAGCCTCCACCTCTCAGCTTCTTGTAATAGGATTGGCTACCATTTCACTTCCAGGATTCACCTTTTCTACTACAGCCTCCATTCAGAGGTTAAGGGGTTCAATTGACTTCTTGATAACATGGAGTTTAGAATCAAGAAAAAGACTCCAATCATGATACATGTCATACACTGCTCTGAATACTACTGGGTATATATCATTTATTGCATCTTTTTTGTAGATTTGTGAAGAATAACTGCATGTTCTCAACTCAATGTTGTATTAATTTGGTGCCAATAGTTTTCAAGGGGACATGGGCTCTGTTACACCACAAGTACAGCATATTAGATTATTCCATGTTAGACTGTAATGAATGGACAAGTCTTTCAGATTGAAGACTCCATATTTGTAAATCTAAAATAGAGTTAAAATCACATTCCCAATCTGACTTTTCCAGAAAGAATAGAGTTTGATTTTCCAATTTTCTTAGTAAAAGGTTGTTTTATTTTTCAATTCACTAAGAACCTGAGCAGTTGAAGGATAGTGTAATTATTTGTTCAGCTGTCTGTCAGGATAGTATTATGAATGGCATATATATGTATACATGCATATATGTGTACACACACACACATATGGTATGGGTAACATGAATAGATTCTGAGGCCTCCAGGCTTTCAGCTGAAGAGGTCAAATAAGGACTAATAGCAATGAATAAGGAGTAGCAATACAATAGAGTCAAGGTTTTTATTTTGTTTTGAATAGCCTTGATTTGGTCTACAACAGTCTCTAATAGTTGACAAAAGTGATATGTGAATGCAGGAAAGTAATACTGATCTTTGTGGAAATATTGCCAAATGCTTGACAAAAGATCTATCATTTTGAATTGGGTCTTGAAGGATGAAGAGAAAGTCTTCTCCTTTGGAGAAGGAGATGAAGGCTGGATACATAATCTTAATAGGATGATATTATTATTTAAAAAGGCCAAGAAAATGCATAGGAGACTTAGCATTTCATTGTGGAGTGAAATAGGATAGGGATTAGGGGCAAAAGTAAACTAAAGTTGTGTTTGAAGGCCCTTAGTTCTATGATAAGGTATTTCCATTTTTTCTTCTGTTTGCAATAGAGAACCATGAAAGATTTTTAAGTAGAAAGCATATAATAAGGTTAGATTTTAAAGTTTATACTATAATAATATTCAATTATCAGTTTCCTTTGAGACATTCAAGTTAGAAAATTACAGAAGCTTGCTGTAAGGGCTCAGAGATGAGATGAGAAAAGCCTTAACAAAAGAAAAGTGAACTAGCTGCATGTGGCTAAAGATAATTCTGTAGTGGTAAATGGTACTAGAACTCTGGTTATGGGTGCAGTGTAATGTATGCGTTACTTGAAATCTGAAGCTGTGCTTTTGAAACTTATATAATGCTGTAAACAAATGGTACATTAGAAAAAGAGATTGCACGTAACTGACAAAGCTTCCAAACAATCTGTTTACAATTATCTTCTTTGGGATCAGTCACTTTTCTCTTTAAATTTTTACGCTGGCACAGAAATAAAATTATACATCCATAGACAGCTGATCTATGACAAAAGAGCCAAGAAAATACAATAGAGGAAGGAATATCTTTTCACAAATGATGTTGGTAAGTTAGACAACACCTGCAAAAAAATGAAACTAGATCACTCCTAACACATATAGTAAAAATAACTAAAAATAAATTAAAGACTTGGATGAAAGACCTTAAGTCATACGATACAGAAAAGAAAACAGGCAATAAGCTCTATGACATCAGCTTCAGGGAACTCTTTGGGGAAGTGACAGCATCAGCAAAGGAAACGAAAGCAAAATTAAACAGATGGGACTAATGCTTCTGTATAGTGAAAGAAACCACTGTTAAAGCAAAAAGGATGCTTATCGATTGGGGTAAAGATATTTGCATATCACATAAGATAAGGGGCTAATCTACAAAATATGTAAAAAGCTCTCAGACTTCAACATCAAAGAAGTAAACAACCCGTTCAAAAAACTGGAAAGAAGATATGAATCGACACTTCTCCAGAGAAGATACACAGTTGGCCTACAGACATATAATAAAATGCTCTGTTCATTACAGGCAAACGCAAATCAAATGCCAGTGAGATATTACGTCACACCTGTGAGAATGGCTTACGTCAAAAGAACTAGAAATAACGAGTGTTGGTGAGAAAGCAGAGAAAAGGGCTCTTTTACACTCTTGATGGGAATGTATATTAGTGTTAAAGATTTTCGAAAGCAATATGAAATTCCTCAGAAAAATTAAGTGGAATTACCATTTGATTCAGCAATCCTACTTCTAGGTATATATCCAAATAATGATAAAAAAACAAAACAAAACACTAAACAGAAGTTATTTTCACCCCTATGTTCATAGAAGCTCAATTTATAACAGCCAAGACATGGAAGCAACCTAAATGCCAGTCAAAAGATGACTGAATAAAGAAAATGTGATATTAATACAGGAATTCTACTCAGCTATTTAAAGAGATGAAATTGTGCCATTGTAACAATCTGGATGGAACTTGAGGTGAGGAAAGAAAAAAATCCTGTATGGTTTCACTTGTATGTTAAATAAAAATATACAAAATGAGCTAATTAACAAAACAACAAAAACTTTAGGACTCTGAGGCAATACTATAGGAGGAGTGTGAAGTAGGGAGAAGAGACAGAGCCTGGGTAAAAAAATAATGATGGTAGTGTTGACCAGTACTAGAAATCTGGTGATGGGTGTCATACACACATTGAAATGTGACCCTATTTAGCTCCAAAACATATAATAAATAAATGAAACAACAATGAACAGAAAATGTTCCAATGTTAGATTGCATTTTTTAAAAGAAAATGTTTAAAATGCACTATTATCTTACAAAGCAGACAAAATAAAAACAATACAGTCATTGGGTAAGTAGGAAAGAAAAAAAGGCTCATACTGGACATACAAGTAAAAGTTAGACTCTTTATTTCCCCGTGAAACAGTTTAATGTGATAGACTTGGATACATTTTTTGTCAAATTCCCATGCTTGTACTTTCATTCTACTTCTTTATACAATTTACATTCTATGCTTAATTTGAGCATCACCAAAGACAACACTTACTCAAGCATTGTCTTGAAAATATTCATGTAGAACTGAATATCATTGATAAATAAGAGTTGCTTATCAGCATGTACCATATAGTGAAATATGAAATTCACTGGTGCAATTTTTCAAAAGCAATTAGTTGTCTAAGTTGAAGATAAAGGATTAAGTGTGGAAAATTTCTAAAGAGAACTAAGGTAAATTAATATTACACATTTAAAAGTTCAACATGACACTTTCAAACTAGCATTACTTTGCAGCATGGTGATGAATGTCATTGTGCTTCTGGGTAAACAGGGAAAGTTCAGTACCACAGTGACAGTTACAGGTCTTAAATAATTACCTTGGAATATTGCATGATAAGGTATGCCAATTGTTCAACGTTTCTTTGCTTCCTGGGAAATTGAGTAAACAATGCCATTCAAAGTCTATTTAAACTACAGAAAAATAACTAGAAAATGTCAGTCAAAGTGCTGTGTTTTCTCCTCTGAAACCATAGAAATGAAATCATGTCTTTATCCCGAAAAACCAATAGAATAGTTAAAGCTACTTAGAATTAACTGATTGCTTTGATTTATCAGGCCCATTAATTAACTTGATTATAATTTTTATTGATTTGGTTAACACCCAGATCTTATAGCACTATATTTTCTTCATATTTTTATGAACTAATGAAATTTATGTGCAGTTAAAAAAAACATTGGTTGAACACCACTATGTGCTAGTTTTATGAAGTAAGAGAAAGGTACATAAATGTAAATTCAAAACAATAATCACTAGATCACAGTGTGTTAGTATTGTAATGCCCAATGCAGAAGTTTCAAAAAGAAATGATTAACTCTCAGAGAAAGAGGTAATATCAATTTTTGTTTTAGTGTTTCTCATATAATTATAAATTTGAAGGGCATCCAGCACAGAATGGGTAGAATATGTAAAGGTACACATAATCAAAAGAGAATTAATATCTTGGAGCATGGAACATAGAATTCATGAAATTGGAGAGGTAGTCACACTCTAGCTCAGAAAGGTTTTTGCTAAATTCTGAATAGTTCTTATAGGTACTAGGAAACCAATGACTATTTTCACCCAGAGACTTGACCAATTTTTTTAGAAAGGTTTTGTATTCTAACTTATAAATTATTAATTTTACATAATGAGGGCAATCAATTATTTTTATATGATTTTAGATGCTTTTACAGCTTAATGCAAGAACAAAAATTTTGTCTTCATTGTAAACATTTTATTGTGTCCTCTAGGAAGAAGGAAGACAGATGCTCAATAATGTTTTCAGTCAGAACCCCCAGTTCTATTTTCCCTATCTAGAATAAAGTCATAGTATTTTTAGAATGAATAAAAAAAAGTTATAATAGCATTGAAAAGGAATACTTTTTTAAACCTTGATATTTTGAGTGTTAACATAATCTGTTTTCAATTGTAATATATATATATAACATATAGAAATAGGTAATCCTAGCAATCTATTAAGTATGCATTTGAGACCTCACTAATTATACACAAGATATGGTGACTTCTGAGTCTTTTAAAAATAGATATAAGGATATAAAATGAGTGGAAATAAATCACACAAAATAAATCTTCAATGAAAATAATGTTTTATTAGTTTTTTTAATGAGTTGGTCTTTAATAAATTTCACAATATGGTTCTTAATAGGGAAAATTGCATAATGACATAGGTGATTTATTTAAAAAGAAATGCAACTAAGACAAAACTTTTAAAAATGTTCATCAGTGATTAAAGGAATGAAAAGAAAATCTACAATGATATGGAATAGTCAATCTATTTTACTTGAAAAGTTTACTCAATTCATAAACCCTGTAAAGATGAAATAAAACCCTATTATGTCAATAGTATTATAACTGCAATTAAGCTTGCCTTTTGAGTGTTTATGACTCTTTAAGATATGTCAACTATCTTAGAAACATTCATAATTTTGACATAGTAATCTTTGATCTATTCAAAGAATATGTATTGTTATTCATAATAAAGAAATATTGGACACAATCTAGATATACAATAAGAAAAAGGTTTGAAAATGATGCTACATTAAGATTGCATGACCATTAAAATATATTTATAAATTACATGTATGTATTTCTGTTGCATGTTTTTCACACAGTAGAAAAATGTTTTCAATGATGGCAGGGACAAGATTTCTCTCCCTACCCTTCAACTACTTCTTTTCAGGACAGGAGCTAATTTTCAAGTTTGGTTCTTATTTTTTTTTTTTTTTCTTTTTGTATACCTGTAATTATGGATTAGAAATTAATAACATTGAAGATTAAGGACAAAAAGATAATTTAGCAACAGTGACAAATTTGATACAAATAAACAGTGATAAGGTTAGAGAGCAAGGGGAAGAAATGGGAGCTGAAAATTTACAAGAGTTTTAGGGTTAATATGAGACAAACTTAAGAGCAGCAGATTTGGTGAGTGGAGGTCAGGTCTTCCAGGAAGCTTGTTTGGACAATGAGATGCATCACTTCAAATGTCCTGTAATATATGAAAGACAAATTAGATTTCTTTTATAATTACAGATTAGTGACTTAATTGGCTCTATATGTGAAATTTTATGTCTAAGAAATGTTTGTTTACTAATTTTAAGATATACAACAGTATATTTTAACTGACAATATATTTAACCAGCAAAATTCTCTATTTCCATTCAGTGGAAAGAGAAAGATTTGGAGGACAAAGGAGAAAAAAGGGAAGACGAGAAGGGAAAGAAGGAAGTCAAGAGGGAAGAAACAAAGGAAGGGAAAAAACAAAAAGGAAATGATATCTATAATCTCTGTATGCTTAATTTCATTTCAATAAATACCTAATAAAAATACTGAATAGGAAAGCCTACCAAATTCATAAGAGCTATTGTCCTATTAGCAATTGTTTATTTTCACAATTTCAGTGCATTTTTGTATTTTCCATAATTAGAGTATGTTTTTAACTTGGAAAAACCTTTATTAAAATGATCATATATGATATGCTTTTTCTGTTTTTTCTTTTGAATAATTCCATTAAACAGGATTTTTTGTTAAAGTGGTGTTGAACAAAGAAATTTATGGTCATTCAAAGGCAGCAGCAAATCAAAGTCAATTTCATAGTACCATTTATCAGAAATGTATTGGCCTGATACAGAGGGTAAAACTTCTCAATGCCTTTATTTTCTTATTTATAACCCAGCAGAAGCCTATCTAGTATTTTGTCTAGTCTGATTTAAAATGATTTCATGCTATTGATACTCTTTCAACTTCTCACTGTGTAACATCTTAAAATATTTTTGCGTCCACTTTTATTATGAATCACTTTCTGTTTCAACAACTACTATAAAATGCAAAGTTATCACTGACTAACTGTTCAGGAGGTTAAACTTCATGCCTTATTTGGGAGATTAAGATTTAAGTAATTTTTTGTATAAACAGAGGTAATGAAAAATGAACATATCTTTTGAATAATGTGGCAGAAAAAGGAAACCTGAATTTACAGCAAACAACCCTTCGGAATTTCACTGTACTGTTATAAAAACACAGGTTAAGATTCCTTTTGCTGATGTTAATTGTTTTTAACTTCCACAAACATGCTTCATTTATGATTAAATAGGTAACTAATTTGAAAACTCAATTCTCAGATTTTTGTTAGAAGCTATTTGCTGATATATTTGGTATAAGTTTTCCTAGATATGGCAAAATGTGATGGACAATATATAAACAAAGTTTCAATAAGACTCCTAAGAATGCTATTCAAAAAATAAAACATCTAAGGGAGAATTTTAGTTTGAAAATTTTAGTTTAAATGATGCATAACCCTAATAAAAAAGGAATAGAAACAGATGTTAACTTTGTTATTAGAATACAGATATTTTGCACACTTAATCTCAAATTTAAGTTTAAAAGTTTTTAAGTCTACCCCAAAGTAATTGATCTCTGAATGATATGTTTCTATTTAATATTTTGAAGAAAACAATGATCAAAAAAAGGATGACATTTAATTTTAAACCTTTTTACATTTAAAGGACATATGGATTCCTATTCCAAAAATATATTTTTTAATTAGAACTGACTCTACAAAGATCCCAGTTTTCAGGAGGCAGAATGACATAGCCATTTAATATTATATTTTATAATCATATTATTTATGATAAATTAAAATAAATCATACATATATTGTCTAAGGGTGGACTAATGAAGTCTAAACTCATCAGGTTTATTTTACAACTATTTTACTAGACTATATTTAAGACCCAAAGAATCAAAGGCATAAAGCTATTATACTAGGATTGTGCTAATACCCTAATTTGCCATGTACAGTGATGTTATTTATTTTAGGGAGTGTTTTTATTTTGATATTATTTTTCTTTAATGAGACATAGGTAGTTCAAAGAATACATCAACATCAACACATATTTTGGTGACGTTATTTGCCTCCATTTTCAATCTCCTTGAATCCATGCTCTTTATTAATGAACTGTTGCAATAACATCATACTGTGAGAAGGGTTTATTTCTTTATGTCCTGATTTTGTGCTTGGGCATATGATTTCATATGACCAATGAAATGAAGTGGAAGTAGTAATGTGCTAGCTGTAAGTTTAGGCATCAAGAATTCTTTGATGTTTCTATTTGATCTATTTTACTTTTAACATCGCCATTAGAAAAAAATACCTTTTCATACTAATGGGTACCAAGAGGAAAATAAGTGGAATAGGGCTTTCACCAGCTTGGTCAAACCAGGATCAGCAATCTACTAGCTAGTCGTAAACAGATCAATGAACCCAGTAAAAATACCCACTTCAATCCAATTTAGGTTGACCAAATTCTCAAATACCTGAAGGACTAGGAGGTAAATAAATATTTACATTTTGAAACTGATGATATATTGTAATTGTTATGAAGCATTATTGTGGCCATAGATAGCTGTTAGAAGTGTGGCTTCTTCAAGAAATTTAAAAATAAATTGATAATTGATTTGAAAGATGGAGACCACTCTGAAGGCTGTTGCAGTGTTTTTGTGTCCAGTGCACTGAATCAATTATTACAAATTAGAATAGTAAGTAAATTAGAGATACAAAATGTATTTAAAGCAAAATAAAGACAAAATTAGGTGACTGACTATAAAGAGAAAAGAAAAAATAAAGATTTATAAAACTGATTATTTACTTTCTAGGTCTTCACTGTCTAATAGGGTATCACTAGCCACATATGGTGATTTAAGTCTAAATTAAGTAAAATAAAAGGAATCCTCTCCTCAACATCATTGACTACATTCTCAGTGCTCAATAGTCAATGTTTTTAGGGCTGCCATATTGGATAGTTCAGAACATAAAACATTTTTGATCATTGCTGAAAGTCCCATTAGTCAGTGCTAAGATAGCACAGCCTAGATGACTAAATGCTTTCTAAACGCATTTCCTTATCTGTATTATGAATATAGCAATTATTGCCATAAATATCTCTTAATGTAGTAGTGAGAGTTCAACTTAATACATGAAAACAATTTGCAAATTGAAAAATGCTTTGTAAGTATGACATTACTGTTGTTTAAAGGAAGAACATTATCTTTGACTATAAAAAGAAATCCTTAAATCACAACATCTGCAAGAATGCACTTCTTTGATACAGTCAATGAACTTGGTAATTGCTGTAACACTTTGGCAGAAAGCTATCACGGTATAAAAATATTAAAAGATACATTTTCTGTAAATGAGAAATTGAACTCTTGCTTTAGTATATTCCAGTGGATCTGATGAATATAAAATTTTACATATTAATTCTTAGAACAGTGGTATTTATTGGTTATGTATAAATTTTGATAATTTTCCAAGACAAAAATTGCTTCTAATACAAAGGCAAATTGTGATTCAACAATATGATTGTTTTAATGTGGTTCATTCATTATTTTTGAGTATGTAAAGATTACTCATGTTTTTAATTAAATATAAATAAGCAAACTCCCTAGCTTTAATTATTAGATATATTATACTTGATATTGTCATAAATTCAGCTACTTTACACCATATTGACAAATGTAGAAAAACTAGAATTTCCTTCAAATTTCAAATAATTTACTTAAGGCAATGATGCTTCCTGATGAACTGACTATACATTCTGTAGAGACCAGTATAAAATGAAAATGTGTACTCTATTGATAATTATGGAAATTTTCAAATCTGCGGCAGTAGAGGATTAAGTCAAGCTTCTGTCTGACATGACCGCAGAGGTCACATGACCATAAAGCCTACCCTGAAAGACATTTCAAATATTCAATGAAGATTTGGGTGGTAAACTTTAACTTCTCTGCATGATCTTGGTGAAAGGTTATAAATGTTAAAGCTGAATGAAACCTTAGAACACACATTATCCAATCATCAAATGCTTAGGTGGAGTCCCTCAGGTTCATGGCAGTTATGCCTAGCATCTAGCAGGTGACTTGCTAACCAGGGGGAGTGCCAACACAGGAATTGAGTCTCCAGAGTCCCAGATCAGCCTTCGTTTTATTACACCAGTCTGCCTTGATAAGGGAGGAGTACATTGCTCAATATCAGTTAAGAAGAGATCACAAGTTGGAAGAAAGGAGGGAGGTGGAGGACACTGGCTGAATAAGGTGTATAAAATTGTTTTATTTACTCCAATGATATTCTTACGAAAGTTATAATAGCTTTCATAAACATGTCTCTGCTATAATGTATATTTCCTCAAGAATTATTCACTTTTTAAGAATTAAAAGACTTATAGGGAAAGAAAATGTGCACAGAATATGTAAGAGTCAGAATATTCCGTTAGAATGTGGATTCCAATATTCTTTTGAAAAAACAGACTACTTTGAATCTGTATTTCTTCCTACATGTTCGGTGGTGATAGCCTGCCACTGTGATCTCTACTCTTTTCCCACTCTTCACCAACCAGAAGATCAATGCTTTCTAATATATTGTAATCTCCAACCTCCCCATTTTTTTCTTTTTAATATCAAGTCTATTTTATCCTTTATGCTATCTGGTTAGTTCCTATATCAATTAGAGCTTTTAATCTTTGCCTTAAAGAGGCTTCAATGGTTCCTTAATTGAGATTGTATTTATTTTTCAGAAATAGAAAATGAAGACTTGCACATGGATATAGGACTGGAAAGTGAAAAGTTGCTCCTAATGGAATGACTGTATGTAATTAGATGCATGTATTAAAGTAACTTTACAGTGTTTTCAGTTGTTACAGTATTACAAAATCAGGAGTGTTATCTATCATTTAAATTGGACTAGTCATGGACATGCTATTTTTAATGTTGAAAAAAACTATAAGAAACTCATTTTCTTTTAGTGTGGATTACCTAAATAGTTTTTCTTTGGATACTGACTCTAACTGGTACCTTAGGTTTCAACAATTTAAGCATTCTTGAAAGTCGCCTTGGCCTTTCTCTCTACACCCATTCCCTGTTGTGCATGAAAATGTGGATATACCTAATTGAATGTCTAAGCATATTCTTGTTTATACAGATGTGTAAGTCCCCAGGGTCTGTATCTAACACTGTCCTGCAAGCAACACATATTTGGCACAGGCATATCCCAATTCCCTGCTGTAATCAACCCTCCAGAGAAATTTAATTTTTAATTAAGTGAAGCAGTGTTTACTTCTGCTCTAGAGTCGATTAATCAGAACTTTGTTATTTGTATTGCAAAAGGGGGATAAATTAATATATCTTTAATTAGACAAGGAGGAATTTACTTTTACCATCTTACATTTAGCCAAAGAGAAACAGGGGATAGGTACAGGGAGCTTAAAATATGGCATAGTAAGTGGTGAAGGTGCTAGATCTTTTGATAATAAACATGTTAGCTGTTAAGTTCTGCATTGTGTGTTCACTGAATTCCTTATCTTATCATGGTTTTATCAAATTGTTCCCACAAAACTTTTATATGAAAATCAAGTCATACATTTTCATATTATGTTAGTTGTAGAGAACTGCCATAACAAAATATCTTAGACGGGTGCCTTTAACAAAAGAAATTCATTTTTAAATAGTTCTTCAGCATAGCAGTCCAAGAAAAAGGTCTGCCAAGTTTGGTTTCTGGTCAAGGTCTCCTTCCTGACTTGCAGATAACAGGCTTTTAGATGTCTCCCCACATGTTAGTGAGAGAGCAAGAGTGAGTTCTCTCTTATCACCTTTTATGGGATCACTAATCCAATAAACTCAGTTTCCCACCCTTATCGACTTCATTTAATTTTAATGAACTCCGAGTGGTTCTTTGTCAAATCAGTCATGTTGAGGGTTAGATCTTCAGCATGTAAATTTTGGGGTAACACAACTCAGTCCACAATACTCATGCTGTAAGGTCTCATGTGAGGCCTCCTACTTCTTCCACCCATTATCTTTGTCTTATTTTATATAGGGACTTTGAAGCCATCGGAAACTTTTCCTCTTGTTGACAAAAAGAGCTAAATTATTACAGTGGAGAGTCTGTATTTCTTCTGTCCTAGCCGAGGTATCACAGCTTTATGTCATCTATTCTTCCTTATGTGTGTCCACCTCAACTTACCCTATTCCCGGAAGCAGGAACACCAGAATTCATTGGTAATACAGGAAAGCCCTGAGCTCTGAGTAGTAAACTAAACATGTGACCACCACTTGGTTCTTCCTCAGGCCTGAATGCATAAAAACAAAATACAATCTTAAATATGCTTAAATATGCTTAATATGATTAATAATGCTATTGCTTTACAAAAACTTTCATAAACCCTTCTCTCTGCTATAATGTATATTTCTTCAAGCATTACTTGCTTTTTAGAATTAAAGGGCTTTTAGGGGAAGAAAACATGCACAGAGTAGCATACACAGACTCATACTGACACCATCCACTAAGTGTACCTACAGGATCTCTTTGAATCCTTTTAAGTCCTCTGTAGTAAGTTCTTTTAATGTGCTATTTCAACTGAGATAATGGACATTCCATATAGAAGTGATTTTTTCAAATTTATAAACTTCATAATATAACAAAGACAGGACTCAACTGCAATTTTGCCAGATACCATCTTGGAGAAAGACTTGTAAGAAGACTTGCAGCCATTATTGCTTTACTATTCTTTTATAAAAAAACTAATGCCAGACCTTAAGTAACAATCCTGAGATAAAAGAACAAAAACCAAGATATCGTACACTCTGACTTCAAACTGTATTGCAAAGCATTAGTAATCAAATCAGCATGGTGGTATTGGAATAAAAAACAGATATGCAGATCAAGAAAGCAAAATTGAGAGCCTGAGCTTAAGCCCCCTCCTCTATATATATGTGATGTATATACATACACCAAACACATACACACACATGGACAACCAATTTACAATAAAGGAAGCAAAGATAATCTTTTCAATAAATGATGTTAAGATACCCGGATAGCCACATGTAAAAGGATGAAAATAAATCACTGACACAAGTTTATTCAAAGCTGTTAAAGACTTGAATGTAAGACCTGAAAGTATAAGCTATATTAGAGAAAAGATATTGACACTTGCCTAAAAAATGTGTTTGAGAAATTAATGTCAAAGGAAATAAAATCCAAAATAAATAAATGGGACTGCATCAAACTAAAAAGCCCTGTGCAGTCAAAGAACCTATGATCAAACAAAAAGACAGCTGACTAAATGGGAGAAGATGTTTTTATATCATGCACATAATAAGGTGTTACTATCAGAAATATATAAAGAATTCATGCAACTCAACAACAGAAACAATCCAACTGAAAATAGGTGATTGTCTAAATAGATACTCCAGAGAAGACATACAAATGACCAAAAGGCATATAAAAAGGATGGTCCCCATCTCTTGTTATTAGGGAAATGCAAATAAAAACAGCAATGAGATATCACCTCACACTTGTGAGAAATGCAGTTATCCAAATGACTGGAAACAAGTCTTGGTCAGGATGTGGAGTAATGAGAAATTTTACACATGGTAGAATGCAAAATAGTACAAACATTATGAAAATTAGTGTAGAGATCCCTCAAAAAATTGAGAATGGAATTTTCAGATGATTCAGTTATCCCATTTCTGGGTATTTACCCCCAAACAAGAATGCTAATCCAGAAAGAGATATACACTCCCATGTTCACTACAGCATGACTCACAATAGCCATATCTGGAAACAACCTAAGTACTCATTGGTAGATGACTGAGTAAAAATGATGTGATATATATATACACAATTAAATGGTACTCAGCTATTAAAAAAGATGAAATACTGTCATTTTCAACAGAATGGATGGATCTAGAGAAAATTATGCTTAGTGTGTGATAAATAAGAAAGATAAAGATAGGTATATTTTTTCACTCATACTTGGCATATAGAGAAACCATCCAACCAAATGAATCAAATCAAACAAAAATAGATTTTCAATTTGTAAAATTAAATTTGTGGTTGCCTGAAGGGAAGGAGGGGTGGGAAAACTGGTTACAGGGGGTAAATTTTCTGGTGAATGATAAAATTGAATTAGATGTTGATGGTAAACTGAATGGATTATTAACACAAACTTATTTATAACAATGCATAAATTAAATCTGTATAATATTATTATGCTATGTTTCTTCAATAAAATAAAAAATGAATTAGATTTAAAATAAATACATAAATGATATAATTTACTGAAAAAAGGCCAACTCTGCATAATACCATGAGTAAGGAAATATAGACCTGTCTGAAGAAATGATATGACTTCTTTGTGTGAAAGGATTTTTCCCTTTGCTTACGTGGTCTTTAAATTCTAAATCAAATGGAATTACTAATCACAACAAATAAATAGTATTTTATTGATTAATTTACACTTATTTTCTTGATAGTTTATTTTTACTTACATTACTCTATTTAATAAAATTTATTTTTGAAGTAATTTACAAAAGTTCCTTGAAGGAAAGTGAAGATATTTATTATAAACTGATGATACTTTGCTTTATTCATTTCAGGAAAAGCCTTTCTTTTTGCAAATCCAAAAATCTATGTTAGATACATAAAATATGTTTAAAGTGAGAAGAATCAAAAAAGTTTTTTATATATTATGTCTACTTGGTACAAATTTTTAAAGTTAAACTTTTAAACACCTTATGTTAATATAAGCATATTTCAATATTTTACCAGTCATGTGTACATACTTTCATATATAACTTATTTTATTTAGTCAACAAACATTTACTGAATGTTTACTTTGGTTAAATTCTGGAGACTCTAGATTAATTTCACATGAATTTTACTGTACATTGGGAATGATGAATCATATTATCATACAAGCATGTAAAATTTTAAAGATGTATGTAATAACGGTCAGAACCATGTGTTATATTGTCTATGACAGGGATATTTGACTAAGTCAAGAAGGTCAAGGCAGTCTTAAACTGGTGTCTAAGGAGTTAGAATTAAGAACAGACCCACCTTGTCCTTCAATCATTGTTGACTCTAACTAAATACAGCTGGTATCTTGCCTCTTTGAGAAATTAGAAGTCATGGGAGACAAGTGGTATGATATTTAGATTTTGAGAAAATTATTCTGCAAACAGTATAGAGAATAAACTGGAGATGTCCATTGTTAGAAGACAGTGATATTAGTCCAGGTGAGAGTAAAAGGTAAATAACGATAACATAACTAGAGATTCTGACATATGCCAATAACTTTCATAAATTGACTCCTGAAAAAAGGTTAGGAAGAGGAAAAACATTTTAGAGATCATAAATTTGTTTTGTTAGTTTTTAAAAATATTTTTCTATTTTCTAATTTTTAAAGTTTGACTTGAAAAAAACTGAATTTCTATAAAATATTCTTTTGTATTTGTTACACAGATTTCCCACATATTCTCATTTTACCTAAACACAATTATCAAACTCAGAAGCTTAAACACAATACAGCTACTCAATCTATATGTCTTCTTCAAGTATGATTGGCTGTCTTCCTAAGATCCTTTATCTGATCCAGAAATTGATCCAGAGTCACATGTTGCATTTAGTGCCTGTGACCTTACTCTTTACTCTGCAACAGTTCCTCAGCTTTCTTTGTCCTTCATGACCTTGATACCTTTGAAGAGTGCAGGTCAGCTATATTCTAGAATAGCCCTTAACTTGAGGTTTTTTGATTTTTGCTTGTTAAATTCAGGTAATACAGTTTTGACAACTATACGCAGAAGTGCTTCTGTACCCTTTTTGGAGCATCGTTTTGGGAGGGATATGATGTCACTTTTTCCACTGACAACGATGTTAACTTCGATCTCTGGGGTAAGGTGGTTTCTGTAAGGTTTTTCATTTTAGAGTCACTTATTCTTTTTCTCTTTGTAATTAATAACTATCTTGAAGAGATATATTTGGAAACTATATTAATATTCTGTTTCATCGTATTTTTGGCCTCTCTGCATCTATTCATAAGTCCTACTTAAAGCAATTACTAAAGTGATATTTGCTAAATGGTTAATTTTTTATTTACTTTATCTCTTTGAAATATATTAATTGGAATTCTATGTATGAAAGAATTTAATATTTTTTCTCAGTTACTTATGTTGTATAAACTTATGGATATTTGGTTTATTCTATGGATTATTGCTATCATTATTTTACTTTGTTCCTCAGTTTGTTGCAGATTTGACTATTGAAAGCCCCTTTGAGTTGACATCTATATACTCTGGAAACGTCTTCATTGTTTTCTTACTTACTGACACCAAAAAATTGTCTAGAATTATCTCCTACTTTCTCTGCCCTGAGCTTATAATTATTTATTAATGCACAATTAGTCATTAAAAAGGTGTAGGGTCAAAGGTGTTCTAATATGCTGATCCTTAAAGGGGGCTTTCCATACAAGGTATATCTAAACTCCTAAACTGGTTGTGCACTGACACATTTTAAGTACTTGATTTAGTATGCATTGGAAGACCCTGTGATAATGTGACTTCTTTTGGTCTTGGCATGAAGTTAAGTTTTGGGCCAGAGTGAATGAAATGAGTAGCAAGAGCAGCAGGAAAAGAGGGCCACATCACTTTAGGATATAGCAGATATAAATAGGTATGTACACAACATACATTTGCAAATCAATTAATTTAAAAAAACAAGTGAATCAGGAGCGAGTTAAAAAAATGTTGGTTACACTTAACTATCTTCTAAAATAAAAAGATATTTGTGAGCATTTTTGGTAAACGTTCTTTTAATAGAAAGGATTATTCGTAAGTAATAGAATTAAACTGTTGGTGGCAAACTTAATGTAATATATATAAATGTTTATTTATGATCATGCAAACCTTAAACTCAAATAATGTTATAATGTAATGTTCCCTCAATGAATTTTTTAAAAATGTTTTGTCTTACCTGTCTTAAGACATGACCAGTTTGTAGAGAACATAAGAACCAGGAAGAATTGTGTTGATAGCTAGCTCCATCTTTCATTAGCTGCTATCAGTTATCAATTCTTGACATACAAATGTGTAGACTTACAAAGACTAAGCAAAATAGTTAATGTAATGTCTCCAGTTTCCTGTGGAAAACAGTTGATTGGGGCAATTTATGACTTTGCTCAGTTAATGACATATCAGTCTTACTTTAAGACACAGCTATAATTCTCTGTGTGTTCAATATGGTGATTCAGATGCTAGATGTCCAACTAAATCAACAAAGCATCTATTTTTTTGAATAAAAAATTAAATAATTGCAATTACTTTTATAGCCATTTTCAAAAGAGAACTGGAGAAAGAAGATAAGAGTTATCATTGAATGTAGTATTTAAATGACAGGATGCACATAATAAATTATCATGAAATGATGATGAAAGTTAGGGTTTATCTTAGAAAATATTTATGGTAGCCCCTCCTGATTTGGGGATGGTATATTTCAAGATCCCCAAAGGATGCTTAAAACTATGAATAGTACTGAATCCTGTATGTTTTCCTGTATACATACACACTTACGATAAATTTTAATTTAAAATTAGGCACAGTAAGATATTACCAATAATACCTAATAATAAAATAAAGCAATTGTAATAATGCAATGCAATCAAAGTTATGTGAATGTGGTTTCTGTCTATTTGTCTCTCTCTAAATGTTTTGCAGCATCTAATACTTTTGGACATGGTTAACCATGAGTAACTGAAGCTGTGAAACACAAAATATTGATAAGAGGAGGACTACTTATTTGAATATTTGTTTTATTTTTTAAATAGTTATATCTGAATCTTTTATATTCAAGTCTCTATTATTCAGGTTTACAAATCTTATGTATTTCATCTTTTTTATGTCTTCCTTATTCAGCTAATGAATAATCAGACAATAAAAAGTACCTTGAAATAATCCTAAATATAAATCCTAAACTGCATGTATAAAACTGATTTTCAAAGAAAATAGTCTCTTCTGTTTTGGATACTT
Source organism: Solenodon paradoxus (assembly GCA_004363575.1). Lineage (NCBI taxonomy): Eukaryota > Metazoa > Chordata > Mammalia > Eulipotyphla > Solenodontidae > Solenodon > Solenodon paradoxus. Next base: position 161,009 of record RJWH01002138.1, read on the forward strand.
GGCTTCTTTTCTTTTGATCATTCATGCTTTGTTGGAGATGAAATGCCATAATATTATGAAATGAGTATAAGCTGTAATATCAAGCTTTACTTCATAACATTTTCTCCTCTTATAGACATTAATGTTGACATCAGATCTATAAAGTGACATCAGGAATAATTGCATGATGAGATGAGAGAGGAAATATTTTATTGGAAGTAAGAAATATGTAGGATTACAAAGGTAAACTAAAATCCAAAAGTTATAAAAAATCTGCTCTCTTCCTTTCTTATTTTTCTTTTGCCTTTTTCTTCTTTATTCAGTATATGATCTGAACTTAGTAATAATAATATTAATAATTCATTTTGAATGCTAGTCAGGAAAGAAGTTATGTCAAATTCTCATTTGAGGACTTTTGAATGACAGATATAGATCAATTGCCTGAGCATCCAAATAGATTCTGTAATATAATTGCTGGAAGATCACAAATGAGGAATGTCTCTCTATGCAATTTTTCTAGTCCATGTCTATCATTTTGATGAGATGGAAACATTAAACAATTGGCATCTGTAGACCAACTATCAAATAGACGTTGGTGCATTTCTATTATAAACAGTTTAATTGTCTTCAGTAGGCATATTTTTTGCTATACCTGTTTTTTTCTAATAAAAAATTCTCACTAACAAAATAAGGAGAGACAGCTTTACTAAATACTGGGATAATAGAGATATTCATAAATGCAATACATCAAAATGCCTGTAATTTTCCAGTCATAATACACTAAAACATTAATATTTATATTCATAGGTAATATATTCTTTCTATAAATTAATAGCTGGCATCTGATTTAGAAATCAGTATTTGTTAATTTGTTGACATGAATCTGTCCTCTGGGTGAACTGACTAATTCAAATTTGTACTTCTGCGAAATTGAGAATCTGCTTGGAATAGTTTCCCTTGATGACATCTGAGAGAAATGTGTGACTAATACTTTACATCACTCAAGAAAGACTAATACATACATAAAGTGTCACGAAGCCAGGATATTCAGATAATGAAATAGAACAGGAAAACAATAAGAAAATGTATATCCTCCTAATTTGGAAGTGAATACAGATGCTTACATCTTGATTGATGTACTGTATCCTTGAGATATTCTCAAGAGCTACTACTTGATGAAAGCAGATTGACTCGTGTGGTTTGTTGGTACAACATACCTTTGTGATTTCAGCACATAAAGAATTACAGAAAGAAAAAAAAAAACAGCAAAAAAACTTCACTGTTATTTTAACAGCTGCAGAAAATGCATACACATTCCTGTTTACCTTCTGGAAGCTTCCTGAACTAAGTTGCGACATAGATGGTTAAAGGTTAGATTACAGAAGAATGTAGAGACCTATGTGAATAAGGTGATTGTTAGCGAATGCATTTAGGACAGAGTTACTGTCAATCAATAAATAGTACTAGTCTATGTACACCCTCTTTGAATCTTCCAGTTGAGGATGAGGCTTTGCCATATCAATTGATGTGAGGATGTAATATTGCCTTTGACTACAGTGGTCTGCTATTGCTAGTATTAACTTAGTCTTTCTTCCTAATAGTGTTCTTGCTTTAGTTGAAGTTTCTGTACATAGAGAGGATTATACCTTTGGGGTTGTGGCTTTCTCATCACTTCAGAAAGGACTACTTTAGAATCAATGGCACAAGAAGGCATATCAGCTGATCATGTGTGATGTCTGATGAGGTATGTCGATGTGTACCATCTATACCTGAAAACCTTCTCAGTCATGTGCTCTGTCTCCTGGTTCTGTCTTTGGGATGTACTCTATCGCCTGGCAATTTCCCAAGGAGTATGTGAAGAAACTGCCTCTAAGATGCCTTTACTCTTGTCTGCTCTTTTCATTCAGGAAGGTACATGGGTGAGAATGAAATTCTTTCCTTTGTGTAGCTATTTTTCATCAAATGTAAAGAAAAATGAAATAGGGAGGGGAGACTTTACCTAAATCCCATGAAACTATGATTCAAAATATGTTGACATCGGCAAGTTATAATATAAAATGTCCCTATAATATTATACATTATAAATTAATACAATAAACTAGCAGAGATGTTTATTGAAGATTTTTCATAATCTTTTGTTAGTGAGGAAAAGTAAAAAGTTCACCAGGCTCACTGGTTAAAGACTTGGGTGGAGTCTTGACCTCATGTATTTCATGTAACTAAGTGACATTGTTTTGTGATTTTTGCTTGGCAGGTCAGTATTTGGAAGGTCAGTAAACCTCAGTGAACTATTATTCTTTTATTTGTAAAATGTGAATCATGACCTCCTTACTTATGTCAGAAGTCAATGTAATATTTCATAGAAAAGAGTTACAATACTGCTTAGTTAATAGAAACTATTATTCTGGTATACTTTCTTTGACCAGAAACTCAGAAAATGTATAGAGATAGACAGATAACTCAAACTGAGTTTGTTCTTTGTTATGAAGAAAAGCACATATTTCTCCCTAATGTAGTATACGTACATGCTTCTGTGTCATACATCACTTCAGGTAGAATAAAAGGTTGGAGGTATCAATACATAACTTTGCAAAAGAACTCTTGATGTCACATTATAACACTTTTTCATATATTATATATTAATACCTTCAAAGCTTTAAAGCGACACACTATTTGTCCTTAAATATTTCCCAAGGTTAGGTTTGTGAAAGGAGTGTTTAAAATGCAATTCCTAGTGATAAAAAAATGAATGCACACAGAAACTCTGCAACTATTTTATCAGTTTCATAAATAAATATTTGTGGATTTATATTATGATTTCGAAAAATATTCATGTTATGGTTTACCTGAAAGGGAACGTGGCAAAATATTTTGTAATTTTAGCTTTCAAAATATCATAAATATTTGGGGCACACGATTATTAGTCATATAACAACTTTCAGAATATTAACATCCAAATGAAAAAGTTCAGGTCTTATTAAAATATTCCAATTTTAAGACCAAACCTTTATATGAAAATTCATGTTTCATAGCATCCATTTATTCCACATGAATATTTATTGAGTGCCTGAACTCTTTACCATGCAGAGAAAATTAGTTTCCAAGTTCACAGTTGTGGTTTATGTAGACTTCCAAGTTATTTCACTACTGAAAATAATCAGAATAGAGAGAAAGGAATGATATTTAGAGGACACCAAGGTTGAAGTCCTGCAGGATGTGACCCTGTCTAGCTTTTCGACCTCATTTTCTCTCATCTTTTCCCTTGTCTTCTACAATAAAATTAGAGCATCTCTTCACGATAGCCCGATTGTATCTAGATAAGAGTATAAACTTCATCTAGCTCCTTACACAGTTACTTGGGGAAGTAACTTCTCAAGGTCTTTGCATACTCTCCTAATATCATATAATTATGGTTGTCTTTCTGCATTTACAGGAATCCCCACAATATGAGTTTCACCTTCCCAACATAAACATCATAACTCAAACTCCCAGACTCCTTACACAAGATGATCAGAACCCACCAACAAAACATGTTTTCAATAAGCTCCTCCAAATCTCTGAGGGACACTTCCTTTTTGCTGCCACTGAAGACGATAAAGGTATCTTCTAGAGTTGAAGTGATGCCAGTTTCCCAGCAGTTAGAAAACTAAGCTCTTCATAGTAAAGTGACATTTGTGGGCAGCAGAAATGATTATTCATACTACTCAGGGTGGGTTAACATATCCACCAACAGGAATTTCTTTATCAGGGTGGTTCGGTTGCATAATTTTGGATTTGGTCCTAGATGCTCTGTCTCCAAGATTGATCCTTTATTCTTCCCGCCTAATGTATTTTAGTATTTTCTGATAACTAGCTATGGTCAGTTTCTGTTGTTTCCCGCTAAGAATTCTGTCAGTGAAACATCCCCCCAAACAGAATCTCTATTTGTTTGCTTTTTCAGTAAGTTGTTTTGCTTCCTTATTATTACTCAATACAATTTCCGATTAATTAATTTATAGATTATTTATTTTTATGCCTCTCAAAAAGGATTGTAACCTTCTTAAGGCCAAAGGTAGTTTCTTCTTTAGCACCTATGTATTCACAGAATCATGTATAGTTCTTGACATTGAATAGTTGCTCAACATTTTTAAAGCAATATATAAAACATAAATGTTTTCTTTTATCAGCTTCCTTTGTTGCTCAAAGAATGAATTAATGGCTTAAAAAATCTTCTTCTGACTTAGTCAGTTTTCCCTACACAAGTAGAGTCAGAGGCAAAGGCTTATGTTTTTTTTCTTAGTTTGACTGTGTAATCCCAGGGAATAGACCTGAGGCACACGGTTCAGGTAATCTGGAGAGAGAGTCAGCAAGAGGATGTACTTCTGAGCTGACTCATTTTGACGTCTCACTATTGATGTTGTTGGACCATTTAATGAGAATCCATATACTCAGGACTGTCTGCTGGAGACTGAAGGGGTATTAATTGGCCCAGTAACTCCTAACTTCCTCTAGACAAAGGTGTACTTTATGGAGTGTTAAATTTTCCATCTTAGTAGGAGCAACTATGTCTATCTAAATGGAAATAAAATATAGCGTGAGCGGCAATAAACATATCAGTATTCCATTAAGTTAATATTCTTACACCTCTCTTCCCTGGAGACATAAGTTTTCAGAGCTTAAATGGCTTACATAATCTTTTATAACCTTATACATAACTATATCTTTAAAACTGATCTTCTTTCTCCTAAATGTTCTTCTTTTTGTCGTTATGCATACTCTGTGGAACATTTTTTGTGGACCTAGGGTAAGGTTGACACAATGCCTTGCCCTTCCTTGTTGGCACATTCTGTCATTCTGTTGCTGATATTCATATACATTATTTGGTGGACAAGGAAGCACAATGAGATATAAACAGGGAACATGGAAAAGGTATTCTTGAGTGACAATTCTTTTGGTTCATAGGTCTTACTACTATCCCAAACTTTACCTTAAACTGTATATTTTTTAAAATTTATTTTTGATTGTAGGAATTATTCTGCACATTAAAATGATTTCCTATGTATAGGTTCCCCATTTCTTAGTTATGTTTCAGCACACAATGCCCTCCATGAAATCACAAGTGTTCATCCCGGTTGTCCAATGGGTTCCACCACCATTTGCCCCCACCTGTCCCATTCCCTTTCGGCAAAACAAAAACAAAAACAAAACAAAACAAAACAAAAAAACCCAAACTGTATAATTAAATACAATTTGTGGAGAGAGAGATTTTGGTCCTGAAAAACCTAAAATCATAGACAATTTAGTGAGAATGTTTGTGATTATATAAAGTGTAAGCACCTATTGACATATTAAGATTCCATTAAGTTATTATCCTTTCAGTATTCCTTTTAAAGAATTTAGATCATACTCCCACAGTTAACATAAGTAGTGTAGATTGTTCATTGACAGTGTTTTCTTGAATCACTTTCTCATTTCCTCTAGGAATATGACAAAGTATCCACACTGGGGTCAGAAAGAAGTAATCTTATTTCCTCCACTTTAAATTTTCCCATTACATTTTCAAACTGCATTTATTAAGTTTGAGTTCATATATTTAAATTTTATTCAGAAAATATAGTTCAACACCCTTGACAGTTTTCCAAAGAATTCTCCAGGTGCCTGCCAAAGATTTCTTCTTAGGTGGGATGGAAAAATATAGATTGATGGTAATACTAATGATACTTAATGTTCACAAAATGTATTATCAATTATCTGGGCAATGTTAGTCTAATTTGACTTCTATAAGAATGAAACAATGCTTTCCTTTTTTGGCAGGTATATATGACATGCAGATTTTAATAAGCATGACATTGGCTCAATTATCCTGGTTTTGCTATTAACAGTCAATCCTCCCTTTATGTTGTAACAATTCATAAGTCCTCACTTGATGTCCTCCATAGGTTCTTGGGAATAGTGATTTAAGTGAAAACTATATTAAAAAAAATGTATAATAAAACCAGTTCCTCCAAAAACAATTTTTTTAAGAGAAGGAAGGGAAAGGAGGGAGAAAATATTTTAAGTATGCAAGGTAGAGGAGGAGGAAGCACCTTTATTTGTTTTGTTTGTTTTGGCTGTATAAACATAATTTAATATAAAGTGAGACTTATTTTTTCTCATCTATATAGAAACACAACATTATTCAAAGATGCTATCCTTAACTTGCTAACATTGTGACTTTGAGCAATATTTTCTCATCTTTAAAGTGGATAAAATACCTACCACTACCATTGCATAGTAGTTATATGATAGAGTAAACAACATATATGGAAAGCTTAGAATATACCAAGTATTCATTATAAGGCTTCCTGAGGAGAGGCATAGCTTGGTGATGAAGAACATGGGCTTTGGATTTCAATAGACCTACTGAGGCAGGAAGAATGAGAGAACCAGGAGCAGGGGAGTTCTCACTCCTCTCTTTGCCTTTACTTTTATCTTAACTAGAGTCTCTTTTGTTAAAACTGCTGAGGGACAGCTGATAGTGTGAGGACACAAATTGAAGGAAAGACAAGTCCAGAAGGAGGATGGGAAGACAGAACATGCCAGTAGACTCCCAGTCTTATGTTTGTAAAGAAACTGTAACAGAGATGAAGGAATTAAAAACAAACACTTTCCTCGGATGTGTGCCAATGCATACATTTAAGCATTAAGTTAAGAAAAATACTATTGTGGAAAATGCTTGGAAGATTCCACTCCTGCCCCAATTTACAAAGGTTGTAGCTTTACTGCCCACAGGGAACCCCTCTCATGTCTCTGTGTCTTTCCCTTTAATGAACTTTTCTTTCCTGCATCACCAACTGAGGCTCTCTTGATTTATTTTTCAGACTTCACTCAAGAACCCAAGCACCTCACTGACAGCAAAACCACTTACTTTAGAAACCACTGACTTCCCCATTGTGAAGGGACTTACTTGCTAGGGTCCCCTCTTGCTCTTACTGAAATCTTATAAATCATTAACTTTCCCATTGTGGTGATTTTTAATGCCTCTATGCCCATCATCTAATTTCCTATCTCCCCTAAAATTGTATGTAACTTCCGTTTCTGGTTCCCTAATCTAAGAATATGAAGTAAGTCTCCCAGAAAGGAGCCATAGAATGTATCAGAACAATCAACAGTAGGTCATACTGTCCTCTGAATATCATAACAGGAGCTGGATGACCAGCAAGAGAGCCCCTATCTTACCAAAGGCTGTCTTTGGACCATCTTCCTTCCCTCAGGACAAATACTTCAAAGGAACAATATGGATCTCTGACTTCTGACCTCTAGGAACCTGCAACTGACTGAAAAATCTACTCCTAGCATCACCAATACCTAACTAATCAATTGCAACACCATGGTGAGAGTCCGTTGGTGAGGGGGATACCTAAAAACTTTTCAAGTCTAGTCCTTTAGTATCATAGACCACCAGTGGTGGCAGATGTGGGGAGGGAATATGAGTCACCAGTGTTCTCAGCTTTCACTTAGGTATTTTTGGAACAGGAGAAAAAACAAAAGACAATTGTAGCCTCCAGATTTTCCAGTTGGCAATCAATCACTAACATGACTGTAGTAGTGTGTCATGCCATATGCCTTTGATTTTCTAATCACTGGTTGTGATCACTCCAAGAAGTATCATATGAATACCTCTCCTTGCTGTTTCCCCACACATGGACTCCGATACCCTAATAAAAACTTCATCAGAGGCTAATTCAGCTAATTTTTATTACTGAGCACCAAATAACTCACAGGGTCCCTTGGGTGTCTCCTACCCCCTCAGACTATTATGCTACCTCACCAACTACTCATGTGATCTTGGGAAAGTCAATTGAATGAGATTTGGTTCCTCAAACTTGACATGGTGGTACAGATAAATATTTCATGGAGTTTTTTCTTGAGGAAAAGCTAGATGATGTGAGTAAATAACTTAGCACAATGCCTAACTCATGGAAAGTATGTTTATAAATACTAGTTACAAGTGACTCAACTTCATCAAAAAAGAGGACTCTGCTTACATATTAAGTTTTCTTGAAAAATTTGTTAGGGTGTTAGCAAGATAATATATGTAATTAAATTTTATTATCTAACTGTAAATAAGAGACATTTTCAATGTGTGTCACCAGACATAATTGATAAAAGATACATTAAAATTAGTACCCACATTTAACTGATATATTAGGTAATTGTGTCTACAAGAAATTATTTTTTTTTCCTCATTGGGCTATTTGCATCTATATTGTGGTATAAATTCCTTTTTGATAAATACCATTTATAAAGAAAATAAGTCTCAGCATTTCTTTTTAAAAATGTTAATTTCAAACCACATGTATAGACATAATTAACAATATTCTGTATTCTCCTTTTTAAGGTTTTAATCTCATTTCTCATAAATGAGCCTGGTATTTACTGTATCTGCTGAAAGAAAGGCAGTAGTCACTGTACTTTGAGGAATAAGAGAGAAATCTTTGCAATATCTCCTTATAAGAACAGACGTGTTGCTGTATCGAAGAAAATGCAACTTCTAGTATTATTCTCTTAGGATGCAATGTATTTTGATATTTTATCTGGGTGATTTATTTTGGTGACTTTTTTCTATGCTGTGGAAGCAGCTTTCTGGAAGAAAAATACTGACTGAATGATTATAATCTCCATTTATACAGTCTCCTTTTTCATTGCTATTGAGACACAGAGTAGCATATATTCATTCTTAATCACAAAAGACCCATTATTACACTAAGGTAGAAAGTGTGGTTGGTCCTTGTCAAAAACATGTTTGCTTCTTGAATGAATCCGCTCAGGTCATGTTATTACTTTTCTTAAGAACATGTAATTTCAAATGCTTAAGCAGCAGTACAAACCTATGTACATATACTACTCCGATAAATTCCTCATCTTGTGTAAAACGACTACTTAAAAAATATATGAAGCCTTATCTTTGCATTTATAGAATATAACAGGGATTAGGAGTTTAGAAAATAAATAAATGAAAGTATCTGTGTTTGCAAATGAAAGGAAACTTGTAACTATGAACAGATAATTGTCCTACAGAATAAACTCATTATTTTATTGATTTTATAACTATTTTTGTCAGAAGTTGTAAAATTCTAGATTAAACAGTATGTTTTATGGGAGGAAAGTTTATGTATCATCTTTTGTGCACATTGTTGAGGACTTATTATGTCTCAAGAACCCTAATAACTTTGCACACATTTTCTCTTTTAGACTTTGCAGTAAACCTCTGAAATAAATGCTATTCTCTCAGATTTATAGTAAGCTCAGCTATGACACAGAGAGATGAAAGAGTTTAATCAAAATCACAAAGTTTTTAAGTATAAATGGTGTTGTTTTAATTAGTTTAGAAATCCTGTTGGAAACAATGATATTAGAAACTTGAGAAACGTAATTTTCTGCAGTAGTGTTAGTCCAGGCCTGTGAGTTGACTCTCAGACAAATGGTTGCTGCCTTTTGTTTTCCCTTAAACAGTTAAAATGGCATTCATCATGGTGATTTATTTTGCAATAATAAAAATATCAGATACCAGTGTGTTGTAAACATGAAAATCAAAATAATTCTTTATGTCCATTTTGGCTTAACAGCATACACTTGGTCAGCGGGTACATGAAAATATGTTCATCATTAGTATTAAAAAAATAAGGAAAAATCAAAGTCACAATTATCATCATAGACCTGTTGAATGGCTATTAACAAAAAGAAAAAATAAACAAATGTTGGTTGGGACATGGAAAAAAGGAAGCTCTAGACACTGCTGACGGTGCAGCCACTGCAGAAACAATATAGACATCGCTCGAAAATGACGTGTTAGAAATACCATATGATATAGCTTTTGCCTTCTGTGTCCTTGCCCTAAGACTATGAAAGTACTAATTGAAAAAAGAAATATGTACCCTTGTGTTCAATGCAGCATTTTCACAATTGCCAATTAATGGAAATAATCTATATGTCCTTGGACAGATGACTGGATAAAAAGGTTGTGATATGCACATATATATGTACATAGGTATATATAGATACATACAAGTGAGTATATATACATACATATGTGTATATATAATATATGTGATACTATCCAGCTATAAAAATGATGCTAACTTGCCACTTGTGACATGAGTGGACCTTAAAGATTATGCTAAGTGAAATAAGTCTGAAGGAGAAAGACAATACCTTATGATCCCACTTGATAAATAAACAAAGCAGAAAACTGACTCTTAAATCCTGACAGCAGAATGGTAGTAAGCAGAGGATGATGATAAGGGAAGGTAAAATAGATAAGGAGGAGTCTGTTGTATTTTGGTGGATGGAAACCTAACTTTTGGTGGGGATCATAATGTAGCTACAGAAGCTGAAGTATAAAGCTGTACCCCTGAAACTATGCAATGTTATTAAAATAACATTACTGCAACTAAAATGATAGATCTGTGGCTCAAAGTATATACTACCAAAATGTATTTAATGAGCAAATTCACTCAGTAATTTTTTCATTGAGCTTTGCGGTAATATTGCAAAAACTGCCACATTAAAACACTTAAGATTAAGTCAGTCATTTAAAAGTGCAGACAAAGGAATAAAAATGTCTTCATTTTTACCTAAGGTTCAGTTTCTTTCTTGTTCCCATTGAGCTAATGTTTAATAAAATAAAATAAAAAGTTTAGTTTATCAGGGATTTATTAAAACATAAGTCTTAAGTACAATAGTATAAACAAAATAAAGCAAATTAATGAATTAACATTATGTTTAATCATATTTATAACAGTAAAGTATAATAAAACAAAACCATATAAGCAGTTAAACTTGAAAAATTCAAATATTTGCAATAAGGAAGATATTTGATAGGATTGTATTAAGAATACCTAGGAATCATAATGATAGTCCATTAGGAAAGATTTCCCTGGTAATTTCTCAATCTTGAAAGTTGCTTTCAAACTGAAAAGTACCTTTTTTTCTAACAAAAACCAGGGGATTAAATTGTCCATGAGTTCCTACCATAGAGAAGTTCTGTCAGATACTCCAATGGAGAAAGAAAGATAAGGATATTAATGGGTAGATGGGATTGAAATGGAAATTATGAAATGCTTGTCCTGGAGAAAACATGGGATATTTCAACTTTGCAAAAAATGTGCAAATAAGAACACACTTCGGAGTTTTAGAAATATGCTACATGAAGGTGCTACATTTAATGTTTGAAGTTTTTAAGCACAATTTGGAGACTGGCACTTCTGTATCTAGAATTACATTCTTTAACACAGAAAAATGCCTACTATTGTACTGATGACAGAGGACAGGTAAGCACGAACTTCAGAGAAGATCTGCTTCACACACCCAGAGGCTGGATGACAGCAGAAGATAGACCAGTGTGATGGTAGAGTGTCATTAATCCCTTAACAGGGAGGCACTAATAAGAAGGTCAGACTACTTTTCAGTAAGAAAGAGAAAACAATACCTAACATCATTAACTGGACTTTGGTGTACTATTAAACATAAAAATTTATACAACATCAATATAAAATGAAACTTGTCTATAGCATACTGGATCAAGATAAAAATAAGATTGCTCAACAATCATGTCTGAAAAGCAAAAGTTATGAATATTGTCCTATTGTCCACACCACAAAAATGAGGAACCAAAAGTGGCTAAGATGAGTGACTGTTGTTTTTTTTTTTTAACAATACACCTAGAGAGCCGATCACAGGAGTACTCACACTGCTTCTGGAGGGCAGTCAATTCACAACACTCAGCTTCTTAAAACCTTTCTCAAAACTGTGAATCCAAACCCCTACGATGATATTGCTCTAATAGCCTCTACTAGTCCACAATTCCCTAATGAATGTCTACCCCGATGCAGTCTGCCGTTAAACCTAACTTGTTAAAACACAAGTAAGTGTGTTCCTGGTGGTCTTTGACTGAAGAGCTTTGACAATAGTTTGCAGTAAAAGCAATTATACTAAAGTTAATTTTATGAATTAATTAAAAAAAAAACTTTCTATGGCAAATAAAATAAACTCACTTGAATCAGCTTAAGTAAAATGGAAACCTAAAGAAAAGACAGACTACCTGAATGATTCAAAATATGGAAAAAACTGGAATGCAGAGAAACCTGAAGAAAAACCTGAAAAAGGAATTTCAATGTCATAAGGAATCTCTCTCTCTCTCTCTCTCTCTCTCTCTCTCTCTCTCTCTCTCTCTCTCTCTCTCTCTCTCTCTCTCCTCTCTCTCTCTCCCCCTCCCTCTCTCTGCAGTTATTTTAGCTCACATCATTGCTTTCTGGTGGACTGTATAACCTCTCTCAGCTACTAAATACTTGTCATTCTTTAATCACTCACAGAGAGGGAGTCCAGGGTTTACATCACATATAGTTACACAACGATAGTTAATGAGTATCTTTATGTATCCTTTCCCTGTCCCCAGGTAAAGCAACTGCTCTCTTTAGCTTGGCTCAGCTTGGATTTTGTATTTTATGGCTGAAGCAGCTGTAAAACAAATTTGGACTCCCAGTTAAGATGGCAACCTGTAGGAGCAAGACATACAACCTCCCTACAGAGCAGCTAGGAATTCACCGATTTTTCAGAAACAAACACTGCGGAAAAGCAGACAAAGAAGCTTCAGAGACACAGTAACAATCGTGAGACAACGAGTAGATGAAAACGTCCGTGTGCAGAGCGACACCACAGGCTCAGATCACTCTCTTCAGCTTGAATCTGAAATAAGTAGAAACTATAAAACTAAAGGCAGGCACACTCTGATGGAGTAGTGGTTAGGTCAATCACCTCCAAAGGAGCAGGCCATGTATTGGGTTTGAGCCCTGGATCCAGGGGGAAGCAACCTATGTGACGAAGTAAATAAAAAACTTTAAAAATTAAAAGCAAACAAACAAAAAGCAAGTTTCAACTCTTCCAATGATGCCTCAAGGGCTAGGAAGACACAGTAAAATGTGCTTATTACATGTTGTATCTTTCTTCCATAAGCTGATTGTAGTCACATTAATTATTTGGTTATCTTTATGTCTTCTAAGCAACAAACCAAAAAATACATATTTATAGAGATTAATTTGAGAATTGAGTAAATAGTTTACCAAAGTCAGTATTCTAGTCCCTACAATGAACAGAGCTTTCAAGGTATTCTAGACTAATATATTTCCCCAGTATGTGCTAAACATTACATAATAGGACAGATCAGTTTACTATAAAACAGTAGTATCACAATGTTTAAATTGTGAATACAAAAAAAATTTATGTTTCAGTATGTATTTGGACTCGTGAGGATTAGCTGCCAGTTTAATTCCTAAGTCTTGCCAAAGAATCTCATGCTTGCTATATGAATGACTTTAGGATAAAACTGATTCACAACAAAGAAAATATTATGCAAATGTAATCATGGTAAATATTTGTAGACTTGATATCTATGCAAAACAAAGGATTTTTATTAAATACAGTTAATGCTTAAAAATTAAATAACTTCAAATTCTTCAGCTTTCTCAGTCCCTAAATTCTAGGTTCCAGAAAATTAAATAGTTAAGATTTTAGAAATCTGCTTAGTTGCTATTTTGTACTGCAAAAGTTAATGTGTGCTATTTAATCAAGTATTTATTGTTTTTAACTATTATTGATAAACCTCATTAATAGTATAAGGATTTTTAAACATGACTTACACTAGTAAATACCATTTTTCTTGGATCCTTAACTTTTTGGAAATACTTTGATATGCTTCTATGTTTAAGCACATTAGTAATTAAACTTTCTATCTCTTGCAAAAATGATATCTCTACAATACATTTATACTCATGTTAAAATAGGCTAACATTCATGAAGAATGTTTCCCAAAATACTCCACTGAACACCATCCCATCAATAGGCAATATGCTCTGGGAGAAAATTTTGGTGTGTAACAATATGCTTAGGGAATTCTATATAATGTTTCTGTAATGCATTCAAAATGTATTAAAATTCTGTGGCATAGAAACTGGTTTACATTTGTTTAACTTACTATTTCAAAGCTCCTAGATCCAGGGGATTTTTTTTGAAAATACCTTTGCCTAGAAAATATTTCAAAAGTGTTGTTATAAAGAAAAATTCATTTATTACTTGCTGATTTTTTATCTAAAAATCACAAAAATTTTTGTATGAGAGTAAGTAATGTCTATCCTCAAATCTGAAGGAGGAAATAAGGTGATTAATGAAGCTGGGCTTAGAAATACATATATTGACTTTAAGTTCCATTTTGGGTGTACATATCCAGACATTTTTTTTTTCTGACATGAAGTCCCAGAGGTATTTTCTCTTTTAGTTCAGGAAAACAACAACAACATCGAGCCACAGTTCAATAGCATTTATTGATTGTCCACTCTGGACAAGGCATAGTTCTAAGGATTATTAGGAATGGAAATATAATCAGACATTTATGTTTTACATATAACAGAAAATCAACCCCTACCCTTCCATACTCATTACTCTAAAATAAATTGTGAAAAATATTAGAATGAGCAATGGATGAAATATTTAGAAATTAGAAAACATAGGAAACAAGAGATAGACTAACTAGAAAGGGATACAAGAAAGCTTAATAGATTTGGGATTTGAACTATATCTGGTATGATGGAGATATAATTTAAGAAATCAGTTCATGGACAGACATTTTGAACAGAAAGATCTTAAATGTTGGTAGAAAAATAGGAATATTGTTTGCATTTCAGGGAGATGTGAATCCAATTTACACAATGTTTAAGAGATACGTACAAGATTGAAAAAAATAGTTGTTGAAATATAGGGAATCTATAAGTCTAGAGAAAAGAATTTGAGATTTTATATTGTAATCAATTGGATATTAAATAATCAATTGAATAGCAAGATCAAGGGATTAATTGTGAGTAAAATTCAACAACATTTTGAAAATAATGCAGGTAGTGAAAGAGAGAAAACTCTTAGAAGATATTTCAATAATTAAGGGTATTGATGAAGTAATATGAGAGAACATGGAACTGGGGCACATACAGAAAATATTTCAGAGGCTGAATAGTATAAATGAGAGAGAAGCAAATTCATCAGAGGTTCAGTTCAAAATGAGTGTTTTAGAGACAACTCTCCCTTGAAGTTCACAAACATTATCAATGAACTAAGCTGTTAAAAAATCCTATCATGATTTGAAAGTTGATTAAGAAAAATAATGTGAATAAAGACTAAGACATTTTGTGTCTATGTAAGTTCATTTATCTATCCATCCATTCATTAAATACATTTTGAATGTCTACCAAGTCCAGTCAATAATCTATAGAGGATATTCAGAAATAATCCAGTCTGGTGAGCTTGGTTTAAGCAATGACTCACAGCCAAGTAGACTCTACTGGACCTGATAGGGAGTGCTTTTCCCTATTTCACTGAGTTCATTATTATAATATTCTTTATGGATAAGGAACTTGTAGTTTAGAGACATTGAGGAATTTACCCAAGATTATGCGCAATGTCTTTTCAGAAAAGGAACCGCATTAATACATCTCCTGACTCTAAGCAGTTCTACATGTCCTCATGCAGAAACTTTTAATGTATGAACTCAAACATTTAAATTCTGAAGGCTAAGAACAGAGAAAGATGGTGAAGGATCTTTACGCTGTTAAGAAACTTTTTTTAATCCTAAAACAGACGGGCCATTCTAGTTCTGTATTCATCAATTCCAAACAGCTGCTTCTGACTTTCAAGGGCCCTAGATACTATTACCTTGTTGGGTTACCTGCTCCAAAAAAATGTTAAAAATTATATTTTATGACTTCATTGGTGTTAAGACGAATATGTGAGGTAAGACCTAAAATGTTCAGTATTTTGTGCTGCTTTGAATGACTTAACCCTAAATTCTATTCCTAATTCTGCACCCATGGATGAAGTCAGTTAGCCAACAATACTCTTTATCAGAGGATCCAGGCACAGTCGAGCTTACACCTGAGTAGCAGATTTCAGTTCTTAACCAGTCTGTGGAATGAATCAAACCAGCCAGTCACATCCCAACCAGGGGCCACCTTACCTCCTTGTTACTCTCCCACAGCTTCCTTTGTTTCCCCCTGTTGTGAGTGAAACCACTGTGTGGTCCTACAAGATGCAGTTTGCTTCTTTCCTAGACCTGGAGTGTAGGTGACTAACCACCTGCTGGCGGTCTCAGCTGTCCTGTGTCAGGGCTTGCATTTTTGATCACCCCCATGTTCCTAGTCTGGAATTCACCTCTTAGCAATGGGATGAAAAGAAGGCAAACAAACAGTATATCAATATTATATGTTAAACTCTTTTCTTTGACTTAGTTCTTTCTCTAAATTCTGAGTTAAAAAGGAAAACATTTCCCCCAAAGTATTACTGACCCTATATACTATGCCCACGGTGCCTATTGAAAAAATCAGCCATGGTCTTATATCAAAACCAATTATAGTAAACGTTCCTATTTTATTTTTGTAAAACATAAACTTTTTTTTTTGTTAATCTCACATGCTTTCTAAAGGGAATAGAAATAGAAATGCCCCGGAGTTCTCTTAATGAAAACAATCCAGTCTAAATTCAACTATTGTTTCTTCTCTTATTATACATAATGTAACTAGACTCATGATCACCCTTAAAAAAGTCATTATTGGATGCTTTTACATGATATGCTTAAATGGAATCTGAATGTGGAGTCAGGGAGGACACAGAAAAGATACTTCCAGTCATTTTGCAAGCTATCAAACACTACCAGAGTACAGTAGAGTTGTTCTAGTCTGGGTCAGTGATTTTTAAATTGTGCTCCAAAAGCATAGCTGGGCTTCCTCCAGGGTATTCTAAAGGTTGCTGAGAGAGCAGGTTTGGGAGGTAGGGGAGGTGGAATCAGCAGGATTCTGACCCACTGTCTTGTCCCTTCTCTTACTTTCAAGTCACCAGACTCTCTACTTATCTCTATTGACCACAAAAGATTTTATTGGAAGCAAGGCTCCTACTGCATAAAATCTTATAAAAAAATTGTTAACTGTGTTTCTTCACCTCTCGCTTTCTATATCTAGTAGCCATTTTCTACATTGAGAAACTAGAAAATTAAGCCAAAATTTAATTCAATCGAAAAAATTAATGTGAAAAAGCCCAGTTAATAAAAACCTGATATAATGACATCTGTTAAGACAAAGGGATCATGAGGTAGAAATTATTTATTTTTTTAAAGACAGACATAGAGGTTTTGAGAAAACCTTGGGAAACTTCTTGAATTTGACATCTTGCATTTCATTATTCATACATACAGGCATATGTCCCCACAATGCCTATCAACATTGTGTTCAGGGTTAGTATCCCTTGTTAACAATAAATCCTTTCTAACAGCCAACCTAGTTCCCCTGTGCTCTCCTTTCAGTCCCTTGCCTTATATCTTGCTATAGATGGAGATGGAAAATAACTGGATATCAGCCTGCACATAACAGCCCTTCTTATTTTGAAAGAATAATTCCCCTTGTCTCTTTTTGAAAACTAAATCCCAGTTTTCTGTCTTTCCACATAGCTATTATTTTCTAATTCTTTAAGCACCTTTTGATTCTTCTGAACCTTCTCTGTGGTGGCTAGATAAAGTCTCTGCTAAAGACATTGGTATTCGCTTTTAAGAAAACTTTACTACAGAAAGCAATGTTTTCCTTGTCTAAGCATCAAGGATAGTTTGTTCTATATTTTCTAAAGACTATTATTACATACATCCTACTTATTGAAAACTTTCTGAATGTTAGAATTATATCCTAAATAAAATGTCACCAAAACTCCTTTTAAGATTATATATTAAAATCAAAATGACATAAAGTTAATAAAAGGTACAATTACAAAACATGCAGTGCAAATATAGTAGAAAAGTAACAGAGTAGAACCAGTAAAACTAAGCTTGCTTGTTTTTAGATACCCTGTTTAGAAAATAATTTATATTCCTAGAACTGTAAAAATTCAGGTTTTGGTTTGTGGCTTAAAATGACTCTTGGAAATATATGTAACTTCTATGATCTAATTAGTTGCTTCGAAAGAGTTGTGGATAGTTGATTATTCAAAAATTTAAATTTCCTACCTTATAATCCAACTGTTTCATTTCTGGGTGTTTAGCTAACAAACACAACACTAACTCAAAAGATGTATGCATCCTTATGATCATTATTTACAATAGCCAAGATGTGAAACAATCTAAGTGCACATTCATAGATGACTGGATAAAGACCATGTGGTAAATATACACAAATGAAATACTGCTCAGCTGTTTAAAAAATATGAAATCTTGTCACCTATGACATGCATGGAATTTGAGGTAATTTTGCCAAGGGAAATAAGTCAGATGGAAAAAGACAAATACCCTACAATTTTACTCACATATGGACAATACACATAAAAATCAAAACAACAACAAATAGATTATAAGAACAAAATGGCAGTTATCAGAGGAAAGGCAAAGGCCATGGATAAAGGGGATCAATTGTATGATGGTGGGTGGAAACTATTTTTGGTGGCAATCATAATGTAGTACATACAAACATCCAATTATAATGCTTTATATCTGAAACCTAATAATATTTTAAATCAATATCACTTCATTTTTTTAAAATTAACTTTTCAATGCACTTGTGAGATGAGGCTTTTGTTGATGATTTTTGATCTCTGAGCTTGCTGCACCTTAAAATGCCTGTAAATGACAGAAAGACTCTTGCAAATTCAAAAGGCGAGCTAGATTTCTCTTGGCAACACCAGCTAAAGGCCACAGAACTGTTGCAGAAATATTCTTGTTTTCCCTTCCCTCACATTGGATGAACTGTCCTAGATTTCTCACAAACATACCTCCAAATTATTAATTGCTTCATTCTTCCCTCTCTAACTGTGATCCTTTATAAGGCTTTATTATACATAGTGATCCATATTATTTCCTTCCTCTTTTCTTCCCATGTCTGGATAATTTTGTGTAAGGTAGCATCTGCTTCCAATGACTGCAGCAAAGCCGCCAAGGAATCTCTAGTTTATAGGTGCTAATTCAGCTATACATCCATTGCAAATACACACATGCTGAATCCTCTTACTGTCTAAACTGCCATTGCTTGAATAAACTTGTTCCAATGGGATCAAACTAAACCTGAATAATTTTTTTCTGTCTATTCAGCAGTTTGGGAGGTTAGTTCTTTTCAGTTTTAATTTCTTAGTGTAAGCTCAGAAGAGCATGTGAAAGGTAGGTCAGCAGATATCCTGACGGCAGGATGTTTGAATATATTAAGGTCAAGGTATACTTGTATCTCTTAATACCTTTTGCCTGGGTCAGTTCTACCCTACACATATATTTAGACAAATAGAGCCCAAGTGGCCTGGTTCCTCCACTCTTTCCTAGACATTTCTCAGCCTTAGAGTAAATACACTTTAAGTTCAAGTTGGACTTTGCACTATAGTCTTCCAGTTAAATAACCACTGATGCTATTAGTCTCTCCAAATGCCTAATATAATTCCAGAAGTGTACTTTCTGAATTGACATTCCAATGTTTTTAGGTTCCTCTTCCAGAGGAAACATTGCAAAAGTTCCTGGTATCAAGGGAGTCACATGCGTCAAGTTTGGCATTCAACCACATTGTTTCTCCTTTTCTATGTAAACAGTAGCCACACCATTCCTACAAACAGAAGCATCTTCCAACACTGCCTCTGTTTCTGCTAGCTCTCTGTAGCAAATGCTATTAACTTCATGTGTTATTTCCTGGAACCACCCAAGTTCTCCTGCAGCTATGGTTTACAATTGCAGATCCTATGAGAACTATTGCCTGAAATATACTAATAGAGATGCTCTACCACATGTATTTGCTACCCAGAAATGGGGGTGGGCTTTAAGAGTTAATGCCTTCATGTTTCAAGAGAGAGGAAGCTAAAGTTGCAAATAAATGTCCTAGACTCTATGTCATGTGGTGATATAGTTCTGAGCCATATTTCACATGGCTTCTCAGAGAGTCCCCAGTAGAACTGAGTTCTATTTTCCCAAAGCTATCAATACATTCATTTAAGGTCATTTTATTGGTTCTACTCACTTTTCATTTGAACATGTCCTCATTTGTGTTTTTTTCCAATTAACTATCTACAAGTGATCATGTGCTCCTTTCTAAGCATTACAAGCTCAAATGGTTGCTTACTGTGTTTAATTTAAACTTGACTTTATTTTATTTTATGCTAATGTCACACTAGCAACATATTAAAGCAAATTTACCTTTAATTTCCTTCAATTCAAAAAATGGACATATTATATCTATCATATAATTCAGCTTTTTGTTCATAACAGATAACCAAAGCATGTTATAAAATGAATGGCAATTTCAGAATTTTTTATGTAATAATGTCTCTCTCTCAATTGTCCCATATTTATCTACCTAATGCATTAACTTATTTCTACTCTATTTCTAGTATTTTCTTAACATCCATTCAATGTCAGGTATTATTTTTGGCATTAAGGGTATTGAAATAAAAGTGCCCTCACAGATTTTATAGCCTAATACATGAGATGAATATGATGTGAATATTTACACAACTAGTTACTCATGATCATAAAAAGTACTACAAATAAACAGTGCAGATCACATTGAACACATAAATACCAAGACACCTAAAGATGTCTTGAGTGAGGGGGCTTGTAGTTAGGAATTCCTCCCGCAAGTAAATCTGGAGTTACTTTCTGAAGCAAGAATGGCCTGAAGCAGAAGGCAGAGGGGATCACAAATTCTTAGAATCTTAGATCGTACCTAAATTAGATTAAATACAATGATTTTCTTCTCTATTTTCCTTAAAAACCATGTTAGAATTTTCCAGTACCGCATTTAAATAATCTGTTTGAACTATGATGCCAAGAGCGTTTCAATTAGTTTAATTTTAATTATCTACAGTACATTTAAATTTCACAGTATGAAACTGAGTTGCTCCTCACTGTAATATTTCTTTGTGTACCAGATCCATGATGTGTTTCTGTGTATAAACATTACAGTTCTTGCTTATTTCAAGTATAATTCCATTTTCAGTTGTTTTTAACGCAAATAAATTGAGTTAAATTTATTTTATTTTCCTCTCTGGAAATTTCATTTACTCACATTTCATTGCATCACATAACATTTTTCAAAATGATACTATGCCATGCCTGAGTGAGATGGGTCCAAAGATGGAAAAATTTCCAAGTGGGCGGGGAAACAAAGAAATAAAGAGAGAGCTGAAAAGTTGTAATTAGCTATCATTTATGTTATACATTATTTGAAGAACATCTGCTTTTACAAATATATTAGTATCAGTATACTGGCGGAAATAATTAAATAAAAATTCTCTTAAAACCTAAATCTTTTCTGTCTTTTTTCTTTTTCCTCCATTGAACTTTAATGAAGTTACAGAGTCAGCAGAATAGAAAAAACCCACAAAAATTCTAATGTATTTTGAGTTAAGACATGGGCATATAGTTGATGAAATAATTCTTGACTGTTGATTGTACATTCAGGTCTTTCACTGACCAAAGATCAGACTGCAGAGTTTGTGTAATATTATTTTTCTTTCTATGGATATTATTTCTGGAAGAAGTTTTCTTTAATTAAAGTTTTTTTTTTTTTTTTTTTTAACGTTGCTTACTCCTTACCTAATTTCCTTTGTCCACCTTCTTTTGACCTGATAAATCATGATCTACTTTTCATGCCATGAGCTTCTTTCTTCCAGACTTTTAAATTCATCTCTCTTTACTTTATTTCCAGGATGGGCCATTTTTTCTCTTCTGAGAAATCCATCTCAGGTCAAAGTCCCGGCTACTGTTGCCTTAAAAGGATATTTTGCATAGTTATAGCCTTAGAATAAAAATCTACTCAGAATACCAGGTAAATCTTTGTCTATGTGAATGGCACAAGATAAAATTATAAAGAGAAAAAAAAAAGCACATAAATTTTCATGAAATGTACTGTTTTAATCAAGGTGGATGGAAGGGGTCTTCACATACCTATTTATATTCACCCGAATGGTAATAAAGCCTGAAATTCCTAGTAACCCACTAGAGTGGAATAAACACATCTACACAGAATTGCCAAACAACCATTGAATCATTCATTTAACAGTGTGACAATCCGTTCTAATTCTTTTTAGATAGTATTTAAGTGCTACACTTTCATTTTTGAGTCAAGGAAAAGAAACGACTTTTAAACAGAGAAAAAGAGAAATCTTTTTCCCTTTGATTTTATTTGGTATTGAATATATTTTCTTCCAAGTCATTATTGGCTTTTGATGAGGTTCAGAGCAGGTTTCCCCCAAAGGTGCCACCTTAGCATATTGATGATTTTGAAATAAAGTTACTTAAGAAAGAGCTGGCAGAAAAATAACAAAAACTCTCTGTAGCATCGTTTTTCCTTGCAAGCAGAAGATGAATTCTCCATGTGACTAAGTCCCTCACTATAAGGAAAAGGTGGACGGCTTCTTATTACCAGCTATTGTGAATTTAGAGCTGAAAAGTCTATGTAAACTGACTTGGTTATTTCTTCGCTAATCTACAACTACAAATTTTCTTTTTCTTAATTCTTCTTTGTTTAAGAGGACATAAAAATAATGATCTGGTCATTTCCCTCGGTCCTATATTTATTGGGGCTTCAATACTTATGAAATTATAATTATTTTCTCCTGCTAATCTCTCTTATGTCATTATTATAATTACCAGTCATATAATCCAGGAAAAGGAAAGGACAAAAGTTTTTCTCTCTTTCACATTGCATGAGTAGAAGTAATAAGTAAAATTGAAACCAGGAATAGCTGCTCATTGTAAGATTTGGAAAGATTTTTTGGAATAATTTAAATATTTGGTTTAAATTACATCCCAAGCTGATAATCCTGTTAGTTTTCATTATTTTAACTGCATGGTGAAGGATGAACTAGATCTGTGTCAAGGAAAAGAAATGACTTGTAAACAGAGAAAAGATACATTTTTTTCCTTTTAATTGTGTTTGGTACTGAATATAATAGATACCTGAATTTAAATAGCTGTTGATGTATCATGATGTACGCCTTAAACCTATATGATACTGCAATGCTATATTCCTTCAATAAGATTAATTAAAATTATAATAGGATCCGTAGTAACCAGTTAAAGCTTGCTAAGGGTTATGGCAAATATTTTGATGATATAAGGAAGCACCAGTCTTTTAAAAGTACCTGACAATAGAGAAAAAGTGTTGACTATTGAAATGATCATTAGATAGTTGACAATATTGAGTAGCAGGTAGAAACACAGATCTTCAAAAATCAAAAGCACTGACAACACCAAATTTGAAATAGGAAACAACAAAAACTCCCATCCATTACCGAGGAGAATGCAAAATGGTGAGGCCACTTAGAAAGAGAATTGGACAGTTTGTTACAAAACTAAACATGCTCCTACCATGTGATCCAGGCGTCATACTCCTTGATATTCATCCACATGAATTAAAAAATTTACTTATGCTAAAATTATAACTTGAGTGTTTAAAGCAGCTTCATTCATATATTTTTTTTAAACTTAGAGTAAACCAAGATGTCTTTCAGTAGGTGAATGGATAAACAAACTGGTATATTGAGACAATGGGATGTTATTCATCACTGAAGAGAAATAAACTATCAAGACATAGATCATCTTTAAATACATATTATTAAATGAAAGAGACCCAATCTAAAAAGCCTACATTCTGTATGATTCCCTTTTATGACACTCTGGAAAAGGCAAACCGGGAAGTTAGTAGAAAGATCAGTGGTTGCCAAGGGTTTGGAGGAAAGTTGGGATGAGTAGGAAGAGCACGGGGACTTTTAGGGCAGTGAAACTATTATCTATGATGCTGTAATAATGAATATGTCCATATGCATTTGTCCAAATCCATAGAATATACAACACTGAGTGAACTGTAACATTAACTATGGCCTTTGAGCGATGATGATGTGTTAATGTAGATTCATTAACTGTAACAAATGAGCCTCTCTGGTGAGGAATGTTTATAATGGGAAAACCTGTGTTGAGGGAGTAATCAGGGTGTATAGGAACTGTTTAGTACTTTCTGCTTAGTTTTTCTATGAATCTGAAATTGTTCTAAAAATAAAAATTCACTAAAAATTAAATTTGGAGCTCCAAAGATATTAAAACAAAGATGCAAATAAAACGATACTGCTTTCTGTTTTTAAATTCCGTATATCTCTATTATATCTATCTATCTGTTATCTACTTATATATCTATCTGAAAGTAAAATGCATAGGTGATAAAGATGTGAGGTGAGTGGGATACCCCAATTAGATGCAGAGTTCATCTGGAGAGAATTTGCAGGAGTCCTGTGACCAGAATCACATGGCAAGTTTTTATTAGAATTAGTAGCAACGAGTTTAAACTCCCTGCAAGCTGACAAAATTACATTAGGAAAAAGAGTGCACAAATATATGTGCCCACCATATGCATAACTCCGTGTGTGTAGGTAAAAGGGTGTCCCGCATGTACCGGAGGGATGGAACTCCTCCTTCATGGATATAGCCAGGGGTTGCTGCTCTCAAGAGAGCTGGCAGAACTGCAAAGCTAGGCTGGAGTTCTCATCACAGCTGGCAGGGTTGCTTGGAGCAAATGCAAGAGTAACAAAGGGGTGTGTCTTCAGACCCGGTTTGCTAAGGAACAGTCTGTGTAAGTCCATCTTACTATACCTGGGCGAGGCCCACCAGTAGCCCTAGGCTTGCCTGGGGTACTGTATTTCCTGTTTATACACCTGCATACCTGCTTTATAGATTATAAGGTGCATTGTCCCTGCATCAATAATAGCCCAAAATGTGGGAGGAGAGAATTAGAAGTAAGGACTCTGACAGCTCCTTCCCATTAGCTTACAAAGACAGTATAACCCACAAATCACTGAGCCATGATCCACAACCCGCAGATGTCCCAGAAGCAGAATTGGCCCTATGAATGTGATTGATCTGCCTGGCATTGGTTCACACAGTGTTTTAAAAATAGAATCAATTGTCAATATTTAAAAATATGATCATTTTGCACAAATTCCTGATGTGATTTTTCTTGAAAAATTTCTGACTCCAATTGGTCTGCTCTTCAGCATGGCAACAACCAGTTTAAACTGAATACCCATCGTTCCCTTGGGCAGGATCAAGGGCTCTCCATTTTTTTCTCAGCTTTTTACTGTTTATTATTTCATTCCTGACACTGAGCATCAGTTCATATTCATCATCATATTTCAATACGACTTTACTTGTTTCCTTGAGTTGTCTTATGCCAGCATTCGTTTGATTTGTGATGACAAGTTGAAATGCTTAAGCAGAAACAGGAAGAATTTAATAACTATTCAAGAAAAGTATACTCCCCTTGAGTCAAGTATCACATAATAATGGTTGTTATACTTGGATGAAGATTCATTGATATAGTTAAATTACCTGTGGTACTTTTTGTTCCAGGTTAAGATTTCTCTCACTTTCCTGTAGCCATGGTACCTTGATCTTCCTTCAGATAACCCTACCCAGGCCTACTATTGCCGATCACTAGTTTTCTTAGTGTCTCTATGAATCAGATTGTCCATACCCTGGGACCAATCAGACTGATAATTTGAAGCCCGAGAAAAGTTAAACAGGATAGAGAATCATTCATTCTGTTTATATAACCCTAAAGAAACTGGTCATTTGTTCTCAACCTGGTTCCTGCCATTTCTGATAGATTTTTGTTTATATACATATACACACATATACATATACTTACATACATATATGTATATGTACATAAATATAGATAATATTAATAATTTTTGAATATATAATATTTAAATAATTTTATTGAGGCACTGTTGATTTATAACATATTTAAGTTTCAGGTAGAGACCATTATATTTCCATATCTGTGTGCACCACATCATGCTCATCAACAAAATTCAAATTTTCATCTACCACATTTTTACTTGTTTTCCCTACCCTCAAATCCTTTCTTTTCTGGAAACTATCAATCTGTTCTCCATATGTAAGGATTTATTTTTGTTCTGTTTGCTTTGTTTCTACTCAGCTATAAAGGAAATGAAATCTAGTCATCTGTGACAAAATGAATGGACCTTGAGGGGACTATGCTAAGTGAAATAAGTCAGAGGGACAAAGACAAATACCACATGATTTAACTCCTATGTGGAATATAAAGACACAAAACCAATCTCTTATATTATTTATCTGTACTCTATAACAAATTATCTCAATAATATGTGATTTCAAATATTATTGGTATAGAGGTCAAAGGAAAATTTCTTCCATTTCTCTGACGTTCTTCACAGGTTGAACAAATTAACACTAGGCACATTAGAGAAAACCTCAAATTTAGTAACATATATGGACAGTCTACATGGTGCTAAATTCTGAAGTAGCTGGACAAACCAATGATTTATAGCTGAGGCAAGGAAAGGGGACCTGGAGTTTGGGCAGGACATGGGTGTCTTAGACAGAAAGGACTATTTACAGATAAACTATCTTTTGGGTTAAGGCTTTCCAAACTACATTCTTCTAGAAAATAGGGACAGAAGACCATTTCAGGAAAAGGAGAGAGGTGGAGGTCCCAGGGGCAGAAAATGGCTTCCTTGATTGAGGGAAGGACTAACCGTTGAGAAGAATAGGAGCTTCTTCTTGGCTTCTTTTGCCTTTGTGCTCCACTGTCCTTGACTCTTCATGTCACAGTGCAGCACCCACAAAAGACCAATTCTGAGAGACTTGGGGTGTTCTGTTTTAGTCCCTTTATTTGCAACCAAACAACTCAAAGACAGGGCTTGATGAAACATGAGTTACGCTACCCTGTTCTATGCCTGAACTCTGTCTGTGATATACACTTGGGCGAAGGGGTGGTAGTTGGTCATAGTTCTCTCTTACAATGTATATCTTCAAACAGTTTATATCTCTAGAATTAAGGATTGATTTCTCAACACAATGAGATTTTTCAAATTTCTCCTTTTGTTTTCATCTTTCCCCATCTCTTTCTTTATGTTTTTTGCATTATTCAGGCTTTCTAGACCTGGTTTTTCTCTTCACTAATGACTGTCATACATTCTCTTATCATTTCATTGATTTAATATTTTTTTAAAGGAAAGGTGCATGCAGGAATGAAAGTGAGCAGGGCGGGGGTAAGAGGAAGAGAGAGGCGGAAGAAACACTTTATTTTATTTATTTGTTTATCTGGCTTGTTCCCCAGTTCTGGGTCTCTAACCTGGGTCTCTAACCTTCATGCTTTTGTAACTTAATGATTTATTTCTTCTACCCAATTTTATATTCCCAAACATTACTACTATTATTTCACATAATCATTGTTGTTTACATATTGTCTTCCTTACAATGTTTCCTGAATTTTACTTCCTTCTAGATTCTTGCTTCTATTTCTCAAAATGTACAGCCTTTATTACTTTGTGAACAGGAAGAAAAGCAGGAAGGTGGTAGCGATAAACTTAGAGTTTGATTATCTGAATTTATTTTGTCTTCACTCTTGAAAGATAATGGTTAAGTACAGAATAATAGGTTGTGGCTCTATTCTCTCAACTCTGTAACTGTTACTCTTGAATAAATCTGCTATTCTATTATTGTTTTTATTTTGTACCAACCTGAGTTCTTGCTGTAAATTATTTCTATAATTTTAAATAGTATGGTTACATTGCAATGTGTATAGGCATGGGTTTATTTTAATTTGTACCCTTTTTGAAAATTTGGAATAAGAAAATAACATATCTTTTAATCAATGCTAGAAATTTCTCAGGCATTGTTTTTAAGAATTTTGTTTTTTCTCTCTGGTCTTGTCCTTTGTAATGACTATTAGATTTATTTTAGATTATTAATCCCTCTTACATATTTTCTCTCATTTTTTTCTTTTTGCGGGGGTAGTGCATACTGAATAACCTCTTACAGGTTATTCTTTTGATGACTATGACTAATTGAATATTTAATTTGTCCCTTGAAGTTTATTTTTTGTATTTCAATGATTGTATTTTTCATTTTTTAGGTATTTTAACTTATTTTGTACTTACCTACTTATTCTTTTTTCATTATGATTTATCCTTTTTACTGCTTTTTATTTATTCTGCTTAAAATCTTACATATACTTGCTGTATCGTTTTAATCTAATAGTTGTATTACGTCATGTTTCTACTTTTTTGTCTTCTGACTCATGTAACCAAGGAGTTCTATTCATGGAAATCTTAGTCTGTGTTGAGAAATGATTTAGCAAGAGAGGATTTAATTTGGGGTATCATTGATATAAAAACATGTTAGTTTAATTTCTAACCTCTCAGAAAACATAGATGGTAGAAATTGAGCTCCGATAATGTGATTTTTGGCAATTTCTTACAGGTGACTACTTTTTCCACCTAGAGCTCAGATGTCCAAATAGGATCTTCATAAACTTCTTGTATTTGTCATGTATGTTTTTAAGCTGATCCTTTCTTTGAAGATGCATTATTTTGAATGCTCTAGCTTTGTCCAAGGTATTATTTCCAATTTTCCATTCTGCACAAGTTACCACGTATCCTCCTATTCACCTCCAATGACTCTGGGTCATTGTTACTAACCATTTCCTCAGGCTGCTGAATGTCAAGTCTTGTGCTTACTACTTTGTTTTTAAAATGATATCTTTGCATGAGGACTCTGAAGGTTTCACTTAAATTTTGCTAATATAGCTTTGAATAAAATTATACTATATTTTAGCCAGCATTTCAGTTTCCTTGATGGAAGAGAACTTTCCTGGTATCTAAGAAAAAATATCCAGCTAAACAATTATAACATTTCATAAATTGAAATGACCTGAGTGGAATGTGTATCTCTTTCCTATTAGTTACAACTTCACTTTGTGCTATGTTATGCTATGTAGATCAAATGTATTGGAGTTCTGAGACCTGGTCTTTAGCAGGAGAACCTCTTTGCATACTCCAGATAATATCCAGACTGTTAATGTTTGGTTCTATGAGAGAAAATGGTATTTCTAAATGTTTTGTTTCTGATAGCTAATAAGAATGCTTCTAAACAGTAGGCATGAAAAGAATAAATGAACTGGAGAGGTTAAAATGGAGAATGGTATCAAAAGCATGCTCTGTATGTGTAACTCAGCCATATATTTAAAAAAAAACACCAAAATTAATATTTCAAATACCTTTTTTAATCTGGATAAATAGCCTGTGGTGTGCAAAAAGAAAAAGATTGCATACCTATTGTTCTCTGTAACAAAACAATTTTACAGATACAAACTGGATATGGGCCTTGTGAGTTATGAGACTTTCTAACTCATAAAATAAACATTGTTAGTTTCCATATAGTTAAAGGAATCAGTCTACAGTGCTTTAAGTCTAGACTCTAAAGGGAGAAAAATCATTTCCTCTAATGTATATTTAATAAACAAAACTGTCTACACAGAATTACTAATAGAAATTGCTTGTTTACCAAATACTGTCTGACCTAAAAGAAGATCATTAGAGAATGTTTTTGCAGTGTTTTGAGAGAAAAATTACTGTCTCTATTTTTTATCGACAGAGTACTGTCAGTAATAGGTATAATAAAAAATCAGTTTCCTATTGTCTTCTTCCCAATGACCATTGCAAACCTTTCTACTGACCCTGAAATGATAAACCCACTGCCAAATCAGCAGATAACTTCATTTACTATGTTAGTAAAAGGATAAAAGTCTTTTGAAATGCATTAGCTACAGTCTTAAAATCTGTTTTTAGTTTTACCAACTATATTTCTCTCCTTTGAGTTTATAGGAAGATGTAACCTTGCTACTTTCTAGAAAATTCTTAACTTCTCATGTATATATGTATATATATATATATATACACACACATATACACATACATTTTATAATATATATTGTTTATACATATATAAAATCTCATTGGTTTAAACTTCTAGGTGATAAGAATATTTTTCTTATATTTGAATTTCCTCATATCCGTGCCTATTAATCATGACTTCAAGGTATCTAGTCAAATTTGATGCACACCATTCATGATTATATACTAACATTCTTTGATATCTCTCCTAAAATTTTTCGTTTCATAGTTATCTTTAAATTTTTCTCTCAATATTTTGTTCAGCAGCTATTTAGATCTTTCTGGAGGTAGGTTTGATAAAAACACTAATAAATGAATGATTCTATTGCAAATATCAGAAATTTTATTGTTTGTATTGTGTGCCATAAAGCATGAATAATTGCTGCTGTTTTTAGCATAGTATACTTCTATTGTTTCAAATTATACTTTACCTTTTCATTACCTTTATTATCTTTAGTATTTAAAATTTACAAAATATGATTATTTGCAACATGTTTAATCTTTACATCTGTGCTGCCATCCAGGCTTCTAATGTTTCTTTTAAATATAGGGATACA
The DNA here is from genome assembly GCA_004363575.1 of Solenodon paradoxus. NCBI lineage: Eukaryota > Metazoa > Chordata > Mammalia > Eulipotyphla > Solenodontidae > Solenodon > Solenodon paradoxus. Next base: position 191,326 of record RJWH01002138.1, read on the forward strand.
TTGAATTATCTTAGATTAATTTTTGAGGACCTAACAAATGAACCTTCTAAAAGGTCAAGACTATATTATATTTCATCTTTTCCCTAGTTCCTACAACACAAATATTACCACTCAAAGTGTAATCAATAGAGTCATCTTGTTAAGGAGAGAAGGACCCTATGTGACAGATGCCCAGAGGCTGACAGCCTAGATGAGTTACACCACTTCCCGGTTGAGTTTATACTTCTTCCTTCCAGGTAACCAGCTGTCATATAAGTTCAGCATACTATAGGACAAATCAAACTTGAGCACACTTTAACCAGTTCTAATAAAATTAGAATTCATTAACATATACAATCCCCATCTCCCTTTCATCATACCACTGATGCTGCCATCTTGCATTTGAAATTCCCATATAAAGATATAAAAGGGTTGGAACTTTAATTCTGAGAACTGCACACCCAATTTCCCGAAATATTGCAGCCCCTCCTGTGAATGTTCTTTCACCCGTAAGAACTTGACCTACTTGGGACAGGGCACAGACATAGGCCCACTCTTAAGTCTCCAGTGAATGTACTGTTGCTTTTACTTCAATAAACTGTGCCTTCAGAAGACTACTCTCTTGAATTAATTCCTGGGAGCATCAAGAACTCGTGGAGGGTATCCCAAGCTCTGACTACCCCTAACAATCTTACCTAATAACTATAAGATTATAGTTGGGGAAAAAAAAAAACCAAACAAACTGGACTCAGTAAGTGGCTGGGTATATTTTGATATTACTGTTTTAGAAGCTTTGAACTCTCTAAATAAATCTCTGGTGTCTGATCTGTAAGGTGGTATCAAGTTCTGAAGTGGGATAATGATTCTCAATCTTGATATAGGATTAGGGTAAAGGGCAAGATTATTGGTCTCATTATGGTGAGATCTCACAAAGAGGAGAAAAAATGATATTTAAATAGTTTGGAAATGAATGGACTACTATCACTATCTATGCATCTTCTTTACATACATGCAGAAGTTTGTTTTATTCAGTATCTGCTTTAAATGAAGAAAATTGCCAAGAGTGTCTTTATGGAAAAAGGAGAAACCTACATGAACATTCAGCAGACTAACATTCTAGATATGTGTGTTCTCAATGACATGTACAATCATCGTCTTTTAAAAAAGGCAACCTGCAATATTTAAAGGGAACCTCTTAGTGAAAGCATAATGCCAAATGTCCCATCGGTGTCTGTAGCAGCTGGAATGCAGAACCTGAAACAGCAGATTTGAGGTGAATGCCTCAAGCTAAACTTTTTCAAAAAGAGTTAGCACAGCAGGAAGGGTAAAAATTTATTTAGTAATATGGTGAAAAGATTGTGGGGGAATGAGAAAGCAGCTGAGGGTCATGCAGTACAGTGAAAGAGAGAGGCATGTGGAGAGAGATAGTACGCTCACTGGAGGAGTAATGTGCTAACTACTGAATCCTAAACAAGGAGCTGGAGACAAGAGAAGCACAGCTGAGGAAAATGGAGAAAACCAAACGAAGGAGAGAGAGAAGGAACACTTGCCTAGAGGATAAGGAAGAGAAAGGGAAGGAGAAGATCTCTAGTTGACAGAGAAAAGAAGTAGCGATATTACTAGTCACCGATGTAGGAGAATGCTTATTGAAGATTGATTTATAGTATAAAACATGCCTGCTTACTAACCATTATCTCAATATTACTCACAATATCACTTGGCACTTTTATAAATCTTGACTCATCAGCCCACTGATTTTTATGTTACACTATGTTTAAACTGTATATTGAGAAGGAGAAAGGTATTAGATTAGGGTCAGTGAACTGTTGCTGCTAACAAGACTTTTTTTAGATAAATGAAGGAGGACTAAAAAGACACCCTTTTCTCCACATTCTTACAGTTTTGGAGAGACCAACTCAAATTGTTGAGGAATGGAAGACTTGGGGCCACTTATCCTAAGATTTCTTTTTTATCTTTCTTAAAATAGATAAATCTAGGCTATTAAAAAAAAATGGTTTTTTTTTGAGAGAAGCTCAGTAAAGAATAGAAGTTAAAATGCTGCCCTCCCTATAATTCAAAAGCCGACCAGAACTGCATGCAATTTATACAAGCAAAGATCATAGAAAAGGAATCCACGTTTTCTCTCTAATTCTTTTCCTTTGTATTAGTGTCAATTAAATCATTCAATGTCAATTACCAGCAGTATCAATTCAATGCAAATATTGCCGTTAAAGGTTGAGGTCAGTTGCTTACAGTGAGTTTTTTCAGTCAGCAAATTTTGCCTAAATGTGCAGAAGTGACCTGAGTAACACTGCTTACTTTAATTTTGAATGGACAATATTAAATGAAATAAAAAAAGGACTGATTGCCTATTGACAACGATTTCCAAAAGAAAGACTATTTTAATAAAGCCAAAGAATTCAAAAAAAGGAGAAAGGAAGTGATTTAAAAAATAAAACAAATTAAGCAAATTTAAATTTGGAAAATCTGCAGCTTAACCCTGTGTTTCTCGTTTTCTCACAGGTTGGTGAAAACTACAAAGAATTTGCCTGTGCGCACAGAGATGTCTGGGAACTTCTGGCGCAGCTTATAATGTGTTGGGTCTGGAAAGGGTAGTGCGATCATCAGGCAGTCTGCTAACTTAACAATTGAAAAAACCAGTCCTTCTAGCTTTCGGCAATTTCTGATGGTCATGAAACAAGGCAGTAATAAAGACCAATCTAGTGTTGTCTTTTTCAGATTGTCAGATTTTTATAATACGGCTCTGACATTCTAGATTTGAGTCTTTTTCTGTCTTTCTTTTCTTGTGACTTAAGAAGCTGTCACAGCTTGGGTTCCCTGGAAGCAGATGTTGAGATTGTGTTTGGAATATAGGGTAATTTGTAGGGATCCATGCTTATTCAAACTGATGAAGCAGCAGGATTGGACTGAGGATGAGCAAAGTCGAGCCCTGACATAGATGTGAAGCTTCTGCTAACACACTAAGGACATCTGGAGCTTGCAATATCTATCAGTTGTCTTTCTTTTCTTTCTAAATGACTCAAACTTGGATTCCTCTTTTTTGAAGCTACTGGAAAGTATACCTTGCTGAACTGGTGCCTTAGGTGAGGTAGAGCCTGAGGAAGCTGAGAGTGGAGATGGTCTAATGACCACATTTCCTGCAACTGGACATAGGTTCTTCATTAATGGGGAAACTGGCATCCTTTCTCTGTGTGCATCACAGGAGACTTGTGATTAACATGGAAAAGGCTGGAGTAAAACTCTTAAATGAGTTATTAGGTTGCTTCAACAAGTTTTTCTAGTTTACTTAAATAATTCACATCCAATTCTTTTGCTGCAAGATTTTTTTTCATTATCATTTTGCCTCTTTTTTTATTTGTTTATATGTATATATTTTACCTTTAGAGGCACAAATGTAAAAGACATTTATAAATTGAATAGTTAATTGACCATATAGACATATATCAGTAAACACTTGAATGTATAAACAAATGAATGATTTGCTTTCATATATTTTTCATTATTCCATATACCAAGAAATGCAGCATTGTTAGACATTCTCCTGAATCGCAAAATGATGTAGGACTCATTTTACGTGTTATTTTTTGAGGAATTATCATGTGGTTGGGTTAAAAAAAGAAATCGTTTTTATCAGAAAATGTATGTCATCAATCTGCAAATACTGAATTGAAAACAATTGTTGTAAGATAACTTTATATTCAGTTTAATTAGCTATATAAATTATGAAATAATATTTGAAAGACAAACCTGCATGCTTGTTCAATTTAGTGGATCATAATCATTTTTTAGAATAATTTGATAAAGCAAGTTAAGGCAACAGATATTTCTATAAAGAGAAAATATCAATAGATGAGTAGAAATATTGAATAGGGTTCAGCCCTGTGACTCAGGCAGCTGAGGTGCCTAAGGTGCAGATCATGTAAAGCCCAAGTACCTGGGTGTGGGCGTGGGGCTGGGGTGGGGGGCACAAAATAAAACAACAACAACAACAACAAAAAAAAACTTTAATAATAACAAAGATAAGCTTTCTACTCTGCAGCATTTTGATGTCAAACATAATGGAAAGTGAGTTGATATTTAATAATTTATTTATATTCACTTACATTTTACATGGTAGATTTATGTGATAAATTCTAGTATGAAAAAAGATAAAACCTAGTAAATATTTGACCACTTTGAATAAGACATTTTGAATCAAATTTACAACTTATTATGATTCAAGACACTCCATTTTATGATGTATAAAATAAAGACTGAAATGTTAAAGTATCTTTCAAAATGTTGTGAAGTTATGTATGAGGAGCTGCCAGTTTCCTAAAGCTAGCATAAACACTTAAACTTTAATCGTATCTGCATAGGATAGATATGTATCTCAGAACATATTGTTGTAGTATTAACTTTACCAAACCAAAATCAACAGTAGGATGGCATTTTGAGATACTTTTTATTCTTAGAATAATAAACAAAAATAAATACTAACTGATGTGGACCACTGCACTAAAGAACTGTGCCTCAAAGATATTTCAGATTGAAGTATTCAAAAAGCAAATCTTCCAACCAAAAATAATAAAACTAAAACCTTTTGTACATTGACAAGTCATTTCTCTTGATCAAGATGTGTCCCATGATCAAGGGACACATCTCTTCCCTTTGACTCTCACCCAAAGAACACGTCTGGTGTTGGGAGTACACATGCATCTGTCTGGCTTTTCATTCCTACATGAGAAGTTTCATTTTAATTTACATTCCTTTTACACTGGTTCACATTATGTTAAAATTTATCCTTTCAATGGTTCCATATGGTTTTAGAAAATTACCACATCCTAAGTTTCATGGTTTGCTTTCAATTTTTTCTCTCATATGCTACATTTTAAAATAGCACTTCTGCTTCATATTTACTGTAGTAAACAATATTATGAAGTAAAAAAAGGACACCTCCCCCTCAAAAAAACACCCCAAAAAACAATCCCTATGAAGTGTTAACGGGGAAAATTCCTGTTTCCAAGCCTTATGTTTCCTTCCATTTGGCAATAGTCGCCATAACATTTGATTGTGTAGAAACCATCTTGCAGCTTTCCTGAGGGGAAAAGGAGTTTTTTTAAGGAGATATTAGGGATGCTTCTTTTCTTCCTAGGAACAGCTATTTACTGGGGATATGTATTCATTCGCTCATCTACAGGGAACAAGTCTCTTGTTCATAAATAATGAGCGAATGAGTGAATGGATGAATGTTTGAAAATCACTGTCATAAACATAGAACTTAAGGTGTCTGAGACTACAGGGGAAAAAAGAAACTAAGATTACCTCCCCTTCAGGCACAGCCCTAAGCTGTGTAGGATATTCAATCAAATCAATAAAGAATCCCTGACACTAAAGGAAATATATATTAGCAGGATATAGATGCTAATAATTCTCTATACACTGCACTGTTGAACTATGCCCTCAACAGTAAGTGATGTCTGAGCCTCTCTAGAAGGAACTGCAAGGATATTGCTCATCTTCAAAAGTTAATTTTTTGGAAAAAGATTTTAACATCAGAATCAAAATCATGAGTCACAGTTATACCCTGGACATTTTTTATATCATTTTAGTGCCATTTCATTAGATAAAATTTTGCCCCTCTAAGCATATCATCCACACCCATGTGGTATAATTATTCTTTTACTTGTGTATTTCACCCTAATCAGGAACAGTGTAAAGGTACAACTAATACTCACAAAGTAAGAAGAAAAGCATTCATTTCAAACTACCAGAGAAAACATTTGTTACTGCAACTCTGGCAGCTTGAATATTATTATCAGTTATTTTCCAATTTTATTACTTGTTCATAGATAGAGAAGTGTGGAACTTATAAAAAAAAAAAGGGGATAGTCAAGGGTGAGATAAAATAACGAAATTTACTATTCTAGTAAATCAATCCACCCCTTCTACATTTATGGAACAGAATCCTTAGCCTGTGTCAAGTACTGACAATTCAGGGAGGCTCTCTGGAGAAGGTGCTCGTTATTTGTGGAGGGACTAAGGAAAAAACGAGAAAGGTTATTGTATTGGAAGACCAGGAGAAAGAAGGCATTCACTGGGATAGGAGAATTAAAGATGTTTTGATGTGTCAGCAATGAAGAGGCCAGACAACATGAATATGCAGACAATGAAAGGGGGAAAAAGACATCAGCGATAATGTCAGTGGACTAAGTGGATGTGAGTGTTTACAACAGTGAATCAAAAAGAAAAGGAAGACATGAGAAAGTGGCATTTTTTTTTCATATCTATAAAGTGCTGCTTCACTCTGCTGAGCAAAAAGTTACAGTGATAAATCAACACCTTTGTTTTTGCTTTTTAATAAAAATATCCCTGTAGGCCACAAATAAAATTTTGCATTTATTGACTAGTTTCACTGAGCAGAATATGTTTTATATAAAATAATTGTATCTTTTTAAAAACAGGATTAATCAATGATGCTAATCAGAGCAAAAGAAAACAAGAGCAGATAATTGAAACTCAGAGATAATCCACACACTCTACCTTTGGTAAAGAGCATCTTTTTTGTTTTTTTCCTCCCTGACCATGCCAGAGTGACTGATGCATAATCAAGTGGATTTAAAGGGCTTTTTCATCTTGTCTTTCCCATTATTTGATTAAAAAGGAGAAATGAATACTAAAATCACCAGCAGAGGGGCGAGGGGTGGGTGGAGAAAAGACGTGTTCCTAGATAAGGAAGAATTGACTCTTTCTTGTTTCTGCTAGTATTGCTCTGAGGTGTTTAAGGAGCCAGCAAACTCATTAACTAGACTCGCTCACTGGAAGAGGATCAGAAAGTTGCCCAATAACGTGAAAAAGGGCTAATACTTTCGCTGTTGCAACAGGAAAGTCAGACACACTCCTTTATGTCCATAGGTCCCATGGCAGATTCCTGCCTGGAGACTGAGACTGGTGTCTTGAATCAAAGATCCACAGGATGAAACAGGCAGGGCAGATTGTGCTTTTCAAAAAGTTCAAAGTGATCTATCCAGTCGCAAATAGTCTTCTAGAAACGTGCCACTCTACATGAAGAGGTAGAGTCTCTTTTCTCTCCCTTTGAAGCAGCTGTCTGTCTGCTCTGCTCTGGCCCTGGGGACCCAGTCCTCATATGATGAGGAAGCCCAGGCAGGGTGCACGTGCTCGGCTAATCCCCCCCAACTAACGTCTCTACCTACTACCGATGTCTTGTGTTTAAGCCTTTGTAATAAGGTTCTAGCCTCTGGCTTTGAGATTTCAGCAAGCTTCACACATTCTAGATGTAGAAAACTCTTTCCTTCTGTATCCTGTCTGAATTCTTGACTCAGAATCTGTGAGCATAATAAATGGCGGTTTTACGCGTGGAGTTTTCAGATAATTTGTTTTGCAGCCTTAATAACTGGAACAACAGGTATTAGCTGGCTGCTTCTTACAGTGGCTTAATTAGTCTCTGCACAAGTCCCTGAGTTATATGGAATGTAGAAAGTAGAAGTAAAACAAACAAAAAATCAGACCCTACTTTCTCCTCTAACTGGAAAGGTTTCTGTGTTTATGCCACAAGTTGAAAGTTCTTTCACATTCTGAAATTGATAAGTTTAGTTTATAAAACCCTCAAATTTCTGCAGGGCAAATTCAAAAGACCAGTTACTAACCGACGTTAAAAAAATATGTAATCCACTGCACTTGATTTATAGTGTGCCTACGAATTAATAAAAAACAATGACCTGATAGAAAACTTGCTAACAGCTATGCTCAAAAAGCTTACAGAAAAGAAATACACATTTTTTTTTAAACATGAAAAAAGGTTTCATTTCATTCATAATAAAAAAAATTAAACTGATAATACTGTGATCAAAAGTTTGGTGACATGTTGGTAAGGGGTCAAAGAAACAGATATTCTTACACTCTGCAGAGTAGTTCAAATAATAACTATGCCACACACATACAGATACCTGTATAGATGTACACAAACATGTGATCAATACATATGGTTATTCACTACAGTGTTGTCTGTAATGGCAAAAGAATGAAAACAACAAGTTGTTAAATATTATTCAATCACAGAGTTTGGTTATAAAAATTAGAGTATCTCCTTATGTATGGTAAGTATCCAAATTTTAAAACAAAGTAAAAAGTTCTCTATATACTAATAAATTGATATACAAACATCAGAATTTAGGATAAACACCAGCTGTAAAATCTTATTTAAGTATTTACAGTGCATGTGTAATTTTATAAAAATTGTCTATCCATCTATCTATATTTGTTTATATGCTCATGGAACACCCTTGGAAGGATATACAAGAAGTGTTCACATTAGTTACCTGTGGAGTAACTGGAGGAAAAGGTGAATGAGAGATTTTTCACCTGGCAGTCTTGGAGAAGGCTTGTGGGAAGACCCACTGTTTAACTGTTCCTCCACTCACAGAAAGGGAAGGTACACAGAGAAAGGAGAGGGGACAAGAAGGCATTAGAAGCAGGAGAGAAAAGAACATCTTCTGGAAAACTTGAGCAGACTGAAGTGGCAGAAGCAGGTTGTCCAGAAGGAGAGACCACATGTAGAGTTCAGAGAAAAGATCAAGGATGCTCTGAGCTTTGTGAGCCTGATCAGGGAGGTGCACTTGCTTATCTAGTTAGCGCAAGGCAGTCAAAACAAAGTCTGATGTGTTTTAAATGATTGATGACTAATTGAATCAGGTGGTAGCTGCCTACTATAATTCTTTGTCACTTCGCTAATCAAGCCGCCATATGTGGCTTGGGTGACAGATGCTGGCTGCTTGGAATAGGGAAATGTGATTCAAAGAAACAATTTTTAATGCTATAGTGCAGATTTAAAAGCTATTCTGTTGATCTCAGAAGATAAAAAAAATGGATTTATTCAACAGATATTTCTAAATAGATGAATTCAGTTTATATGCACAATTTAAAAACACATTTCTCTCTAGGCACACAAACTAGCATTTGTTAGATTAACATCTGGTGTTTATATAGTACAGACAATCCCCTACGTTGCAATTGTCACCCCAAAATTCATTTGTGGGTGTGTTATTTTCCCATAGAAATAATGTCGCAAATGATACTCAGATTATCGGGTCATTTAAAAAAAAATTAAGCACCCTGTTCCTGATATTTATATGGAGAAACTTCTTTGAACAGTTTGTCACTACTATGTTCCACTGTTTGTGTATCTGAGAGAATACATTGCAACCATAGGAACTTATTTCTTCCTGATTACAACAGGTCTAGAAGTACTAGCTCCTGAAAGACGTGGATTCTTGACCCTCAATTGTTTCTAGTTCTCCACTGTGCACAGTGAATATTCTAATTTATGGATGCTCTACTCCAGAGGTTGATAGATAAATAACACAAGTCAAGTGTCCATAGGCTTAGATACTAGAATGTCTTGGGTACAACACCCACATCTGCAACAGCTTTGCTATGTCCCTGATAAGCTAGCCAACTTTTTTCTACTCTAGAGCTTCATCTGAAAAATGGGGATATATCGGCCTTATTTTCTGGTCTTAGTGAGTATAAAATTCCATCAGGAGCACAAAAAATAGAGACAGAATTGTATAGTGATAAAATGTGGGTGCCCCTGAGGCTTCCTGGGTTCAAATATTTGGCCTTTATGATTAAGCCAGTAATTTAACCAAATGGCTAACCAAACTGTGCTACTTAGTAGAATCACCTGGGAATATTAAAAAAAAAAAAAAATCCTGCTCCATAGGCCCCACTCCATGTGAGTTAAGTAAGTTAGATTCAGATATCAGTATTTTTAACCTGATCCCAGATAATTCCAATGTGAAACCAGGTTTGTGCTTCCGTTCATCAGCTGAGAAACAGTGGGGATTTATAGCTCCTGTCTTTTAATGGAGTAAGAGAATTGTAAAAGTAATCTAGTTAAAACATTTAGTACAGTACTTGTTTCATATTAAGTTCCTGACAGAGTTTTAGTCTCTAATATGACAGTGACAGTGGAAAGATTCAACACATCTGTGCTCTTCAGAAAATGGATTTATTGTCTACTGTTCTTGTTTTCTACTGTCCTTTTTGGTTATTCACTATTGCATGCTGGAAAACAATGAACACCTGGATTCCAAAGCTACATCTGCCCCTAAATGGCCTTGTGATGTTGGGCAGGGTTTTCCATCTGTCTGTGCCAGATTTCTCTGTATTTTCCATTAAAATTAGCTTGCTAAATATTTGCATTTTTGAAAGAAAAGAAAATATTGCCATGCTCAGGAAGCCAAGACAAGTAAATATCCAGCAACCTGTTATATACATATATATACAAAAAATACAGGAAGATGTATTTTTGTTATAGCACACCAACTAAGACAAACATTGGTACAGAGAAGTAGATTACTACTATTACTAATACCTATATGGAAATGCCCTTGAAACTTAGTGGGTAGAAGCTAGAAGAATTCTGAGGTGAATTATAGGAGCCAAGACTGTTGTGAAAGAACTCATAAAAGCGATTCTGCCTCAGAAAAGAAGATGAGAGATGTAGAGAAAGCTTCTATCTTCTTAGAAAAAAATCTAGGTAATCATCACAGAATGTTGATAGAAATATGTATGCATTATGTATGAAATGTGTAACATGTATTCTGAAGAGGGTTCAGGCAGCACTGAGGACCATGTCACTGGAAACTAGAGGAAAGTTGATCCTTATTACAGGGTGACAGAGAACTTGGCCAAATTGTTTTCTCGTCTTACTGCTCTGTGGAAGGTAGAATTTATAGGTTAACAATTAGAAATTTAGCTGAGGAGATTTCTAAGCAAAGTATTGAAGACATGATTTGAATTCATCCTTACTTATAGTCAAATGTAATAAGAGAGTAATGAATTGACCAAGGCATTGTTAAGCAAAGAGAATCCAGAACAAAAAGATTTGGAAAATTCTCAGACTATCCATATTGCAACACATGAAAATTGTGTTTGAAGAGAATACTAAGGGCTTGACCATAGACATTAGTATGGATAGGAACCATTGACCTAATAATCCAACTCAGCTGAAGTCAAGAGCTACTCTCAAAGACAAGGGAACCCTGATGCTAAAGGTGATTCAAAAATTATCAAGGATTTTTCCTCAGTTTCAGAAGAGGTGGATGATGAACTTGTTTCAACAATTCATATAGCATCTTTCCAAAGATGTGGGAAAAAGACTTTTACAGAGCCCTGGAAGTATGAACCTTGTCCAACAGAGCTGTGGGAGCAGGAATACAGACTCAGTGGAGTAGAAAGTGAGATCAGTCAGTGAAATTGGAGGGAAGAGCATGGAGCCAAAAAAGTATAATTCTTGAAACTTCAGATCTCATGGAGTTTGTCTTAGGAGGAACCCACACTACTTCTTAATCCCTATTCTTCCTTTTGGAATGGGAATATCTTTCATATGCTTGTTTTACCATTGTGTTTTGGAGAAATGGTAATTGTTTTGTTTAATTGATTTACAACTGAAGAAGAATTTTTAAATCAGCTATCATTCTGAGTTTCACCCATATATGATTTAGATATTTACATGTGACTTTGGACTTTTAAGCTTATACTTTACCAAGTAAAGACTTTTGAGCTGTTAAGATAGAATGAATGTTGTTTACATGTGATAAGTACATGAATTTTAAGGGTCTGAGGTGAGATGCTGTAGACTGATGTTTGTGTTTCTCCCAAATTCATATAGTGAAATCCTCACCACCAATGCGATGGTTTTAGGAGGTGGAGCCTTTGGGTGGTAATTAAATTATGAGAATATAGCCCTCATGAATGGAATTAGTGCCCTCATAAAAAGAGGCATGAAATTTTCATCCCACTACCTTCTTTCTCTGTTTCTCTCATCTATTTAAGAACATAAAGTGATGATAGCTATCTGTGAAACAAGAATTTCTTCACCAGACAGGAATCTGTTGGCACCTTTATCTTCAATGTGCCAACCTCCAGAACAGTGAGAAATTTCTCTTGTTTATAAGCTACCAAAAGCTAATATTAATTTGTTATAACAACTCAAATGACTAAGGCAATCTTTAACCTCTTTCCTAATTATCTTTATATATCTACTGTACTATGAAATATGTCTACTAAAGAGAAATCACTGTGAGAGCCTTTTAAGAACCTTTTCCTTAAGGAAAATTTGAAATAAAACTGACATATGTTCGTAACCCATTTGTCTAAAAAGTTGCTTTAACCTATTCCTTTTCACTGTCTAACCAGGTGGTTCCACCAGAGACCAACTTTTCTCATTCCACAAGATAGAAAGCAAAGTCAAAGATTTAATGAGTGTGCTGGTCCAGCCTCTCATCAACATTTAATCTAGGAAAGGTTTAATGGGGTTTTCTAAGGCATGTGTTTTCCAGTTAATTAACTTTGTTGAAGTTCTGATTTATTAGACAGACACTACTGAGAATTAAGTGTTTTCTTCCTAGGCATCAGCTGCAGGAGAGACACTGAGACTTCTGCTACAAAAGCCCTAGGTTATTAATAATTATAAAAGTCACAATCATCCCCTTGTGGATATTTCCCCTTGACACTCTCATTTAGAATCTCACTGCAAGCAAAACAGTAGGAAACAAAATGTACAAGCCAGTAGGTAATAGGAAGTCAAAAATCTTAGGATGCTGACTAGTTCATAGACAATCTGGAAAGTAGTCATTATTTTGCCTCCTCCCTCCAATGATTTTTCATTCCTCTATCTGATCAACAAATACTTATAACATACTATATGCTTGACATTAAGCTGGACACTATAATACAGCAATGAATAAAGCAGTAACATTGAACATGGGGAGAAGATAGTACTAAACAAATAATTAGAAGTACAAAGGAGCATATAACTGAATCAGCACAACCTAGACTGATAATTCCGGTCAGATGTGTCTGTGAAATGGTCTTTAAACAGAACCATGATGCAAGCAAGGCAGAGCAGGAGATAAGAGGGTAGTATATAAGGAGTGCAGCAGTCTGGTCATGAAGAGGCTCAGAAAGGCAACTCTCAGAAGCTACAGTCCAGAGGAAGAAATGCAGGTCATAGAGTCACTGCATAGCGTCACTGAGTAACAGTTTTGTAGTCTAGATCTCACAAAGATATATTCAACCCTATGTAGATACCCGAACATGGCCTGCTGAGCTAGAGTAGGTACTAGAGTAGGCACTAGAGTAGGCACCTAATACTCCAACCTAAACTTCATTACTTTTGATTAAGACAATATTCCCTGAATGGTATTAAAATACAATTATCTCCAGATAAAAATTACTTCAGGTTATAATTCACTATATTGGGAAGACAAATTATATAACTATAAATTCATGGATCGAAGGAGAATGAATAACTAAAAGACCATGCAATGAATGACTGTATTCAAGGGTTAAACTGCATGAGATTTGGTAAACTAAGAATTATGAAAAGTTTTGCTTGCTTTTTTTTTGGGAAAAGTTTTAAGATACAGAACATGCATCGAATATTAATGTCACATACCACTACATTAAATTTATAATTATTGGTATATTGTCATTTTGACATATTTTTAAAATGAAAGAAATTACATGTTGCAAAGTTGAAGTTAAATAGAAAAGTTTTTATTTAAGGAAGCATAACAAAGCAACATCTAATCTGATAGGGTATTTCTGACCCCTGGAAGACCAAATAATGTGAATGTGAGGTAAAGAAGGAAAGGAGAATTATTACAAAAGATGAAGTTAATAATTATTAATTGGATTGGGGGGTCACAAACACAAATGCTTTCAAAAGTCAGAAGTTCAAGTAGATAAATAAAGCTGACCTAATAAAAGTTGATGTGAATGGTCACAGGGATAGGAATGGCAGATTAATTGTACTCCTAGAAGAGACAAAGAAGAAAAGAAGGAGGTGGGAGAGGTAAGGAAGAGGAAGGGATGAAGAAGGGAGAAGAGAAGTATGAGAGGAAGAAGGAGAAAAAGGAGAAAGAGGAAGATACAGGGAGGAGGAGAAGGAAGAGGTGAAGGAGGATAAGGAAAAAAAGAAGAAAAAGAATACTAAAAAGGAAGAGAATGAGAATGAGAGCAGGGACAAAGAAGAGATGGAGAAGGAGGAAGAGAAGGAGGAGTTGGAGGAAATGGAGAGGAGGAGAAGAAAGAAAGGGAAGGAAAGGGAAAGAGGAGGAGTAAATGGAGGAGAGGGAGATGAAAGAAAACAGGCTTATTCTGAGCTTAGTCCTTGGTGTCTTGTTTTAAATCATTGATTAAGACAGAGAACGGAGTGGAGAGTGAGAAGGTGGGAATTGGAGATAGCTACCAAGCATGGTGCTATTAGCATTCACGGGCCCATTTTGAGTCAAGTTGAATCTCTCTGTAGCCTTTCTAAACTAAGTCTAAAAACTGTGAGAAAAATCTGAGCTATGTCACTAAATAGTGACATCTTAATGTGAGGCTCTCAGGTTTCTGTTCACCGCTACATTTGATAGAAGAAAAGTGGGTTTTCCAGGCATAGGTCAACAGCACTGTAGAACTTTGATAGTCAACACGTTCAGAGTCCAGAGAATTGACAAATAAGGCAGAACCCAAACAATTCTTATTGATGAGATTGAGAATATTCTACAGAATTGGTCTACCGGGTGCATGGGAAGGTGTTCCTTGAAGGCGAAGGAGAAAAAGGCCACAATCAGAAGGATGGGAGGAGAGAGCTGAAGGAGAGAAAAGCGGGAAGAGTCAAAACAAAGGTGAAAGGAATTCCAAGCAAAGTTCCTCTCTTAATGTTACCTAAAATAGGGGTCTCTTTGAAGAAAGATCCCTGGATATTTTGTCAAAATGACTGGCTGTTGGGCCCTGTGACAACCTGGATGTCTGTGTGCTTTGGTTAGCTATTTAAATGATCTGAACGTAGCCTACTTATGTTTAAAGTAGCATAATAATAAAACTATTGTGCTATATACATATGTAAAAGTGCTATCAGTTAATGTTGAAATGCAATATTCCTTCAATAAGATCAATTTAAAAATAATAAATACACCAAACCTAGCACATTTTCAATAGCTGCAAAAAATCAAAAGCAATAAAACATCAAGACAACTATAACAAAATAAAATAACAAATATTTCATGAATTTACTCTGAAAATTCATTAAGATAATCTATATATAAAAGTTTCACACTCCTAAAATATGATAAGAGAATGCAATATCATTGTATTCTGCAATAGATAAGCATCACTTTGCATGTATATATTCTCTACCCAAGTAGAGAAAGGAAACTGGTTAGCATCTGCTGAAACACTGCTTTCTGGTTCCAAAACCAACAAACTTTCAGTATTGTCTTTCCAAGGGCATCTTTCAAACCCATAGCAAAATATATGTGTACAATCACCATAGAAGCATATATTTTGGCCCTCTGTGGTTGAGAATTTGAAAATTGAATGTTGGGGAATAATGAGGACTCTGCTAGGGGCATGTGTTCATCATAAATTTTTCTTCAGCATTTGCAATTACACTAATTCCCCAAAGAATTCAAATATTCAGTATAAAAATTTCCCATGCTGTTAGTGTAGCATTCAAAGTGAAGTATGGCAGTTGCAATTTTTTCCCAATAGAATTAAACTGTTTGCCTGCTCTGTCATCTGGTTCTTCTGCATTCTACTTCACTTTCATCATAATTATTTGTGCCAGGCTCAAATATCTTTTTCCCTACCTGTCAGGGAGTTTAAATTCCTACACTTGTAGATATTTCCTCAGGAATCATAAATTAGAATGGAAATTATTTCAGGAATGAAGGAGAGTAGTATATCCAGGCATTATAAATTATTAAAACCTTGATGAGAATTTGTTCATCATGTCCATTAAATAGTTTGGCAATTAACTATGTATACTAGGGTCAATATGTGAGTCAAATTACCCTCTTGGTGATCCTGTTCCCTAAAGATATTTCAAATCTCCCTGAATCTTTTCATGCTCCTTTCTTGTATGGTCATTCTCCTGCATAATAGATTTCTAACTAGACTCCGACTTGGTGTATGGTGTTTCCAGATTTCAAGCTGGTTAAGATTTATCTTGGGAAACTTGTGAAAATGTGCAGGATTCCATTATCTCACCTTTAGAAATGTTGATTCATTGAGATGGGTCAGAGTTATGGGGATTGTAGTGTAAGGAGGTTCCCAGGTAATTCTAATGCAGGTAGTTACTAGATCATATTCTGAGAAGCATTTTCCTTGATTATCTGATCTGAAGTAGCCCTTCTTCTTGGGAATACTTACTAAAGTTTTTAATCATGGCACTCAGTTTATTTCCCACATAAACTGATCAGGTCTACTTTCTTGCCTTACAATGTAAGAGCCCTGAGGGCAGGGCCTTCCTTGTCTTCCATGTTCATCTCTGTATCTCTAACTCCAAGTAATACCAGGGACTGGCTTGTAATGTCCTCAGCATTTTATGAATACATTTTATGAATAAGTAATTCATGATTAAATAAATTGCTTAAGGCAATGATTGTTACTGGTCCTTGGTTACTTCTTCTGCTGATTTAGAGTTCACGTTCATAATGGTATTTCTGATCTTACTACTCTATCTTTTAAAACTTCTATTGTCTGTGAACCACTGGCAAGAAAAATCTAAGCTCCTTAACACAAAATAAAGGATCTTTAAAAATCTCACCTCACTACCTTATAGCCTCATTTAAGAATACTATTTTTCTTTATAATTCTTAACAATATTCCCAGCTTTTATTTAACACTATCATGCTTTCATTGATGTTATCTTTTTCTTTTTGTATAAAATCTGAAGTGCACTTCCTCCTTTTATGCTCCCCCAAACTTGTGCTTAAATTTCTATTGTCTAAGTTTTAAATAAAACCCCATTTCCTCTCTGAAGTCTGTCCTATTTATGTAAGGCACAGAGTTGTTTGTTTTTGGTCTTTCCACTTCACCCTTGACATGCCATTTTTAAGGCATTTTCTATTTTAGTTTTGTACCTCTCAGCTTTATATCCAAAGGGTTTAGGACAACGTCTTTCACATGATAAATATTTAATAAATCGTCATTCAAAGATGAGTTTAAAAATGCTTATTTTCTAGAGCTGAGAATGATGTTAGGAAAAAGGTAAACTGAGTTCTTATCAGTAAACCTCAAATCTTGACTCTCATGGAATCAGAATGAACAAGGAAGAGTGAGGCCCTTGAAGTACCCAAAGTCCCTGGTCGAATATGATTTTTCCCGTTTCGCTCAATGCCTAAAATTTTTAGCTTTTTTTTTTTTTTTTCATAATGATCTTAACGATGTTTCATCGTTAAGTGGATACTAGGATTTTATTCTGTTATTTGATCAATCAGTCTGAGAAAGATAAGCTTTGAGAAAAGAAGGAAACATTGTTGCTTAGGATTTTCAGGGCACTGAAATGGCAGATTCATTCAATCACTGTAATTTGGTGAGGGAACTAGTTCTCTCAAAAGTATCAACAAAATTCTAGTAGTGACTTTTATAATATCCACGATAATCCATTCACTCATTCATTCATCTATCTACTTATTTTTTTTTTTTTTCATTCTTTATCTAATTGAGTACCCAGATAGGAGAGGAACCAACAGAGGGTTATAAACACATCAGAACAGATACACTAAGGAAGTAGAAGTACTGAGAACCTCTGATAGTAAAGTACAAAGATTTCGTGTAACAAAATTTTATGACTAAGCTTCTACTGAAATGCAATAATATAATAAATGTGAAATTTGATAGCGAGGTCCCAGATCACCAAGGGCATTATTTACAAAGGAAATTGGGAGAATTTTATCTCTTGATCTCATAACTTAATTGTAGAATACACAATTTTGCAGACAGTGGGGAATTAAAGTTTTATCTGCCAGTTTATTTGGAGTTTTTGGACACTTATTCTTTCTTTACTTCGAGCCTAGTGAAGAAGACTTCCCTGCACTACTTAAAGATACTAAACTGTGCTCTCTTTATTGGAGGAATGAAATTGACTGATGCCTAATTTTTCTTTGATGTAGGTAAAGTGACTCAAAGCATAGTTGGGCCACATTTCAAGAGAGGGCTATCTGGGCTATGTCAATTCCATCCTGCTCACCAAAAACTCCAGAATAATATGCTTGTTAGGTAGAAACTCTGGGAAGCCATTGTTTGAGAGGAATAATACATTGGCATCTTAAAGGAAAACATCTATTTTCTATGTCAAGGAGTTGCAATGGAGGTTCCAACAATTGGATACCATAAAAGTGCCCAGGAGAGGGTGAGTTTTACATGTCAGTTATGTGAGTACTCCCATTCAGACAATACTGACATCCTCTGTGAAAATGTGCCTTTTCCCTAATATTATATAGGAATGGAAAGAACTTCACATAAGCATGCTGGAGAAAGAATGACTACGTAAGGGTAGATAAAAGAAATGTTTACTACTACATACCCAATCCTGAAAAAGCTCATGTTTGCTGAAGGTTGAAGGAGGGTAGGAGATAATATTGCTAAGCTAAATGTATATTGCTAGGCTAAATTTGTAAAATGAATTACGAATTGAGTCTGTATTTGTGAGTTAAAGGGGTATGTGAGCCTGAAAATTATCTCAATGTGTAGACAGGAAACTTTCACATCAGAGCAAGGAAACTATCATTGAACAATTTAAATTATCTGTGAGGAGTCAAATAAGTAAGTAAATAAGTAAACAGGCAGGTAAATACGTAAAGAGTAAGTCAATAAGTTTGTTTTACTTCCTGTCATGGGAACTTGCCTAGGTAACATCAATTTTAGAAGAGCAATTAGACATCCAAATGTCTGTCTGTGGGTAGAATTCTTTCTCATCTGAGGAACATGGGAATTTTATTCTTTGAAAAATCAGGCCTGATAATCTCTTGTTGCCAAGATTCAAGAAGAATTGAACACAGGAGTAGGAGATGACATAGGGACCCATCTGCTTTCCCCATTTGATCAAAGAAATCTGGCCTCAGCCTAAGAATGAATTTTAAGATTTCTCTCTGGAGAATATGGAAAGGTCAATAGAAAAGACCAGAAGACAGATATTGAGGTATGGCTTTTAATGAAGTTTAGCACCTAGCTCTCTTTTTCCCATTACATGCTCACAATTTCTGGTGAGCTTTTTCAAGCTTTATTCTTAAATAAGAACAGAAATAAAAAGATCATCCACGAAAGTATCTATCATGAAAGAAAGAGACCGAT
Source organism: Solenodon paradoxus (assembly GCA_004363575.1). Classification (NCBI taxonomy): domain Eukaryota; kingdom Metazoa; phylum Chordata; class Mammalia; order Eulipotyphla; family Solenodontidae; genus Solenodon; species Solenodon paradoxus. The sequence continues at coordinate 210,457 of RJWH01002138.1, forward strand.
ATGAATAAGGAAGTAATAGAGTTAATACAGGGGAAAACTGAAAGAAAAATGAAAGATAACTGCTTCCCCTAGACAAAGAAGATCTTACAAGAATGAAACCAGAAAAGAAGATTATATTGAAGACTTGGGGTACAAGAAAAAGATCCTGAAAGTTTAAAACTCATTGCAACAAAAGATACAATAAAATTTTTATTAAAAAGTTAAAGTCATTATGATTTCAGAAGTAAGAACTCAATAGAGAGGTTAAAAATAAGGTTCAGACAATCACCAGACAATCAACAAGAAGAAAAAAGGAAAATGAAATAAAAAAATAGAGCTCCAAGAGCAAAGAGAAATTCCAGAAAGAAGGAAGAGATAAAATGAAAAGGAAAATCATTGTCAAAAACAGCAATTTCTCAAGATTGAACATATGGATATCCAGATTTAAAAGTCTGCAGATTACTGAGCATGATCGAAAACCTAACAAGGAAAGCAATATTATTGTGGAACTTCAGAGCATGTTGGATAAAGAGAAAATATTAAAACCTATGCAGAAGAAAAAAGGTATGTAAAATTGTTTTCTCAAGAAGCTACTATAGGACTATAAACTCTAGTAAAATATGGGAAAAAACTAAAATGGGAGAAAGAAGTAGGAGAGAGGTGAAGGGAATTCCCAGAATGCCCAGAAGTGGCCCTGAACACCCGGCCATCTCTTTCCCACTCTGGCAACAGAACCTTGACTGCAAAAACAGTGTTTACTTTGTCCTTAACTCGAATATAATTTTTGGTTTGAATTTTATAAAACGTCTTCATTCGCAAATGTCTTTATTAAGTGAGAATGCTAATGTTTGCTGTGCAGTTAACTATAATCGTACACAATTATGAAAACATAATTTATTCTTAGCCAAGAATAGCTCTTCTCTCTTGGCACTACTTTATTCTTTCTGTTCTGAGAACTGCATGAACGACATCTTAGGTAATCAATTCTGCCACAATATTCTCTCCTTCCTTAGGGAAATGAATTATTTATACATCACACTCGTAGATGTTAAGTTTAATGTATATGCATATATTATATATACATATAAATATACTGTTTATAATAACTCTCCTACTAGATTAGAAAAATAACTGGTCTGGATTTTCCTATATTTACTGCTCACCTCCCTTATCCTATGGTAGTTATGAGAACATTTGGCTTTCACTTTTCTCTGAGATACCCTAATTTTAACCTGTGTCATGACTGAGCTGGTACTATCTTCTTCTAAGGTTATCTGTACCTTTAATAATTTGATTAAGGTAAGGTTGTGCAACCTTTAAATATTTGTGTTCTCAATGAGGTTTTCTTTTAAATTTTAAGAAGAAAATAAAAATGTAGTCAGTATCCACGCAAAAATTTTAATTCAATAGTTAATGGGAAACCAACGCTTTTAGCACTATTGCAAAAACTGATAGATCGTAAGATATGTCAAGCATATTTCTGACCTCAGTGAATTCCTTTGGGAGACCAAATATACAGCATAAAACAGAGAATAAGATCTTGTTTTATTCAGTATCTAAATGGGTGGTACAGGCCCCAATGACTCGGAAGCAAGAGACAAATGTCTGTTTCTACAAAAGAATAATGGCTGTGTCCCTATTACAAAATGATATTGATTCTAGCTGGCAGTAAAGCTCCCAGATTGGGAGTCAGCCAGCAGTTGAACTCATGCAGAGAGCCGTATGTCAAAACTAGACCTTTTGTGAATAATGTAGAGTTTGTCCTCAGTAAAGCCTTTGTCACAGACAAATATTTTAAAGATAATCCCAGGGTTCAAAAGTCATCTTAACTCTTAGTGGACATGAACAAAAAGTAGACAGAAATGAATTTCAAGTGTCCCACAATATTGGCTTGCCAATTTGCTATAGGAAATGAATATGAATATTTCCCCAAAATAAACTAAGATGACAAATCTTCCCTTATAATGGAATTGTTCCATTTTTTTTCCCCCAGAAATATGTGCTCTGATATGAAGAATGATCCTTAGGATAATAAAGAGATCTTTTCTTTTTCTTTAGGAAACTTTCTAAATGTCAGTTTTTGCCTAGGGTATAAAAATCATAAAGAAGAGAAAGACTATACTTCACGAGATGGAAAAATTCACTATAAGGGATTTGAGGTTTTTTAAAATGTAACTGAAAGTTGTTTGGATAGTTTTAACCACCATTAAGATAGTTTGACTTCAGGGAAAATACTGCAGGTTTTCATTAAGGATAAATGTAGATACCTAAGTGACACTGTCTACAGTAAACTTTGGTTTCAATACTCCCCTGGAACGAGGTATGTTGTACAATTACTGAGTTTCCTAAATGCTCTGAAGTGGACATTATAATAGCGTGCTTATCATAAACTCATGCATCTGATTAACAGCAAGTAGGTTATCCCAATTTGGAGGCTCCTTTAGATATGCTGTTTAATGATTCATCTCACCTACTGTCTTTTGTCTGCTTTTCCTTGAACTAGGAATATGCATAAAAGACAAATAAATGTTCACTATCTGAGAATACTTAAAACATACCAAGTTCTGACAATGCAGCAAGTTCTAATCCCCCTTCTTCTCTTACAGAGATTCCTTCAAACATTTCATAAAGTGGCAGAAAAATCTCGTCTTTTCCTTGTATTATTTTTGTGAAATTCTAATGAGAACCATAGAATCTTGCCTCTTTGAAATTATCTTTCAGTTCAGACCATAAAGTGACTTAAATATGGATTAATAACATTCATTCTAATCATGTTCATTAGTTGGATTATTTCAGATGATGTCAGAAGTCGTCCTGGAGGCAGTATCATAATTTGGAAGTAGTTTCAAAATGTGCTTAGCAGAACCACACCACACTTTGAGTTTCTAGTTCACATCTGTATCTAAAATCAATCTCATTAAAAAATCTTCATTGACATATGCCTAATTAGGGTCACGGGGGTTTCGTGGATAGTGGTGGGGCATTATTAGGAATTTGGCATTGATCAGAGTGTGTTATCAAATATTTGATGGGGAATTGAACATGAATATTTAAAATGTGTATTTGTTAGTGCTGAGTCTTCACTGCTCATCACTGCCAAACATGGAGAACTGGATTTGATCTTCAGAAGAAGAAGCTTTTATTCAAGCTATCAATAACTTGGGGTTGGGGGGCCACCCTGTTCCCCAGGCAGGGCAGAGGATTTTTAAAGGGGCAAGGGAAAAGGGGATAGATTGAAGTGTGTAAGAAAATTTTTTGTTTATTTGTTATTGCTTTTGGTTTTGGGGTTTTGGGGTTTATTTATTTATTTATTTACTTATTTATTTTGGAGGAAGGAGAGAGAGAAAGCAGGTCCAGAAGGCCTCAAGGAGCTATAGGAAAAGGGACTTGGAAAGAAAGAGAATGGTGATGTGCACCTAGGGTAGTTGCTTTGTGTCATTCATCGACATCAGTATATTGACTTTTGATCTGAATTCTTTGCTTGCTTTTTGTCCTTCCCACCAGCAATAAGATTCATTCTAAGCAAATTTCAAGAAAAAAGAGAAAAGCAGGGCTTGTTATTTTTGATAATCATTAATTTTGTAAGGTCTCCATATTGTGTTGTAAATTAGTTTCTTCAAGTGAAACATAAAATAACAAGAAGATGGAGGGTATAGCATTGAAATAAACATTGGAAAGCTATTGGTAATGCATAAAAGAGTTAATTCTCTTTGAACATGTCTTGAATTGTAGTTAAGATTATATTTCAATAAATGTAAGGGAATAGGACCTAGTGCAATTGCAAAAGGGGGTAACAAATGGAAATGAATTGCTTGGGTGCCTATATGATTTTTCTTGATCTGTGCCATCAAGGCAAGAGTGTCATCCAATTCCAGAGTGTTTCCTACTGTGCAGAGCTTGTGTGAAGGATGTTCAAAGCATATGGTCAAGAGGTACAATGTCCAGAGTAGAGCAGTGACCCAGATAGCTACAGGCTTCTGAGATCTCAAAACAAATATATCACCAGACACTGGGCTCATGGAAATGGTTTTAAAATCACTTGGAGTAAATTCACAAGCTGTTTGCTAAAAGGGCCCTAAGCACAGTTTGATCCTGACAGCGTTTATGGAAAGTGACAAATGAGAGTCTTAAATGGAGCAGTGTCTGAATAGATACTGCTCATTTAGAAAAAAAAAAAAAATCTTTTCTTTATCTGAAAGAGTTAAATAGAACTTTCTTACTTACCCATGACCCAACTTTACAAATTTTACTTCTCACACAAACTGTCTTCAATTATAATAGTGAATGGAGACAAGGGATGTTTTCCACCTCATATTCTATGCTGATAAACCTTAATGGGCCTATTTAAGAGAGAAAAAGGAAGAACTTGATTTTCAATATGCAGCTGAGAGTCACTAATATATAAATTAAATGTTTAGGATGTGCTTGAGTAAAGTAATGTTGCGACATTTACACATAAGTTTTATCATTTTCCCCAATGAGTCTAGAAAATATCAGTCCTTTTAATTTCCAGTTTGATCACATCTATCACCTTATTTATTTCTCATTTCTGAAAGCAGTATCTCTCTTGGAGTCCACCAGCTTCCTGCTCACTCTGAGAGAGCTCAAGGAAGCTCTTTGCTGGGGGCTTCCCTCTGTCTCTATTTAGAAAGGTCTTCTTCATTTTACTTATCTCCTTTTTGTTGAAGCATATATTCTACAATTCCTAAGAAAATGTACACAAGTAGTACATTTGTGAAGGCTTTCAAAGAAAACTTGAAGATGGCATAATTCTATTCACAAATTTGATTAAAGACAGATTTGTTTGAAGCTTTAAATGGAAAATTATTTTTCTTCAAACATTGCAGAATTTCTCCTTTGTATTCTTTCTTCGGGTATTGCTTGTGGAAAGTATCTTCAGTTCTGATATTCCGTTCTTTCTTAGATGTGACCTGTCTAGCTTCTCTGGAAAGTTTTAGAATGTCTTCTTTATCCTGGGTGTTCTGAAGTTTCAAGATGATACACCCCAGTGGAATCTTTTCATTTATTGGCTTGAATTCTGGCAAGTCATGTCTGACAAGTCTGGAGAAATGATCTTTATATTTTCCCCATAACTACCTTCTCTTCTTGTTCTGAAACCAAGTGTTGTCAAACGTCAAACTATCTGTTCTTTTCATATATATTATTATTATATGATATATAAACAATCCATTTTGTTAGCTTTTCCCAATGTATTTTGCTTATTCTATTGAATAGAAAATGATATGGGGCATAGATGGAACCTCGTTCCAGAAGCTCTGGAGCTGGCAGAGGAACAGGAAGGGATGTCAAGTGTGAGCCTCAAGTTTAATGAGTCACTCAGGCTGGACTTATTTTGGTGCAAGTGACACGGAAGCCTGGTACCAAGAGGGGCCGGCCATCTCCTTAGTTATAACCTGTTTCCTTCTCTCACCTTTCTGGTCCTTCCTTGTCCTACATGTTAGGTTGTTGAGTACAGTTCTCCAAAAGAAATTTCAGGACCAATCCAAAGGTTAATGTGGAAGAAAAGATTTATTGAAAAATGGAAACAAAAAGCACTCTCAAGAATGAGAACAGAACTTCCTCTTTGGAAGAAAGAGAAGAGAAAGCAGGTTGTGAGAAAATCCTGAACCTTCTGTAAGATGGATATTGGGGAACTATTTTGTAAATTAACTGTTGCTTTATCCTGCTACCTCATTTCTCTTTATTAAATTAATTTGCTTCTTTCTATCTGGCCTATCTCTTTCTGTGACTAACTTGTCCCTTCCTGTTTTTCAGTTTCAGCCTTCCATCTGTCCCTTACACTAATATATATTATATATATAATATATTATATACACACACATACATGTATATATGCATCACTAATATATTGATGTATATATATGTGTGTGTATATATATATGCATATGCATATATATTTATATATATGCTCATTGCTAAAAGTTGAATTATAATCTTTACCATACAATTGACCCCTCTTACCCCATTTTAATGAGATTTTGCTCTTTTTTCCAGGACATAATATCTTTCATCTCTCTTAAATTACTATATGTAGTAAATATATAGACAAGTCATTTATAGACATATATAAACATATATTATCAATGTCCTTTGTAACATACATTGTTTCAATTTGTGTCATATTTTATCTTTCATGCTCAAAATTTTGGTGATCATTTGTATGAGTGAAACATTAAAATTTTGATTCAGTGGAGGTAGCTTGTAGATTATTATTTCACTGTGATGTCAAGAACTAGAATTTTCCTACCAAGTATCTATAGAACTCTTCCCTGGCATTGTTTAATTTATCAGAAAAGAGTTCTTCAATCACTTGACTAACAAGAAAATGGCAATTCTGACAAGGGAGACTCCACCTCAGGCTCCTGTATGTAGTAAGACACCTGTATCTGCCCTCCATATCACAGCCACATTCTGCTTCCAAACTGTCTCTTTTTCTTTTCCCCATATCTATGCTTCCTGTTCCTTCAAGGATAGGGAATAATAGCTACCTTATCCATAAATAGGAGTGAGATGAAGACTTTTTTAAGCTCTGAGGACTGTGAACATTTCCCTGTTTCATCTTCCTTCTACTTTGCCTTTGAATGTAACTTGTACCTGTAACTCCTAAGCCTTTCTGGAAAATTTCAGGAAAATTAAATTGTCCTTTTTTCTTTTGGCTTAGGTTTGACCTTTCTGCTAAGTCATTTTTCCTTCCTCTAATATCTTCTAGCTTTTTACATTGTATTCCAGGGCTACAAATGTTTCCTTGTTTCATGGAAGATGGATTTTGCATTTCTTTTTGCTCCTCTTTAGTGACCCCACCAAAGAAGGGAGGAGGATATTTTAACTCTGCCTTCTATTTGGTTAAGTAGCAGGATTAAATAAGATATAAGAGTATTTTGATATTTGTTTTTATCCTCTACATATTTGATCCTGTAGGATTATGTCACCGGTGCTGGCACAGAACGTTAAAAAAAGAGCATTCTTGACCTTTCTTTTACACTGGGAACAAATGGATGAAGCTAATGACATACCTGTTTCTGTGTACTTTCAGATGTTGCTTTAACTAAGAAGTCTACCCACAAGCCTTTGCGATAAGATGTAAGGGGATTAATTCAATCTGGTCAGTACTGGAAAGTGGGAACGATAGACACAAAAAAACAGCAGGGTTCAAGAAAAATTAATTAGAATACAACATAACAGCAAGTCCCCCTTCCCTTCAAGCTTGAAGCAAATTTGGACTAGAATGAGTATGAACCTCTGCCCCAGGAGTTCCCTGCCCAGCTTCTCAAAAAGTCTGTACATCAGAAGTGTTGCCCCCATCCCTCCCTTTCCAAACAAGCCTATAAAATCTCCAAGACTTTGTGTGGGGTAGAAAAAATTTTGAAGCATGAGCTCCTTCCTCAGTGTATGGCTAAAGAATTACATTTTATTTTTGTTACCATACATTTGTGGATCTTGATCATTTTCAGTCAGTGAGATAAAGAACATAGAAATGCATAAATTTTGGTATTAATTGCTCATATTTCTTTGTGAATGATGAAATTATGTTCAAAGACCAATTCATGAATTTCCTTTACATTAATATGTGTCCTGCATTGGTCTATTCATCTAAGTCTTAGCTTCGACATGTTTCACTATGTGTACAAATTATATGTAATAGATGATATATGCACATTTGCATATACACACATATGTACACATTTATTTTATTTTGAATTATATCTTTCTGCCATAAAATGAAACCAATTATTCTCTGGTTCTCTGGGAGAAAGCAGATAAATGAAAACATGGAGGAAGAAAAGAAGGAAAGAGCGAAAAAATGGAAAGAAAAAAGGAAACCAACAAGAAAAATTTGACATTCTCGCCTATAAATTGGGGATAATAAAGTAACTTTTAGAGCCTCTTAGTCGATATATAGTATTGACACAGAAGATTGGATGGTTTCTTTGAAAAGACTGAGCAAGAAGGAAACCTGGGTTCAAGCCCTTGGATTTCCTAGTCTCCAGGAGAAAGAACTCAAAGAGAGTCAGAAATGGGCACAAGAACAGAAGTTTATTCACACTCAGGAGTGGGTGTGGACACAATCCAGAATTATTTGCCAAGGGAGATTTTACTCTCAAAGCCCAAGCATCTCAAATGGTGTATGAACTATGTCCACGAGGAATGTTAGAGTATAAAAAAGAACTTATTTGTAAGGCAAGAAAAAGTGCACAAGCAAGAAATTTGTATAGGTATGTGGGCATGTGCCAAGGAAGACATACACACCCATGTGCACACACACACACACACACACACACACACACACACACACACCCCAGAGTCTAGAGACTGGCAGCTTTATGAAAGACAATTTTATAAAATTGTTAGGAGTGATTGCTTTCATCAGACAGATTAATAATCAAGAGATCCCTGTGAAAAGGGTGAGATTTTCCTGGCAGAGGAGAAGTCTTTCCTTCTTATAGGAGACTGTGTGAATGTGGGTTAATTTGCCTACAACTGGCTAACCTACCTCACTTTGACATGTAAAAATCTGGTACTTTGGGTGCAGTCAGTGGGGCAGTGGTTGATTCCACCCTCAACGACCCAAGTTTGCATTCAGGGACAAGGGGGTGTGGGAGGGCGTAGCCAGCCAACCTAAAATACTAAAAATAATAAAATAAAATAAACTGGTACTCTGTAGGCACTTAATAAACATAATTCTTACTGCTTCCCACCTCGAATACTTTTCCTCTCCACTGATGAGTTACAACTCAATGAAAATTTAATAGCAATAGCATGATTTATAACAAGAGTAAAAATAAAAACAACAGTAATAATGGTTGATGCTACTTTTCGATTCCTACCATGTGTCAGAAATTCTACTGAGATTTTCACATAAATTATTTCTAGGACTAAAGGATATAAAAGGTGAAAGCCCTTGTCAGCATAACTGACTTAATATTTGCTCGAAAATGTTTTTCTTTCAAGGATTTATTGATTTTCTTTTAAATTTTTCTTGTCTTTCTCTGAACCTTTTCTGCCTTTCATTTGCGGTTTGATAGTATCCCAAGCAGGTACCTAACTTGAGATATTTCTGAGCAGTGTTGCTTTTTTATCTATGTATTTACATTCATTGGACATTTTACTTGACTATTCTCCTTCTCATTAGATTTCATGGGCCCTGGTGATTGAGACCAAACTTCTGGGCTTAGCCCTACCACAGCTCTCAGTGAAGACAAATCATGTTTTAAGTTGATGTTGCAACTTAGTTGGAAATATGTGCCTTTTAATCAGGGAGTTCAGCTTAGTATTAAGAGCATTGTAGTTTATCTATTTACTGGTCTTTCAAAGATGGCATATATTTGTTTTTCACTCAGCCCATGTACGTCTGGCCATTTAATTTGAAAAGTTTGGTTGTTGTAAGATTGTATTATGTGAATTTCAGTAATAATCACCACAGTAATTTATTTCAGTTCTTTATTTAGACTCCTCTATAAAGGCTTTTCAATGTCACAGTTTCTCTGGATGCTTAATGTTAACTTTTAAGTGTCTTCTGCTAGAACTTTTCTAATTATGTTAAGATGCATATTCATCTTTGTTCTTTTCAAATACAACCAATCAGAAATCCAAAGTGAATAATAACTGCTCATTTTTCCACTTTCAACAATTTTTTATATTCACTGATATTTATCACAATTTTCCAAAAGATAATATGCTCCAAAAATCTGACATTTTTCTTGATAACAATCATACTTAATTTTTTCAATTCTGAATACCAAAAGTCTGTTCATGAAATGAGCTAATAATTACTTGGAATAGAATTGAAAACAATGAAAGTTCCCATGGGTTCACTTTCCTTCGACACGTTTATGTTATTTCATACAGACTTGCTCATGGGAAGATGAATGAAACTGACAATCTAAATGACAAGAGAGCTGATAACTGGATTTTAAATGTTCATCTCTTCACAGTGATGTCAATTGAGGGAACTATTAACATCTGAGAGAACGATATAAATAGCTTCTTAACTCCTGATTAAAAAACAAAAAGAGTATAATGGGGTCAGATCTGGCAGGAATGATTTAGAGAATATTTATGACAATGCTCATCTGAAGTAAAAAAAATTAGGAATGGTTTTTAAAAAATGAAAATCAACATTGAAATTTGTTTCTGAGATTGTTTTTACTATACTCTAGGGTTAATCTTCTATGAGTTATCTTTGAACTTGAATTTTAGGTAGCCTGTGTACTAGTATTTAGAAATAAAAAGAAATATATAATATATTTAATTATGTATATACACAAATTATATTTCATGTTCTGATTTCAGATGATAAGTTTTCCACAATGTTTTCTTTTCCATATTTATGTTGCTGCTATTGCGATGATTATAATTTAGTGAGATACACTGACTTTGGGTATATTTAAAAACCTTTTAGCAACTTTTCCTTAAAAACTCAAATTCGTGATAATTTTCCAAATAGAGCTATTTCATTCATCTTTTAATTTGCATTGTCTCATGATGAGACATTATATTTTTATGAACAAAAAAGAAGAAAACCATAGTCATAAATTCTCTGATTATGTGTATAAGTTATCAAAAACTGGTTGAGACATCAGTAACTATACTGTGTGTACTGAGAGACCAACATGTCTGCCTTTGTCTGCTGGCCAGCAGAGGCAACTTCATACACTTCTGTGCCAGGTCTTACCACACAAGGGATTTCTGAACTGAAAGGGAAATTTTCTTTTATGGGTTGCTTTTCCACTTACATGTATTTATTCATTTATTTTTCTTCTAGTGTCTATTTTTTTAAAAAATATTTTTATAGAAGGAACATTGCAGCATAACATATTAATTTAAGTTGCCTCATCATAAATCACATCATTAAGTTTACCTGACCTCTCCAGTTTTTACTTAATTACATAATTGATCCCTTTTACTAATTTTCCACCCTTCTTCTTTTCCTCCTTATAGCCAGTAATTTCATTTTATTGACTAAAGGTCTAATTTTGTTTGATTCGGTTCATTGGTTAGTTTCTCTTTCTACTTCCTATGAGTGAAATTATTTGATGTGTGCCTTTGTCCTTATGACTTATTACAATAAGTATAATTCCATCTAGTTTCATCCATGTTGTTGAAAATGGTAGAATTTCATTTTTGAAAGCTGAGTAATGCTTCATTATGCATATATAGCATATCTTCTTAGTCCACTTATCTTTTGGTGTACACAAGTTATTTCCAATTCTTGGTTATTGTAAATAATGCTGCAATGAACATGAGGGTGCATTTATATCTTTCAATTTGTTTTATTGTGTTTTAAGGCAAGTATCTAGAAGTGGGATGATAGGATCATGTAGAATTTCTATTCTCACTTTTTGAGAACTCTCCATACTGCTTTCCATAATGATTGCCCCAATTTATACTCCCACCAACAGTGTATAAAATTTCCCTTTCTCCATATCCTTGCCAACATTTGTTTCCAGTCTTTTGTAGAATAGCCATTCTCACAGGTGTGGAATGATATCTCACTGTTGTTTTGATTTGGATTTCCCTAATAAAAAGAGAGGAGGAATATCTTTTCATATTTTTATTGGTCATCTGTATGTTTTCTTTGAAGGAATGTCTGTTTAGATATTCTTCCCATTTTTTAATTGTATTGTTTGCTTTTCTGTTGTTGAGTTCTTTATATATTTTGGATATTAAACCGTAGCAGAGGTATGATGTACAAATAACTTCTCCCATTCAGTAGGGTGTCTTTTAGTTTTGATGCTTCTTTTTACTGTGCAGATCTTTTTAGTTTGATGTAGTTCCATTTGCTTATTACAGATTTTATTTCCCTGGACCTGGAAATCAAGTTCCCAAAGACATCTTTAAGACCATTGTCAAGGAATATTTCACATGTACTATTTTTTATGTATTTTATGATTTCAGGTCTTACATAAAAGTCTTCAATCAACTTTGAATGAATTTTTGTGTTTAGAATTGGGTAGTGATCTAGTTTCAGCCTTTTGCATTTGGTTGTCCAGTTTCTCCTACATTTTAACTGAAAAACCTTTGAATTTTTTTTTTTTTTTTTTTTTTTTTTTAGGTTCAAATTTATGTCTAGTAGTTGACTGATGCTTTGGAACCAGACTCTGTTTTTAAATTGTGAAAATTTCAAGTGCTAACTCTTCTGAGATTTTGATACACTATGTAAGGATTTGGTGTGAGATCAGATTACCAATAGGGTACCTATGAGATAGAAGCTAAGGGGTGTGTGTGTGTGTGTGTGTATCTATAGAACGATATATGTTAATGCTTATATAATACTAAAATTAATTTGATTCAGTCTATAATAGATTATTTTGTAGAGAAGACCAAATTGATTTTAAAAAAGTGCCCTATTGAATTATTATAGAAACATGATTACATTTACACAGAAAGCAAATGTACACATGCCCACATATACCATTTTCTCATAGACAGACACCTAAGTTTTGTGAATATTTCCCATTTGTAAATATATTTCCAACAGGGTATTAAATCACATCTTTAATATTTTGACAGGACTGTTAACATTTGATAAAATGAATCTCAAAGATTAGCATCCTGATTTACAACTCCCTCGACTCTTACAGTATCTTGAGCTAAATGAGATGAAATAAATAAATGGAACACTGGTTAAAAGAAAATCTCTTCTCATTTAGAAATAAGAATGGAATGCATACCAATGCAAAGACACTCTAAGTCAGAAAACGTAAAAAAAATTAATTCGGAAGAACATCAAACTGAATCATTCCAAAAGGCATTAAGGTCTTATGAATAAAATAAAACAAGGTCTTATAGTGGTAATCAGAAATTCTGGACTCAACTCCTTGTTCTGCTGCTGAAATTGTACCATCATACCTCATTCAGCACACTCTAATTGTCCACCGCTTTCAGGAAGTGATGGTATAACACAGTAGGTAAGATGATGAACTCTGGAGTCAAGTTGTAGTTGAATTCTGGTTCGCCCCTGTGAAAGACACTTTACCTCCCTGGTGACTCAATTATTTTTCTGGGGATAATAAATGTACCTTCTGTATCTGTTGAACTTATTAAATGAGTTCATAAGTATAAGGTTCTTAGAACAGTTCATATACACACTATATGCATATTTGTTCCTTTTAATGCAGAATAAGAAAACATTTACTTAGGAGTCAAAGCAGAAGATTAGAGATGTACACACGTGAAACAGGAATAATGTATATTAAGTAAGATATTTGTATCTATTCTTTTTTTTACTGCTACATAATTCATTACACTTTATGTAAATGTCGTCACCATTTTAACACAGTCCAGATGATTTCACCAGGGTTTAGTCTTTTGTCTAATCAATGCCCTGAATTCTCAAAGTGGGCACTGCTTCAGGTCTAACCAATAAATATGTTCTATTCCATTAGCCATAGCATTTAACTCAAATGACCATACAAACTAATGTGCATCGAGATAAAATACTGCAATTTTTGCTGATCCAATTGATTGGAAAGCTCTCTATTGGTAGGAATCCTTACTTTTAATTATGGATGTGAACTTAGAAGTGCCAGAAGCCACAATAGAGAAAATGTTTACATGAGAATGAATGAAATCAGAACAGAGCAGTGCCAAAATATGTAGGAGAAGATGAGAGGGAAACAGATAGGTTTTAAACTATCAAATGAGACCCGATATACAGCTGTACTTGCAGTCAACATGTGTCTCAGATTTTAACCTGCGAGAGTCAATATATCCTCATTTTAAACAAATGTGAGTTGAGTGCCTTCCTTTTGCTCACGGGAGGCCTTCTTACTATGTACGAGTTAATAATGACTATAAGCGATGTGCAAATAGAATGTTATTGCTATTCTAAACAATATTGTTTCATCCAGAGGCATTGAGCCTGAATAATATTAAAGCTTTGAAATCCCTAGGCTTTTAGAATTTCATTAGATATAAAGCTTTATATAGGGCAACAAAAAACCTATGGGTACTTATTCTCTACTTATTCTCTCCTACACTTTGTTCAGAAAGCTCTGACTAGGTTCCACTCAAATTGATATTTTTGCACATATGTTTCCCACCATGAGAATGTCGGCATCTGGCGAGTGCAGAGAATGTCATGTCCATACTGGAAAACTTAGTATCTAATGCAGTACCTGAGCCATAGCAGGACGCCATATTGACTAAGTTCCTGGATAAGACAATAAAATATGAATAAAGGGTGGTAATGTCCCTCAATAAATGGAGTTACCCTTTTTAGATGAAGTCAGAGTTAAGGTATATCAGGTTTCTGTGGCTGCCATAAACAAAATAGTATAGTCTGGGTCACTTAAATTTATTTCCTCAGAGTTCTGGAGGCTAGGTGTCCAAGATTAAGGTGCTGGCAGTGTTGGCTCTTCTAAAGACTTTCTCTGTCTTGTAAATGGCTGTTTTCTCTTTCTATCTTAGTATGATCTTTCCTCTGTACATGTAAAATTCTGTTCCCAAATTCTCAGTTATCTTATATTTGGGCTTCCCCAAATGATCACATTTTGACTTAATTGCTTCTTTAAAGATCTTATCTCCAAATACAGTTAAATTCTGGGCATTAGTGCTTCAATACATGAGTTTTGGAGGGATACTATTTTGTTCATACCACCAAGACATTTTACAAAATGATCATTTACCTTGATTGAGTCCTAAGTCTATATCTAACAACAAATATGACATCATTTTGGTGAATTTTTTTCTCTATTCAGCTGCTCCTCAGCTGTGAGGTATTTATTCTTCTCAGACTATCTCCAACTGAGACTTTCTTCAGGTCAGCCTCCTTTGTTGTCTTAGAAAGAATGGTCTAGCATTCATTTCCTTCTAGTCTTATTGTCAGGAGCTCCATTTTGAGACTGGGTAGATGAGGAGGCGGCAAGCTTTGAAAATTTAGATGTAAGAGAAGGGGGGCATCTGTTCAACACAATCTGATCTTAGAATGTGCTATCTACAAAACAATTAATGAACCCTCTATCTATAATACATCGTCTGCAAATAATTAAAGAAAAAGCCTGTTTTTTCTTGCACTTTCCAGAATCTATTTACCTTGTTCTAGTTAGGTCTGAGGGAGGAGTGTGGCAAATTAAAGAAATTTGGGGGTTTTCAATTAAAGACGGCATAAAGAAAGATAAAAATTAAGTTTTGGTTATGAAACACCATTGGTTTATTTATGGTCTTCTCTCCAGGGCCAAATCCTCTCATCCAATACTTTAAACTGCATGTGTGAATTGTGTAGGAAGGAGCACCATTAAATGGCAGGTCTGTCTAACAGAAGAAAATTGTGCAAACATGATGGTCTAGTTACTCATTAAGACTTTACTTTGGGACAACAGATCACTAAAAAATTCAGACCACAAAAGGTTTAATACTCTTGCTTTGAGTGAGCTTTGCTGATAATTGCTTTTTAATGATGATGCTAATATACGAAGGTATATAGACTTCGTTTTAGTAAAAACATGCATAAACAAATATTATAAGGAAGCTACAATCAAGGATATCATTGTCTTGTGGAGTAGTTTGTAATCATCTTTGCCATTCGATTTTTTTTGACCTACCAGGTACACCGTCAGTACTTAAAAATATTCATGCTATTTGTTGCCATGATAAAGGCTGACACAGGCCAGTGAGTATCCCCATCCATGAAGGAAATCTTACTCTAACTGGAGGGCAGAACATTCAGAGAGATAGGGCAACATATCTTAAAAATGTTAGAGGCTAATAATGGGGTTGAGACATTTCAGTACTGATCACATTCATAAGTAGAATTTTATAAGATGTCATTGCTTTAAAAGTTTAAGCATTTTCTGGAGGGTTTCAGAGTCCCTTTAAGTTATGATTACTTGTTTTCATCCTACAAGAAGAGCAACAGAAATAATGACAATATTAACAATAATAATAATTGCTGACAATTATTGAAGGTTTACTGGGAGGGGCACTAATTTAAGCCCTTCCTATGAATCAGCTCATTTCAACCTTACAAATAAGCCTAAGAGTAAGTATTTTTTTATTGTCACTTTCTGGATAAAGAAACTAAACTGAGATGTAGTTGAAGTAAAATAATTGACCCAAGGTCATACAGGCAACAATTTGCAAAGCTTATTTTCTTGCTTAAATATTCTGACTCAGGAGCTGGCAATCTTAATACTTAACTGTAAGCTGTCAGGTCAATTAAAACAGTTATTTTAAACAATGTTCAGTTTAATTTAGGCAGCTAGTAGTAAACAGGTGCTATGAAAGACCTTTTGACTTTCCCATGTTCTTTTAAATCCAGGTTTGTTCAGAGGGGAAATCATCATGCATTCCTTAGTATGCAGGGCAGGGCCCCAGTTAATAACTGGTTTCTTTCAATATGCTGGAGGGTTTGAAGCACCTGGACTCCATTCAAACCATTAATAGCCTACAACTTTAGCAATCCCTGGTGAGCTATGATTAACCTTTTCATACGATTTCACATATAAGATAAGACAGCAACTGCGGGAAAGTCATTAAGTGAAGTAATAAGTTATGGCAACAGGAAAGATTCATCAACTTTCCGAATAAATTATTTTTCAAGTAGTCATCATTTCCCTGAAAGATAGCTTGAAGCCCTACACGTCATTAGTGACTCAGCAGTTAGCTCTTCAGCTGCATGAAGAGGAGAGAAATAATCTCTAGTTTTCCTTTCTGTTAGGACATCCATATTTTTAGCGAGCATTCTTTCTGGAATTAATGTACTGATGCTTTGGTAATTGGATAGATGTATGCATTTACCGATACCTGATATCTTCCTTGGGGCAAGAAACTACAAGACCAGTTCTTCCTCAGGGAAATAATATTTCAATGTGTACATGATTTTTATCTATTTGCCTATTTTTCTATGAAAATATAAGTCTACATATAAAAAACTTATTTTAAAGAATTACTTTAAATCTCTCTCTAAAATATCTTGAAATTTAATATAGAGACAAAGAATAAATAAGTATACAAATGAAAGAACAGTAGTTTTGCCCTGACACAACATTTAGACTGGAAATAATATTTTGAAAAAAAAACAAACAAAAGCATGGACTAAAACTCAGGGTATTATGGTTTCACTGACAATTCCTTTTGGATTCTATCCCTTTAGATGTGTTTTAAATGTTTTCTTCCTTTCGTTTCCAATTGTTGTCTGCTTTTTAGCCATGCAACAGACTTAAGTGTGTACCCCCAACTCTCAAAAAAATTTTATGTTCAAATTCTAATTCGTGTTGTGCGAATATTAGGAAGATGGTGGTATTCTGGGAGGTGATTAAATTACAAGATGGAGTCCTCGTGAATGGAATTAGAGCCCTCATAAAAGAGACCTCAAAGAGCAATCTCATCTCTTTTGTCCTGTGAGGCCCCAGCAAGAAGACAACTTCTATGAGCCAAGAAATGGGGCTCTTACCAGGTACCGAATCCACTGGCTACCTGACCTTGTCTTCCCTGACTCCAGAACTCTGAGAACTACTTTGTTGTTTGTAAACTACTCAGTCTATGATGTTCTGTGTTTGCAGCCTTAACAAAGAAAGATGGACGGAAACAGACCAAATGCAAAACAACATGATTTTGTTTACTTCTGAACCCAACCCCATGCCCAAAGCATTGTCTTGTGACCTGTGTGGCCATTGTCAGTGACACCTAGTGTTCTGTGGGTTCACTTTCTTTTTCCTCTCAATTGTCTTTCGGTTTCTGTATTTCAACAGTAGAGGTAACACTAAGAAAGTCATCTAAAGAGATCAAATACTGTCTTATCTTACTGTCCAAATCTGAATGAATCCTCTTGGATAAAACCAAAAGGCAGAATTTGTGTTCATTTGAAATGTACATTATTCAATTCTACAGCAAGTTATTCGGCAGCATACCTTCTGAGTAACTTTGTGCTTTCTGTTTAAGCATCCCATTGTTAAAACATTCCTTATGAAATCTGTACAGTGTTCCTTTCATTCAACAATTCTGCTGATGCTGGGATTGTCAGACTTACAGATATAGTTGGCCCTTTGTTTGAAAGGTTCAAGGCAAATGTCACTTCTTGGAATTCATGTGGTCTTCATTTCAGCAACAGGGGATTAACAATAGGGAGTAACAATGCAATGTGCCTTATCAGTAGAAGGATATTTGTGGATATCTCAGCTAAGTGTCTGTGATTTATTGCAAAGATGGGAGCTCCCCAGGAGCTCAAGTCACTGTATTTCTTTTTATAGCATAAGGAAGATTTGCCTGCACATATATCCCTCAGCTCATGATTGACAGACAACACATTTTTAATATGGATCTGCAGACACATAAATCTGAAACCTAAGCAATAGCAAGTACATATGTAAAAACAACACACAAACTGTAGAAAAGTCAGTGGAAGCTGGATAAGAAAAACATCTCCTATTAAAAAAATGCCCTCAATAAAATACCTCTCCATGAGTCTTAGTGTTCACCTTGAAAGCTAATTCTTGAATTTCTTCTTTCTTACAAGATACCTTGTTTGTTTCTGTGCTACACAAAAGGTTTGGCCTTAAGCTTCTGGCTCAAGGTCATTTCCATGTTGCTTGAATGCTCTTGTCCTGCTTCCTAGACACTCAAGGGTTCATTAAAAGAAGTATGTGCAGCAAAGCACTAAAGTGAAGAGGTGGAAGAGATCATGCAACATTTTAAAAAACAATTCATCATTCACAGTGGCATCTAACCAGATATTAACTGTCCTGCAGGAAAGAATAAAGCTGTTCCTAAGTCAAAATATTGAGTCTCATGCTGGGTTATGATGTTATGCATTATTTATCTAAGTGGTGTCTAGAAATGAAATAATTGTTTGCAGGATTCCACTACCACATACAGTCTAGTGGTTCTGACTCATTCCTCTGACTCATCAGCCTCATACTGTTCCCTTTGAATAAATTAGGCAGAGTGGCAGGATATTGGCCATTAAAACAATTTTGTGGGGTGAACTTTCCAATTAGTACTAAATGAAATTTCTGATTTTTGAAATTAGTTTTTTGTAATCTAATCAATGAACCACTATGCCTTAATGAGCTCACCACGAATATATATATGAAAAAATATATAAAATAATATGCAATACTGAATAATGAGGCATTATGGAAATTTTTGATTCAAAATTTAGAATTTTAGGTTAAAAGGTACAATTAAAAACTGTTATATGCGTAAGAATCAAATGGAATAGCAGTCTTGATTTTAAAACATAAGGAAGACAAAATGGAAAGGATATCAATTATCCACTCAGACTCAAGATGCTGTAACTTAAAAAGTTTCCGAAGATACTGAAAATGATTCCATTTCATCCTTAAGAAAGATGCACTCTCCTTTCATCCTATCTCATAATCTTTCCATTTGAAATAAAATGAGTGGGTTAAAGCTTTATCCAGAAAGAGGAAAACTTACACATTTAAATTCTTTTCATTTTTAAGAAAGATGTTTTGCTAACATCTTTATATATTTTCTTCCTATCCTCAGTTTGCATATATGGAAAAATAATACACATTTTAGGATATTTATTCATTCAGCATAATTGCTGTGTTTCAAGCAGTACTTCAACACTTGAGACATATCTGATAAAAAAAGACAAAAAATCTCTGCCCAGTGAAGCTTGCATGATTTTGCTTTACCTTAAATGGATCATGATAGAGAATTAAGACAAGGTAAATTTGTATCCTTCACCAAACTTGTGTTAGGTGAACTAATGGGTACTTGAAATTCATGCCAGTCAATATTTAGGGAAATCAGAAAAATTTACTACCTCTTATACAACACAGGTGCATATATAAATATATGTGTACATATACATGTATCATATATGTCGATTTGCTTAATTAACTTAGGGCTGTGGAAAAAAAATAATTATTTAAATCTTTGAAAAAGATACATTTTACACTAGAAAAACACTATGCAGATTAAAAACTATTAACAGAATATAAAAACTATATTACATATACTTCTCTTACTAGTTAGTATTTATTTCATTAAATAGTATCTGAAAAATATCACTACCACACCTTCTCCTAGGATCTGCCGCAATGAGATGATACATTTTTGACTGACTTGCATATTCAAATCCTGTTTTCTCATCAATTGTTTCAAGTTCTTTGCCCACTAAAATAAATGTTGCAAAATGCTATTTTTTTTTCCTAGAGAATTATAAATCTAGAAATAGAAAATGTAGGAAATTATAACTGAATATATTTAAAAATTATGTATACAGTCATTCATATGCTGAGGATGATTAAACCCTGGGTATGTGTTTGATAGTTACCCTTGGCTGCAGAAGTCATTGGTAATTTTTTTTTTAATTTTACAAATCTCATATAATTTCTCTTTATACCCAGAAAATGAAAGTTTCATTGAATTAGGTGTGTGCTAAGATCCTTAGCAGAAACTTCTCTTCAGGTAGAGAAATTTACCACTATCTGATCTTTCACAGGTTTATTTCAATTATCTGTGGAGACTATGCAGCCTATGAGAAATCTACCATACTTAGGTATAATACATTATAAAATTAATATTAGTTTTGGGTCCAGTTATAAATCACTGAAGAGCGTGTGGGTGGTTCATTCCCTCCTTTATATGGAGGGAATTGTTTTACTAAGAGGAATTTTTTTCATCATTGTGTTTTGATGGGTGATATGCTACTTTCTAATCTCTGCCTTAACTATGTGGCCACGAGCAAGCCATTTAGTCCCTTTGAGCCTGTTTCCTCATTAATAAAATGTGGACAAATAATCCCAGATTTGCAGAGCTGCATAAAGACTCATTAAAATTTTGTTGCATGTATAGTCAAGTTTTGTTGGCATCTAAAATCTTCCTTCTCTAAAGGAAATAGGGAAATACAAGGGCAAGAAGTCATTTCCCAAACTACTGTTAGAAAAGCTGATGAGCTGATTCCTCAGCAAGGCAACTAAAGGATGGCGATATTTGCTTTAATTCTATACTACCTGAAGTGCCAGAATTACTCCCAGGAACAGGGGAGTGGAGGGGGATCCATGGGAGATTAAGAAACTCAGAGAGAGAGATAGAAAGGGTGGGTCAGGGGATCAACAATCTTGTGGATTGAGAGCCCTGAATACCCTTCCTTCCACCTGTTTATTGAGTTAATACACAGAATTACTTCAAGCAGCTTATGCAAACAAGTTTATTGTTATATTGGATTTGGTTATGCAGCCTTTTATTCTCTAATTACATAACTGTATCTCTTGTTTTGGGTGGTGAACAGTTATAGGAACATTGCCTGAATGCTTTCCCACAGAGGTCTTTGCCTGATGCTCCTGTCCTGGTGTTCTTTGATGTTCTGCCAACTCCCACTTTGTCCTTGCTCTACTTTCTGTCCCCAACACTCTAGTATATTTATGGCATGAGGTCCTCACCTTCAGGAAACAGAAGAATCTGAATCTGAGGTTAGTACTATCCTAATCTTTTAGAATAAACAGCATTTTTATGACCCAGTGTTACCATAAATTCAAGACTAAAGTTCTTGGCTTATAAATTCATGGAGATATACTGACAGAATGCTCTGTATTAGTTTTCTCTTGCATCATAATAGCTGACCACGAGTTTAATGGCTTAAAATAATTGGTATTAATTATCTCATCTTTTCCATGAGTTAGGTACCATTTCGCTGACATCTCTGTGAATTTCAAAGTCTGACGAAGCCGCAGTCAAGGTACCACTAGGGACTATAGTTTCATTGGGAGTTTGATTCCTCTTCTGAATTCATGTGATTGTTGGTAGAATTCAATTCCTTGTGATGATAACACTGAAAGCCTCAGATCCTGGAGGCTACCCCTCTCACAGAAAGTTTCCACCCTGGTTGTTTGCTTCTCTCTGGAGGCCAGCAAGAGAATCTCTGATACTTGATACCTTCTTTAAAGGCTCACTTGATTAAGAAAAACCCACTTCAAATAATATCCCTCTGCTGAATTCAGTCAACTGATTTAAAACCTTAGTTAGATTTCAAAATTCCCTTGAGCTTTGGCATATAATTAGAGTTGCTAGCTAACAGAAACAATACCTTGTTAATTTTATTTTTGGATAAATAACAATGTCTGTGTATCTCAATACATCTTACCTTATAAAATTTCTAGACCATGGTTTCTCAACACATTTGTTACTGACCTTCTGGGATAACTTATAGGCTCTCAATTTCTTCCCATTATTCCAGTGCATGGATCAATAAGTCAGGACCAAATCTAGTGTTGTTTGTTTGTTCATTAGACCAGATTTATTGCTAATTTTTTTTTACTCATTTAACTAAGGCCTGCTCCCTCTAGTTACCATTGGCCCTGTTTGTTCTTATTTTAGAATCACCCTAATTATTCATTTAGTTCATCTCTTGGCCCAGTAGTCATTTGAGTTATGATTCCCTCACCCATGTCTTTCTTTCACTTGCCATGTTATATAGATCTTATATAGATCAGACACCCTGAACTGCATGTTAACAGTCCTCTAAATGTTGAGCTTCTTCTTTCTTTCAAAACTGGTTTCAAAAACTTTGTATCTCTCTAGCCTATGCATTGTTGTGGAGAGTGGTGAGGAGTCTAACCAAACCATTTTTATTTTGCCCGTTACTCCCTTGAGAAAAATCCAACCCTGATGCTCTTGATTTTCCAATTTGCAACTTTAAAATCAGTTCTTTTTTTGACCCTATATTCCCTTTTGATTTTCTGAAAGTGAGGAAGATTTTCTATTTTCATCTTTGAATTAATCCTCTGTGCTCTCTTTTTGCTCTAATATGGTTTGAGGATTAGAAGAAATACCTTTCAAGTCCTGCCTTTAAAATATCTGGCACAAATCTAAATTCTCCCAATGGAGCTTAATTAGTCTTAACTTCAGATTTTGCTCTGAAAATGTATATATTTGTCTGGGAGAAGAAATTCTTTATGGCTTATGCTTCCATAATACCACTACACAGTTGGGCAGTTATCACTTTGTCACGTATCCTATGTCTTTTATATATCTATCTCCATTCCTAATCTTTAATCAATTCCAAAACAAGGACATGGTCTTATTTATGTTTTTACCTCCAGCATACAATGCTTGCTACAAAGTTAGATTTGATGCATCGCTGTGGAAGAAAAAAGTTGACCCTATTTCCTTGAGACAAAATGGGATATTGGGATGACAAAAACAGGTTGGGGTTACGCGCTGGCAACTAAGATGAAGGGAGGAGGTCCAAGCAGGAGCAGAGCAGCCAGGCTAGCAACAAGTAAGTACTATGTGATGGCAACCTTAGTTTAAAACCAAATTGGGTGTCCCTATAAGTTCTGCTCTAAATGTCCTGCCTAAAACACATGCTGCTTTAACCATCCCAGTGTCAGAAATTCCCAATAACCCCCATAGTGCCAGAGATAACCCCATAGTAAATACCTTTGGCTAGACCAAGCTGGGTGTTCTGCTCCCTTTGAAGAAACAGGTGAAATGGGGTGGTGGAAATCCTCTTCTCACAACCCTGTTTCCTCACGTGATGGGAACAGCAGTGGCATCCACAACCCAGTGTAGTCAACACTGGCAAGAGCCATCTTTCACACAGAGCAAAAGGGGAAAGTGCTGTTGGCCCCCCTCAACAGACTGGTTCTGAGGCAACTCAACTCTTTTGCTATGTTTTAAAGATGCCCCCAGTTTATTAAAAAATAAGACAAATTTGATATTTATGAAGATGATGGGATGGTCAGGAAATAATAAAAAAAAATTGGTGCTGTCCTGTTTAAAATATGGTCAGCCTAAGAAGAAATAAATGAAATTGTTTTAAATTCTTATGCCAATGTAAATTTTTCCTTACATATTTATTTGAGTCAGAGTATTGTTGGTAGTATTTAAATGACTATATACATGTATATATATATGAATGTGTTACATATAATAAACATGAATTTAATATCTACTATGTATATGTAAAACTTGATAGATCAAAATTTGGGTTGGGAATATATATGAGTAATAAAATAGTATTTTATTATTAATAAAATGGAAATAAATTATTAATAAGAAGAATTACATTGTTATTTTAACTTTTCCTAAGTCATGTTATGCTCTAATGATTGGTAAAATCTACACAGCTGTAAATCCTATTACCAATTGTTTTTATGTACTTTATGAGAAAGGAATGGCTTTCATATTATAAAGTGCTAAAAAAATTAAAAAGAGCAATATTTTATGATGGATATTGAATTTTAGTACCTATAGAATTTTAATTTCATTGATAAAATTCTTGCATGCTCTTCCTCTCTTTTTCTACAAGAATTTACATGACTCTCTAAGTTTACTCTTGGCTTAAACCCTAAAATATTTACCTTCTAGTCCTTTAGATAAAAAGTTTACTGACCCCTACTCTACATGGGTGACATTTTAAAGATACAAAATATTGGACCACTTTGATACCATTAGTGCAGGGTTGAACTGGAAATTTAACTCAGGTTGAGTGATGTGAAATCCTTTCTTTTAGCGTCAGTCCTCACTGACAGAAGCAACAGGGTTTTACTGTTCTTATACTTGATTTTCCATTACCTACAGAGAAAACAGCTCCTCTAGTCTCCCCTTGTATCCGTGGAAACTTTCTTTAAAGTCGTGATGCCACTTTCTGTGGCCTTCATTTTCTGAATGAATGCCAGATAGGATGCTTCACCCTTGCCAGCTCACCCTCTGGGCTCCTGCTCTTGGCTTCAAAGTGGCAGGAGGGAAAGTGCTGAGCAGGAGGGTTGAACAGTTGCTCTTGAAGCTTCAGATCTTGAAGCCGCAGTTTTACACAAGTGTGCCTCAGAACTTCTTGACTGTCAACTATCAAGTTCTGCAGCTGTCTCTGTCAAATTTGTCTAGATTCTCATAAATTCTTGGGGAGGTGGATTTTGTGTGACACCCACACACATTTTTTTCACTCAAACTGTCACTGTTTCCTTTGAGCTAAAGGCAGGTGAACTCTTGCTGAGTTCCAGGAACTTCTATTTCTCTTCAAAAGCCATCATCATGGAGATTGAGGTTAACCATCACTCCCTGTCTCTGTGTTTAACTCTAAAAGTGACTGCTTATCAAGAGCTGGATCTAGAGACTCCAGATCTCTCCCCCAGAGCTTGTAATACTCCCAAATAAGCTACATTTGTTAATGATACATAGGAATTACTCAAAATATGTATGTAGACTGCACATGTGAGATCATCCTGCTATTAAACAAGGGCTCATAATGACAAATAATCTACTCAGATGATCTTTAATGAATAGGCAAAAACATCTAATAAATAAAATATTTAACTATGAGAACACAAATTTTATTACTAAAGATTTCTAATTTTTAGTTATTTACAAAACTTTTCTTTCACAAGTATTGATTCTTTTAGGAATCCCCAGAGAAGATAGATTTGCAGTTTCATGTATAAACAGCATGTATTTTCAAATAGTTATTGATTAACAAAATAAATTCATAGATAACAAGAATGCTGTGATTCATATTGTTTCCACAAATGTTGCTATTCTGCAATATTGTTTGTCCAAACTAAATATATGGGTTTCGATTTTAAGTCTTTCCCACTACCGATCAACCATTTTTCACTCAGGAGAACCATAGACTATATTACTCCTTTTGAAGCAGAGGTAATTAAGGTTAAGCTGAATATGTGATGTTTCTTCAAACAGGCTGCTTCTTCATAGTTAAAAGTGTCCCCTCTCCCATATTTCCTCTTTCCTCTGATAATTAAGAGTTAAGGCATCTTGTCTTGCCCAATGGTGTGTTTCACAAAGCTGTTGAGTTGCATAGAGGATCTGTAGCAATGACATATTTCTCCAGTACAAATATTTTCCTACAGATTTTAATTTAGTTACTGATTTGCAGATTAAATTCTCAATTTGACATAGGAAACAGTGCTAATTTTTAAATAGTTAAAGAAAATGACTCCAAAACTTCTTTTCTCTTCCTTTTATTTGACAGCTTGATCGCTTAGACTGAGCTGGGGCTTGGGTATAGTTTCTGGGTGTCACAATCTCTGCTTCTCTTGTCTACATGTGCACTTATCCTGTTCTTTTCACGATAGCTTTTCTCTAACGCTACTTCTACTAAACTTCTTGCTTTCTCTTTGTGCTTGCCTTTTAACATTCCTCAAAAGCGATTGTGGCTGAATTATTAGGTATTCTAAGTTTGAGCAATCAGACACCAGACTTACTTTATTTCTAAATCACCTTAGAGGTTAAGCGTTTTTTTTTGTTTTTGTTTTTGCTTGTTTTTTTTACTAGTTTTACCCCATAGATTTTGGAATTATTAACATTGCTTACCTGTTTCTCTTACTGTACGATGCATGTTTTATACATGAAATTGTTTAGTCATTTAAATTTTATTTTGAGGGCAGTACTATTATTAACAGAATGGGTGGAGCTTGAGTTAAAGCCATTTCTACAAGACTTTTAAGTTCTTGCTTTCAGTGATCACACTATGCTGCTTAATTAGCCTTTGGTGATGTAACAGAAAAGCCATTTAAAACTCCCAGGATATTTTTCTTTTTATCACAAGAGGTTAGGCTTACTCAAGGGTTTACCTAGGATGAATTTCAAGTTCTTCTTACCCATGTTGGACAGAATGCAGCGAGTTCATCCTGACCCAGACAGTGGTTTGGAATGTCTCAGCAGAATAGCAAGAAGCAGTTGGGCCAGAAAGCAGGATGAACCAAGACAAGCTTGCAATCACCTTACCCAGAACAACAAAATGCAGTTGCACCAGATTTGTAGATAAACTAAGAACAGCAAAGGTGACCTCACCGGCAATGGTTAGCCTCAGCAACACCAGACACCTACCAGATTAAATGTCAACCTGCCTCATCTAGTCAGAGACTGACACCCCAACCTAATGATCCTCTACCCCTCTTGCGGTTTTTGCACTTAAAATCTCTGCCCCTGAAACAACCAATCTGAGTCCTAGCCTCCCTCAACTGGCTCCAGTCTCTCTCTGCTCCCAGCTAATAAAGCCCCAACTTGCTTACTTGCTGCGCCTGTCTCATCTCTTGAATGACCCCGAACCCATAGCGTTGTTTTATCATTCTGAAAGAGAATAGAAAAATAAAATAAGAAGTGAACATATTTAGACTTTGTTCCCTTTTATACCTCTTGAGGCTCCTGTCATTGTCTATGGTTTCAAGACACAAGCCTATCCATATTTGTATCTGCTTCTATTAGATGAAAGAAAGAACTCTGAGACTCTTTCTCTTGACCTGCTTGCTCCTTCCACTCTTTTGTTCCTGACTCTGTTATAGTTTTCACATTATCTTCCCTTTTCAGCATTTCCAATAATAAAATACTGTTGCAGATTCATTTCTTTATTGTGCCATGAAAGTCTTAAAGGTTAAGTCTAAGCAAGTCAACTCGTGTGTTGAGGACAGTGTGTCCTGATGGAGTTATTTTTATTTATTTTAACTACTATTTTGAGGTATACTTGGCAACATTCAGTTTATATAATTTGATGAATTTGGTGATAGAAAACCACCACAATTTATGCCGTTAGCATATCCATTACCTAAATCTGCAAAAGCATTATCACAATCCATACAATAAACATATTTTTACTTCCGAAGTTTCCTTCTCTCTTTATTATTATCATTACTATTATTATTATTATTTTGTAATAAGAATACTTATGTAAGATCTACCTTTTGAGAAAATTGCTAAGTATGCTATGTAGTAGTGAAAGAATTCTTGACACGCAATCACTAAACTGGGTGCTGACTCTTTAACAAATTTAATATTAACAACTGTTTTTTTTGAGAGCTTACTAAATGCTAAACACTGATTTAAACTCTTTGTGTTGATTTCAGTATTCAGTATTTAAGATAATTCAGTATTCAAGATATTTAAGATAGGAATTATTATTATTATTATTACTATTATTATTATTATTACATTCCAGATTAAGAACTGGAGACACAGATTCCCAAATTTACCCAGGATCAAGTGCTGAACAAACCTCAATCAGTTTTTCATGTTTGTCTTATATTTATATACCTAGTTCTTTATTGATAAACCTGATAGGCTTCAGTTAAATGATTTCTAAAATTCCTTCTATTTCTAAAATTCATGGATGCCTTTGCTTAGTAGCCTTATCTGAATATTCTATAATAAAGGAAAATCACCTGTTTTGTATCTACTCATTTGCCAATCCACTTTCTTCCTGTGATTTTACTTTTCTCTTCTGAAGTGCTTTAAGAGTAAAGTATGTAATTATATCCTTGTAGATGGCTAATAAACAGAATCTTGAAGTGAGTGAGTTATGTGCATTTTCATTGCTCTTTCTAAATCTCTTATCACAAGTGTACCTGTACCAGCTGCTGGTTCATAGCAGGTTCTCATGAAATGTTGCATTTTGAATTTTATATATGCATATTTGTATATATACATATATACACACATATATAAGTTTATAAGCATATTATTTGTATCTTGATTCATTTCTTTGATTATAAATTTACCGAGGTTTTTATGCTGACATTTGATCTGGGAATAGGGCAGCAATTCGATCTAATTTGACAAAAGTTAATTCTGAACTACCAAACTGCAGCCCATTTTTCATCTTGAATAGAAGCCCAAAGAGAAACACCATGTACTGTTTTCTCTGTGTTTCAGCATTTTGTGAACCCAAAGCATTTGGGAATCTTGCTGCCTTTATTCACTTTTACAGATGGAGACATTAATCTCCTCTGAGTATATGACCAGTTAACTTCCCACCGTTTGAATATTTCACAATTTGTCCCAAAGTTTATCGGAAATCTGGGAAGGGACATTAAATGGAAGTGAAGACTTTATATTTTTAATTTTTATATTCTACTCATTATTAAAGATGAGCAAACTATTTTAAATCCCAATTTTAAAGACAGTATTAAGGAGTACTAACATAAATCAAAAGAATTCATTTTCCTTAGAGAAATACTTGCACTTCCACATAAATTATTAATATTCTATTGTGTTTTTATGTAATTTTTCATCTTTTCATTTTCTTCTCCCCTTTTGGCTGTCACTCACTGACGAAAAAATTATTAATTTTAAAGTCATGCTTGTTCAGCAGTTTTTACTGCTGTTTAGCTTTTTAGAAACTGAAAGTTTAAAAATAAAATTCATATTTGATGTTATTAAGTCTTTAGTTCTCAAAAAGCCTGTTTATTTCTTATTTTTACATTTTGTAGTGTTAATGAATAAGCACAAAACATTAGAGTATAATTTCTCATTGCATTTTTATGGGCAACACTTTTTCAGGTAATGAATTATTTCAAATGAATAGCCAGAGCCAAGCAAGGTCTTTGTTCCTCATATGTTTTACGTAGTAGCTTTGAAACCTTATTATTAACTCTTCCTTGGATCTAACCTAGTCATTCCTTTAAGTTAGAAGGATATTAGTTCTTCTTATTTTTCTTCTTTTATTGTAATACTGATTTTTACTAAGAACTGGTAGCGGATTCTGCCACTTATCTTGGAGGAGTTATTCTTCAAATCCAGATGTTATCAAAAAAGATCACAAACTAATGAGAGATGGAATATCAGTTTATAGTTTTCAACTATTTACTCCAAAGCAATGAGATACAATGGCACTGAGAATAATTATTCTGGTTCAGAGTGAGTATTGAGAAAGAAAAAGTAAGAAGGAAGAATGGAAGGAAAGAAGGAAGGAAGGAAGGAAGGAAACCATAATAAGAAAGATGAAACATCCTAGAAATAGTCTCTGGCTTTTGGAAGTGTGTCTACTCAACCACTTTAGTAACCATAGAACATTGACTGTAAAGAATCCTATGCCACGCTATGGCACAATTCTTTTAGTTTGAAAGTTTGAATTTTTCATCTCTTAAATATAGATATGTTCAAAAGGAAATGGATGAGTTGATGAGCTTATGATTACTTGTCTATGTCTGACCTAGAGATACTCTGTTTAGCTGAAAATATACTTTTCTTTTCACATTTCTGTGTGTTTCTACTTACATCCATAACATAACTCTCTATATACCATATGTAAATATTGATATCAGAAATAGAAAGATGGTGGGCTTTTCCACATACAATCAAACACATACGCACACTTCCCATACCCCTTGGTTCTGTAATTGAATTACAGAAATTAAAGGAACTTAGAGATCATGAATTAAACATGATCATCTGTGCCTAGTAATATATATATAAGATAGTATACCAGATTGCAATTCAAAAAAAAAAATCAGCATATATTTCAATTATAAGAGTTCTAATGGAGAAAAAGAAGTTACAAGATTAAAAGAGAGAAAAGTTGAAGTGTATAGAGGCAGGCACTTAGCATTTATTTGACCAACTTCAGGGTCAATAATTTTCTACATGTACTTCATTCAGTACTTATGATAACTCTATATGGTAGATTTTATTCTTAATAAATGACAGGATTGTTGTTCCAAGGAAGCAAAAATCTTGTCAAATTAATAAAACAAAGGTTTAAATTCAGGTCTACCTTAATTGAGAATTAATTTATTTATTTAAGAAAATCTTTAGAATTTAAAACAAAATCATTTGCATTGATTGCTGTTGTATTTTTACACAATTTTGTATTACTTGCCAGTCAATTATATAAAACCTATTTATTGAGAATTTGCAGTTGGTAGCCTCTATTATACAGTAGAATGTAGATAAGACTTTCTGCTCCTGGGAGCCTGCCATATGGTACTGCAATTCAAGGAAGTATGGCATTATGCCATACGAGAGTTACAAGTGACACCATAATTCAAAAGTGGAAATAATAATTTTTGTCTTCAAATCATCAGAGATATTCATAGAAGAGATGGACTCTTTTTTTATTAACTGTTTGTGATCAATTTATGGAATGATGCTATATAAGGTGGGATGGCTTGAGTGAATGAATAAGGGTTTGAAAGTAAAAGGCATATTAAAGAACTTTGAGTACAGACTGACCAAAGCATTCCTACTGTAAAAAGTGAACTACCAAACAATTCAGGATAGCGTTTGAGATCATATTCCGGAGACTTTTGGTGCCATGCTAAGAATTTTCAGTCTTATTCAATAATTAATGTAAACTCAAAGAAAATTGTTGAGAAACTGTAGTATTACATCATCACAAGTACTTTGAAACCTTTCTCAAATGCTTACCATTTGCACAATACTTGACCAATTACTCAGTATTTTTGAGCTTTGGTTTACTCACCTGCAAAATGTGAGGAAAATGCATTGGTCACCTCTTGCCATAATAGTGCAATGTAACAAACTTGTTCAAACTTGATATTTGTTCTCATGCCCACAATGGATAAATGGACTGTGACCAGACAATCTAACATGAACTCAGTGGAGCAGTTCTGCTTTAAGTTGCTGATTGGATTCAGGCCCACTCCATGTCTTTTATTCTAGAGCCCAAATCATAAGGTGATAGTTGTCATTATGAGTCAGGATTTCTGAGAAATAGATTCTGTGATCAATGTATGCCTGCAGGAAGTATATTCAGAAAGTTCTTGAGATCAGTATCTTTGGTGTTAAGAAGAAAAGAGATTTGGCAAGTGGAAGATTATAACTCAGTAATGTCACAACAAAGTTTTCAACTACTTCCACAGGATGCTCAAAAACTAACATCATGTTTCAGAAGTAATGCCATCTGCATGGATATGGATGTTAGTTCAGACCCTGTGTCTAATAAGTCCTTTAAAGGTTAAGGTATTATTTGCTTTTCCAAATTCTTAGCTACCAATGTAAATCCCTTTTAAGAAAAAACTGGAGCACTTGTTACAATATTATTTTACTATGAGGTTGAGCATCCTTCTTCTCTGGTGAGTTTAGTATTTGAGTATTAGGTACAAAGTCTAACTCAGGTATGGAACCAGGGGGAAAGATTAGAACATTCTTTGGAGACTAAGTTCTTCCTACTTCTAAGCTTCCTTCTTTGATTGCTTTTGATTGTATGAATTGAATAGTACTAATAAGGCCTCCCTATTTACTTCGTTGTAATGAAAACTTAACTCTAAGTATTATCTTCATAATTTTCAGTGGGCCATTTACCATCTTGATACTAATTTTGATAAAAACTCATTTTGCTTCTGCCAAGTAAGCACTGATATCTGACCTCTCTTTTTGGTGGTCTTTTATGCCTATTGTTTCTAGTAGTCTGGTTGAGTCATGATATTTTTACCACAAGCCCTGGTCTACAGAGGTAAGACATCTTTACCATTAGTGATGCTCTATTCTTTCACTCATCTGAACAATCTTCATTGTGTTTGTAAGTGATATGTCACCTGAGCCTTCCCATTGAATATTGTCTTTTGGTTGATTGGGTTTTCTGGCCTTCTATGACACCCACTTTAACAAGCCCACTTTTTCAAGTGTTTTTTTTTTTTTTTTAATTTCTTTATCCCCTTAATTGCAATGCCACTTCTATATTTTTCTCTCTCACTTAGGGTGGCCCAATGACTTTTTTAAGCTCCTAGAGGACATCTTTCTGCATGACCACACCATCTTTGAAAAACTTTATAAAAATTTTAAATCATATGTCATGGAGTATGTTTCTATATTAATATACACCGTTTTATGCAAATATATATCCATCATCCTCAGTCCAGCACTCTGAATGTAGTCTATTTTAACTCAGATATCTCTTATGGAAACATATTAGCTAAAGACTGTAATTCCCTCTGAATGTAGTCCTTTTCTTTAAATTGCAGGTCCAGATGGGCTATATTTAACTTGACACTAATGATTACCTTACTGACCAAGAGAAGGTATGGAGGGGAATAGGGAAGAAATTTCCAAATTGTTTTTAATAAATGGAAGCTAGGCAGAGGGGAGGAAAGGAGGATACTAGTTTTTAATCAAAAGGAGTAGATGATTTTCACAAGCTCATGTGTTTCAGGGGAATATGAGATTTTAAGATTTTTAAGTGAAACAACTGAGATGTCTCTAGACCCTGTGTCAGAGTTCAATTCTTTCTAATTATCACTTTGACTTTGGCATAATACCTGTCTTGACTGGAATTTTATTTTTCTCTAGTGTTTACTTACACCTACCATTAATGCCTATGTCTTGTCAATATTCTCTGACGATCCACCTCAAGAAATAAGAATTTTTGTTGACTTTCACATTCGGTTTTTATTAGCCTATTAATAATCAGATTTTTTAAATTTTCTTCTCTCCAGAGCATAAATTGAGCTCAGCAAGAGTCACCAAATTCCATTTTCTTCACTACTATTTCACTCAATACTTCTGAAACATTTGATACATTGTATCAACTAATATACTCTCCTACTACTGTACATACTAGTTTATTACCCAAAAGAATTTTAACTACTGTGTTACCATGTTCTAAGGTGCCTATTTATGAGAACTCAAAAATCCCATTTTAGTTTCATGGATCATCTCTGGTACCAGCTACCACAGATTTCATTCCCTGAGAGGTGTTTTCTGAGATGAAAGCTAGAAAACAGGGAGAAAGACGGCGCAGAAGGAGAAGCTGGAATGACAAAACCTCCAAGTCTTTGGGAAACTCTGGAGCTAGGGGTCCATGATGGGATGGTAGAATTGGGTCTTTGTACTGCCATAGATCAGTTACTAAATATACACAGTCC
The DNA here is from genome assembly GCA_004363575.1 of Solenodon paradoxus. Classification (NCBI taxonomy): domain Eukaryota; kingdom Metazoa; phylum Chordata; class Mammalia; order Eulipotyphla; family Solenodontidae; genus Solenodon; species Solenodon paradoxus. The sequence goes on from RJWH01002138.1 coordinate 243,981, forward strand.
TGGAAAAGAAGCATAACATTGGGTAAGAAGATTTTCTTCATGTGAGGCAAACCTTAAGGAGACTGGCAGCTAAAGCATATCTCCTTGTGAAACTTCCAGCACCTGGGGAGATGGTATTTCTGATAATATTTCTGATATTACCTGGCCGCAATAGTGATCTACCACAATCACTGTCTCTACTTCTTTAATTCTAGTCTGAAATCACCTCACAGTTCTATGGCTTTTCTAATCCCTATTCCACTAAGAATGATGTAACAAAGGCTAGCAATGGATTCTTATGACTGTTCTGAATAATAAAAAAAAAGCCCCATTGTGACTGAATTGAGTACTTGATCTGACTCATCTTACTCTTCTGTCCCTTAAGTAAGAGAAAGTGTGAATAGGAGAAAAAAAAGAAAAAGAAAACATTCCATCTGGAGAGGGGAATATGTCTCTAGGAGATTTCCTCATCATTCATTATGCATAATCTAGTCTGAGACTTGTCACATTTTATTGCATTATTTTGTATATGTGTCTGCTTCTTAGTAAAGAGTAAATTTCTTGAACATAAAGACTTAGTCATATTTGTATTCCCAACAATGACTAAAAATTCTAGTATGTATTGTGATAGTTTCCTTTTTCCTTCCCTCACATGGTAATGGTGACCCAAAAGGAGACCTCCAAATGCAACACCAAGGAATTTGCAAACAACAAAGACTAAAGCTGAATTGGTGTGTAACAGTGAGGATAAGAAAAGGGATAGATAATAAAGATACCACAGAATTGATGTGACAGGATTTCATAATGGATTTTCTATGATGGTTTTAAAAAGGGCAGTGGGAACTATCATGATGTTAAGGAGACAGAGGGCATAGAAATGTTGGTTTAAGATCGGGGAAAATGGTGAGTTTACTTTGGCTATTAGACATGATGGGTTAAAATTGGAACTATCTAAAAATCTATTGGAAATCTTAAGACTAGAAATTGGAAGATGGGGAATATAGCACCAGAAGCATAAAAACATAAATTGCCATTAAAATCACTGGAGTGAGTTGTCTAAGAAAGTCTGCAGGAAATAAAGAGAGAAAACCATGACTGAAGCTTGGGTAACATCATTTTTGAAGACATAGGAAGACGAGGGCATCAAGAAAGGACGAAGAGATGAGAGTAAAGCAAATATTTCAATTCACAAATGCTTCTCACAAGCAGCACTTCAAAGATGAAGCAGTCGGAGCATCGAGGTTACAGGGACATCAAAGAGTGTGAAGAAGATGAAGGACATTCAGTCAAATTACTTATCATCATTCCATTAATTTTTTTTTAATATTTGTCTATTTTGTTACATACCTGTGATAGGCATGTGGAGATACTGCAAAAAACGAGTTGATAGATTCAGTTCCTATGGAAAAAAAGAGACATTTAGAAAGCAGTTTCATTAAAGTGATAGGAGCTAAAAGGATGTAAACAAACAACTTTTTCAACTAAATAGGTCATGTATCTTTCCTCATCTAAACTCCACTACTTCTTTACCCTTTACAGATGATGCCTTATAGTATTTACTGAATTTACAAATAAATCAATAAGCACAGAAAAATTAAGGATCTAGTCAAAATCATAAAATGAGTGAATGACAAAGCTGAAAAGATTCTCTCTTGTCTTTTCTGTCATGCTTTCATTATGCAAAATGAATTATTAACTTCTGAAGCAATTTGAATTTGGAATAAAGGCTTAATACTTAACAGAATATCATTCTCATTGTGGCTACAAATGAAGCAAGAAGATGCAATCCACTCACTGCATTGAGATTTAAAGCCCAGAAAAACAAAACAGTCCCTGCATTCACAAACCAGAGAGTGAAAAAGTAGGGAAGAAAAGAAATATAAACCTAAGTAATCTCATGAGTTAAAAAGGAAATTTTGTGAAGACCAATGGAAGAAAATACAGACTACTATTTGTACTTCATTATTATCATTTAATAATGTAAAACAAATATCAGCCAATTTGTATTTAATTTTGTTCTATGAAATATGTTATAGAAAAGTTTTACTTTCTGGAATTTTTAGCATGTAAATTTTAAGGTAGTAAATTCACATACTTAAACATGTATGATACATATATATATATATAAACCCGTATTGGCTTATTTGCTCATATACACTTTATATCATGTGAGTTCAAAATAAAAACAGACTTCAATTCTCACACCTCTTCCATTAGTACAGAAAACATAAATCTGCATCTCAACTAATTAATAACATATTATAACTATATGCAAGATATAAACACAAAAATTAGGTTACTTACTAAAATCATTAAAGTACCTTATTGACTATGCTAACTTCTAGTTCTATGTCTTTTTATGCCCTGTTTCCATTAGAGGTATAGTTTTTACCTTTTTTTTTTTTTCAGGAAAATTATAAGTAGGAATGAAGGCAACTAGGCAGGCAGGCAAGAAGAGAGAAGAGGAAGCAGCATTTATTTGTTTTGTTGTTCATCTTGGTTTTACTCTCAGTCCTAGGTCTCCAATCTGGGTCATTGGGATGAATATGAACTAGGTTGGTAGCCTTATTCACTAGGCCAACAGGACATGTCATAGTTTTGACACTGAATTTACTGTGATTGGATTTCTGCAGAAATCACTTCAGTGAACCTGTTCATCTACAACTAGGTCAGTGTAAATAAAATCTGAGGGTTTTAAGCATAAGAGTTACAAAATGTCAATAAGGATTTAAAGATAGTCTAGCAGAGAGGAACATAGCCATGATAGTTTCAGTAAAGTCGAAGTCCCAGGGAACATATTTCTTAGTTTTTGACTGAAGCAATTAGCATCCAGAAGGCAGAAGAAGGAGTGATGAATATTGTCATTTAATAAAGGAAACATAAGCTACTCTCTTAAATCCATTTCACCTCACCAGGTTCTTACAGATTTTGACCAGGGTCTGTTCCAGTGGCAATAGCACCATTTTCTCTAGGCAGATGAAAGTAACACATTAGAGTATAAAATATTGAACCTTCGGGATCTAAACTTCCAACCTTCCCCTTGCTTCAATTATTGACTAGTAATAAGGACTCTTGCTAAGGATACCTCTATGAGTTTGCCCTGGTATTCTTAAAAATATTTATAATTTGAATTCAGAGGAAATTCATAAAGAATTCTTTTGTTCAGAATCTCAGGATAAGGAAACAAAAATTTCCATCAGGATAGAGATTCTGGTGTGCCCTGGTAGAGTAACGGTTAGGTCAATTGCCTCCGAAGGAGCCCAAGCCACATACCTTAGGAATCAAGTCCCAGGTCCTGGGGGTTAGGAGGATACACAACAGCCAGTGTGAACACTAAATAAAAATAAACTTCTTCCTCTTCTGTCTTCCTGCCTGCCTGCCTGCCTGCTTGCTTACTCACCTTCATTCCTGCCTGTAACTTTCCTTTGCAAAAAAACAACGAACTATCAAAATCAGGCTGAAACATTATATAAAGATTATTTACCTTCAAAATTTAGAGAGCCACAATGAGACTTTTAAGAAGTATTCTATTGATGAATTTCATGTTTAGTATATTATATCATGAACAATTTGTAAAAGCGACAAACTATTGAATAGAATAGATAAGATATTCTCCAAAGTTTTACACACACACACACACACATACACACACACAAATTAGATGTCCTCAAAATACGGCCTTTAAAAAACTAATCTCTAGTGCAGTTCATTTTTCGTATTGTAGAGGGGAATTTTATTTTGATTTTATAGATGTAAAGTGCAATTTTACTCATTGAGTTTCTGCAAAATGAATCATTTTCAGTTTTTACATTAAGAAATGCTTCAAATTTCTAAAGCTTTAGAGCTAATTTAACTTGGAGATTTGAAATTGGGAAGAAGACATTATTGGGCTTAAAATTGTTTATTGACTTTTATCATAGCTTTAGTAACACCAAGGATGTTTGATTAAGGTGTTGGTTGAATGCCAACTCTGAATTTAGAAGTGAACAAAAGAGATAAATGTTCTTGACTTTTTTGGAGTTTACATACCAGTAAAATCTCTTGCTTGCATTGTCCTTTTGAGATTTAAAGAACTTTCTCTGCTTCTTTGTCTATTATAATTCTTATAAAGAGTACTTTGAGCAGGCGTTATTGTAACACTTGACAAATAAAGGGTTCAAAGCTCAATTTGTGAAAATCCATATGTTGTCATTGAATTCTTAGTGTGTGTCTGAAAGAATGTTTGGAACAAAAGGCATTGTTTCATTACTTACTGATTATTTGATAAATAAAGAAGAGTATAATAGTGGCTGTAATAGAGGTTTGTACAAATTTTATTTGGGTGAACTCACTATTGCTTAGAAAATCAAACAATAAGGGGAAAGCTCCCCTCTAAGTTTATAACAATTACGGTATATGAAAACGGTCAGAGAAGATAGAATTTGCGAAGCAGGAAAATTGTTTCACAGTGTGTAAACTTAGTAAGTTATAAAATTCTTGTGTGAATTAATGCTTAGAAAAAGTTTTTATTTTTTCATTTGAAGACCTGCTTGTATTTTAGTGCTCTATCTGCTTTCTTTCTGCTCTACATTCTTTAGAAGTCTTATTAATGAGGTCTGTTGGCAATGAATTCTCTTAATTGTATTGGTGTTGCTTAAAAAAAACAAAAACTTTTTCTGGCTTGGTTTTAGAATAATAATCTGTAATAAATAAAATTCCAAAATCACAATTATTTTCTCTTACTGCTTGAACAATGTCTATCATCATTTGGGTTCACTGTTATTATTGAGAAGTCATTGTCAGAACAATTTTTTTTCCTTTGTTCGTGATATATCTTTTCTCTTTGAAAATCCTAAATATAGTTTCCAGCTTCATCAAATTCTCTTTAGCTAGAAATCTGATATATGGCTCATGACACTTATGTTTCAGATTTCCACCCTTTCATTTTATTCTGTTTTCACTCTGTATATTCATTTCTAATTCCTTGGGAGAGAACTTTCAGTTCACTAAATTACTCTTTGAATCTGTCTGGCTACTTATCATATATCTTGAATTATTGATTTCAACAATTAACTATCATATTTAATATTGCCACCTAATTTTTTAGGACTTTATTTTTGCTTTGTGTCACTAATAGTTTCTCTTTCTTCTTTGAAACTTTTCATTGTGTTTTCTATAGCTTTTTAATTTGTTCCCAATTAATTTTGCTCCTTCTAATATAGGTTATAAATTTATTTTTAGGACTTGACTTGAACTCCTCAGATAAGTGTTACTTTTACTTGCAGAGTTGATTTCCTATAAAGATAATTGGCTGAAATTTAGTCATACTCTTCCTTGGATTCTTCAGAATATTCTCTTTCCATTATTTTAGTCTTCAAGTGTGGTAACCTAGTCCCACTTCGCTTTTGTCAGTGAATGGTGTATGAGGATTGCCGTCAGTCCCAGACTCTTCCCCAGAACCTACTGCAGACATAGATGAATGCCATGGAAGAGTGGAAGTAGAAATCCATAAAGAATATAATATATACCAGTGTAGATTTCTTAGACACACACTTAACAAATAATATGATGTGTTCCAATATAGGACACAAAATAAATTCTGGGTCTAACCTCGAGGAGAATATATTTTGAATTATATACGTTTTTTCATACAGATTATTCGTCAAGATCGAAAACTTATCTCCAAAAATATTTGGATTCATTTATGAATAGATAACTGATTGTTTGAAGTGCTCCTTTTAAACTAGCAGATTAGAGCAACCATAATTTTTATAGGGCTTTACCTTGCGTTCTAGCTTATACAATAAAAATGATGGAACAAAAATATTATAACACAGACTTCAACATATTGAGCAAAAATACTTTCAGATGCCAAATCACACTTTAAAACTTCATTAATAGTGCATGCTTTGAAAACTGGTCATTTGGGACCAAACCCTAAAATCACCAGACAGAAGATAATTTAATTTCTGGGTCTCAATTTTCTCACATGGGAATTAGAGATAGAATTTTTTATGATTCTCCTCCACCCCTGGGTCTCAAACCCAGATACATGGCTTTTATAGCCTGTGTTTTAGCTGCCTGAGTTATAGGGGGTGCCAAGGTTTTCATGGTTATAGCACCATATAGGTATAAAGTACTCAGAACCATACATGCCTGACTCCTAGTAAATGCTCAGTTAAAATATATTACTTGTGGTATGGCTGCATATAATGCTTTTAGTGGTGTGCTTTCATTCTGTGATTTTAACTGATGATCATATAAGAAAACTTTTGGAGGAATTGGAAATTATATTATTATAGAACATTAGGGTTAAAAAGGAATATTCATTTTTATCATATCTAATTAGATATTTTACACATGGGGAATCAAACATAGTAAAGTGATTTATTTTACCAAGATTACAATGTTAATACCAATTGTTAGGCTAGAACCCCAGTCTTCTCACCATCCTTTCATTCAGTACGTTCTCTACTATCTAAGACGCTGGTAATCATAAGCTTTTGATATAAACTATTTGGAAGAATTAGAGGTGGATATTTTCTAAATGCGTGACAAGATACTAATTTAAGACATGAATGAATATGTTCCTTTTCTCTCCATCTTCACTCTCCAATAAATTAAAAATGACTGTATATATACACAGGTATATATATATATATATATATATATAATAAAGATAGTGTAAAAATTAACTTTCAATTTTTGTACATTAATTCTTTGCTTGGAAAAATACAAAGAACAATGTTTATAAGGAACAAAGTCTGATGAAGAAAACTTATTCAGCATGAAAAAATTATCATAAACAACATGAGATTTAAAAATGCTTTAGGTTTGGAACCGCTAAATTAAAATGTTTGTAATGAGCAGATCATACAAGAAAGTAGAATCGGTGGATTAGTATTTAATATTTTGCATTTCTTATAAGATGATTAAACTAATGTGGAGGTTAATATACTTAAGTGTTGGAGTATCATTTTTCTCAGTTCTCAAAGGATATAATTGCCTGTCACATTTCAATCAGAAACATTCTCAGTCTAGACCCTAGCTTTGGATTGTTTATTATTCATGATGTTCTTTTAGTTATGCAGGAAAATAGGACAGTTTAGATATTTTCTCTGCCAGTCTAGCACTTTACCCATCTATAACATGATGGGAATCACTAACGTGGAAAAATATTAGAAAAGTAAATCCTTCCATAACGGATGGTATTTAGGTAGTTGGCCCAGGATAGAGGATGCCTGAGTTGTCCAAATGCTACTGTTTTCTCGAGGGTGGAAATGAAACGGATGTTTTCCCACCACCACCTACTGCTGCTTTTATAATATTCTCGGAAGCACCAGATGGTGAAAACAAGTTTCTCTTCCACAGCTCTTTTGGTTGAACAGTTATTTATGTGCCAATGGGATGCATTTATCTACCTTTATTGCATCTTTTCACCCTTACACACAATAAATCCAAATAACACGATCCTGGTAAGTCGGTAAAATTTACACAACTGATGAGCTGAAGTATTGAAGGTATTTATTGGATTTACTGCTCACCTAACAGTTTATTACTTTCTGCAAAAAGCAGAGGAATATAGGAACTTTATAACAAAAATATCATGTCTTGTGCGTTAATAACTGTGCTTGACAAAACAGCAAGAGATATTTGCTGAAGGAAATCAAACTCAATATGTTAAACTATCCACACTACTTTATGATTGCTTTCTCTTACTTTTTAATGTTATTACCATTACATTTACCTATAATCTGTTGATTAAAACTTGTATATATGTTTATGAAGTTCATAGTACTATAGCAGAAATATAATAATAATAAAGTATAAGCTCTTGCTGTCAAGTATTATCCTGAAGAGTTGCAAGTATTTTAAAACACAAGAAAATTGCAGTATTTGACAAATACTGTCTTACAAATCTGTTCCTATTTGTTCATCAGCTCATCCTCACATTATCCTGCTCTTTATTAACATCTGAATAACTGTCAGGAATAGAACTGCTCTTCAAACTTGAGTTCCTCTTAAGTTCTTAGGAACTCAGAGCCCTCAGAGAACGTGTACTCATTCATATTTTTGCCAAATAGACTCATAGAGTCTTTTCTTTTTCAGTTTCAAAGAAGAGACTGAGAGTGAAAATGAAAGTTGAAATGCTTATTCACAATTGCTCTTCTTTTTTCACCCCCAAACTCTTGAGAATTAACCATCATTTGAGTAATGGGAAGCTTTATGCAAAATGTTTATGAAAGTCATTTTTTTTTCATGTTTTGGTGATGCCTTACCTTGGGTCCATGTTTTAGAAAAGTGTTCATCAAACATGAATATTTATGAATGTGTATGTGTCTATTACTTGAAAAGGCATATTCTGTTTGATCGAGTCTCTGGCGGGCTAGAGCTTCCACAGCTCTAAACAAGACCAGGTGCTACATGTTTTAGACCATTCTGGAGTAGCCAGATTTTAGAATTTACAATTTATTTTCATATATTCCAACTTACTGGACACTTGCTATATTTTGTGATGGAAAAATCTACATTAAAAAAAAAATTGCCTACTTATGCTGTGAATAAGAATTTGGGTCAGGACCGTGATTCAGATTTGCTGCTTCTGTACTCAATTCTGCCACCACATTGACTGCTGATGTAGATGAATGGTGCTTAAGTTCAGTGGTGTTCAGCTCCACCTAGGAGAGGTTGATTCGCGTTGGGAGGGGGTGAGTCTGGGCAAGCATATTTTTAGAAAGAGTTGGTCAATTATTCTAATGTTTAGACAAATCAAGATGCTCTGTTAAGGAGGCAAGTGGTGTGAGAAACATGGAAATTTGTTCACATCATTAACCACAGCTGAGGTCTGCGTTTCAAAATCTTTAGTGGTATCAGCATCTCATGGGGCTGTTTGTTAAAACACAGATCACAAGATCTTATTTTCAAGAGTCTCTAATTCAGCAGCTCTGGGTTGGAGGACCCAGCTCCCCATTGCTGCTCAAGATATTAATGCAGGGACCACACTTTGAGAACCACTGGATTAGGCTAAAGTGATGATGACTCATACAGACTTTTAAAAGTTAATGAATTTACTGCTGCATTTGCTTATGATAGTTCCTTAATATCCATCCAACATGACTTATTCAAGTTCCATCCTCAGACACTTCCTAATAAATTATTTTCCAACAAAAATAACATGACAAGAAGGATGCGACATAAAGAAAATGTTTGCCGCGGGGTGTCTTTGTCATTGAAACAGCACTAGGCTTCATGTGGAAAATTTCAAGGTACTACACTTTTCTCTCCATATATTTAAGTTATTAAATCTCACATGAGAGGAGAGAAAAAGGAAATTATATGTTTTACAATGACTTCCTCTCTCAAAGACTTCATTCAATCATTTGAATAATAACAGCAGTACATTCATTATTATCTGCTCCTAGTTAATCACCGTCTAGAGACACCGGTGATGAAATTTCAAATTACTCAAATTCATAGGGAGCAACAGAATTTTTGGTACCTTTCTTTCACTCCAGTTATAGAAGAAAATAATTATTGTACCTTGTACAAATATAAAAAACTATTATCAATTTTTTTTCCTAAGAAAATTGCTTAAAATAGAAATGACAAAGAATAATTTCATTTTTGTAGAAACATTTGAGGGTCTTAGTTTTTTTGTTGGAGATGCAATATAGTATATCTAACTGAAAAAAAAAGAAATAGTCTTCTATAGTGCCATAAATATGATCACATAAGAGACAAGAAATCACATTAATGCTAAAGACAAAAATAAACATTTATCCCAAAGTTTCCCTCTCGGAAATGAGAAGAAATGTTTTAGTGTCACCCATTTTGGAGTTGAATCTAGACTAGTCACTTATTAACTATATGATATTGGACAATATATATTAGCTTCTACAGCACTGTAATTAATTATATCTACTCATTAATATTTTTGTGTACATAAGGGACAATAATAAAGTAACCAATATATTACCTAGCTCAATATGTGTTGAATAAATGATAGTATTCCTCCTTATAAAATGCCATCAAACTTCAGCTTGAACATATTTATCCTTAAGGTGCTAATTCTCTTGCAATATCATTTTATTTATGATAAATAAATAGTTTGTACTTTATCTGAGCACTAATAAAATGAAACAGACACTATATGCTAAGTCTAAAAGATGAAAACTTTCAGCAATAACTTAAAGTACATTACAGTCTAATCTGGACCTAGACAATCTTATAGAAATAATATAATGCCAAGATGAATATACCTATCAGAGAAAGGTATGAAATATAAGGAGTTGTTATAGAGAGGTTTGTTCTAATTTAAATTACAAGAAGTCTGAAAAAATGTTGGCATGGATTTCAAATCCTAGGATATTTCTTTCTTCTTGACAACCTCTTCTTCCTCTTCTCTCTCTGTTTTTTTTTTTTTTTTAGGCTCCCATACTTCTGAATCCCTAGCTTGTATTTCTCATTTATTGCTGTTAGGATAGGCTAGCTTATGTGTATAGCAATGCAAAATATCATGACTTAAAGTAGCAAGACATAATTGTTACACTATATGTCCAGTGAGAGTCAGGTTGAAGATCTGATCCATCCTTTCTTCACTCCTGGATCCTAACCGGTAGAGCAGAACTTTCAAATATAATGCCAATGGCTGTGGCATGTTTTGACATTTAAAGCTTTCGACCACAATTCACCTATTTTACTTTTCACATTTTGTTGGACAAAGTAAGTGACTTGGGCATCCCCGAATTAAGAAGGAACAGGTGGGATATGGGAAGTACACATAATCTTATCAGTGACCAGAAGAGAACCAAATATTTGTGAATGGCCAAATAAATTTACTGCATTATTTGCTAACTCCTCTGAGAAACACCTCTTCTGTTTTCCTTTTGTAATGTTGAATTATGTTGGATTCCTTCCATCTGTGTAAACGCTTTTCTGCTACTTACGTTTAATCCTCCTTCCACTATATGAAAACATTAAGAATGTGTTGGCAACTGGCTTTTTTTTCTTCATTCTCTTGTAATTTTATATATACATACAACTTTAATTATCGAAACCATGAAAATAATTTCTACACTAGCAACTTTCTATCTTTAATGAGTTCTAGACCTATTGAGTTTGTTTTGTTTTGTTTTTAGAAGTATCTACTTGGATGGTCTATTATCTCCCTTTTTGTATTACTTTCTTTTTGTGTTGTCATTCTTCCATTCTTCCATAATTTAGCTATTCATTTTTCTCACTGGAATCAAATCTATTATCCTCCTTATTTTGTTCCTATTTGCCAAACAAAATTATTTTAAAGATAATACTGACTTTCTGTACTGTTCCTGTACCATGGCTATTAGATAATATTGATTTAAATTTATTCAACTACGCCTGATGTCACTGTCAATTTATGGTTGACTTTTGCTGCACCCAACAGAACTACTTTCTTTCTATACATTCTTTAAACAATTCACTTCCCCATTTTACAGAATAATTTCAAACTTTCATTAACTTCTTCTATGCTTTATCTCATATTTACCATGACTTTTATGAATTAATATATTATCCTTTACAGAAAAATTAAAACTCTAAGAGTGAAATTCTTCAACTATTATACCCTCTATTGGTTCACTTGTACATTGCACATATTCAATTCCCTTAACCTAGAGAAATAAATGCTTCTTCTAACCAAAGACAGATTCCTTTCCCTATGTTTTTATTCCAGTTTTCCCCAGTATTTACTTTATATTGTCTAACTCCAGTTCTCTGCAACATTTTACTTTAAAGACTAAATGTATACTTAGATATTCCTCATACATTTTTCCTCCCTTATAGAGTACTTATTAAGATATGACTTGCAAAATATTGTATATGTTTAAAGTATACAATGTGATATTTTTGCATATGGATAGATATATAGATATATCTCTGGGAAAATATTACCGCAATCAAATTAATTAATACATATATCACTTTATGTAGTTACCCTTATTTTTTGTGGTGAAATGCTTAATATCTATTCATTTAGCAAATTTTAAGTTTAGGAGCAGTATTATTAATATCAAATGCTATACATTAACATTTATTTATCTTATAACTGGAAGTTTATACCCTTGATGAGATTACACATTCTATGTAAATGTGCACATGTATATATGCATATGTATACACAAATATATATGTATCTATACACATATACATATATACACATTCATATGTATACATACACATATGTATACATACACACACACATATATATGAGATATGCTGAAATCCTAACTCCTAGAAATTCAGAGAATGTCCTACTCCAATATGACAGATATTTTTCTACAAAAGAGCAATCTGGAACAAGAGATAGACATGTACTGAGGGAAAATGGTGTGAAGACCCAGGGAGAATACAGCAGATGACTAGACTAATGCACTTATAAGTCAACAAATGCAAAGGATTGCCAGTGAAAAACAGAAGTTGAAAAAATCAAGGGAAGAATATTCTCTTGAGTACTCAGACAGTATGGTCCTTATGGCTCCTTGATTTCTTATATATAGCTTCCAGGACATTGGACAATACATTTCTATGGTTTTTGCTACCCAGTTTTTAATACCTTGTTATGACAACCCTGGTAACGTAATACAGTGTGTATATACATATGAATATTCAAATAGTATTCTTTTCTTTCCTCTACATTTCATGGTAATATAGTTAATTTCCATTGATCTATAATCACGAAATCCTCAAGAGGAATTTTTCCACGAATTAGCACCAATAGTTATCATCTTATACTTTCAGAATAATCAGAGTTCCAGATCAATGACACTTTCTAATGTCATCCACAAGTATTAGCACCCAGGTATTTAGATATTCATCCCTGTGCTTACAGCAAGTCTATCAGCTTGTAAAATTTGCTCTGCAGATAAAGGCAATATGTATTTTTTTTAATTTTAAGATTGTATTGGCATTATAAATGCTAAGCAACCCTCTTTAAAGAATAAATGGCAATATCTAAAATTCTATAAAGTGTGTCTTTGCTTGTCTATGTTTAGTTCATGTTGGAGAAACAATTAGCAGGCCTTTTGTGTTCCTTTGTGAAGCATTTGAATTTATCCAAATTATAGCATCAGTAATTGACTCTATGGAATTTCATTCACTTTCCTTGTCCTTTTTTAACAGTGAGATTGTGTTTCTGAACATTTTTCCTATGTGAACTATGTAAGGTCTTGCAGAAATAGTGCAGTTGAATATTTTTTCTTGCATGAAGTAACATTCTGCTCTAAGTCAATGCTGATGCATTCATTCTTGTTAATAATCATGAGCACCTACTCTCAAGCAAGAGATGACCCTGAACATTGAATTTCTCTGTGTGCATGCAGTGCATTCTTAACCCACAGCCGGTGAATTGGCATCAAAATTTGCAGGTTTTGTAGTGGAAACTGTATCATGACTGTTTAGTACTTAACTTGGTTGGCAGTTTCAAAGTATGTCTCCTAGAGAGTGATATTCCAAAAAGCATCCAATGAAAACAGCTCTCTTTGACCCAGTTCTAAATCAAGAAGAGTTTTCTTAGGAGTACTTGTTGAAAAGTTCCATACCTACAAGTAAAAGCCATCAGGGATAGACTTTATTATCTTGTGGTCTGATTTGGTTTCAGTGTCCATGCTAAAGCCCTTAATCAAAAAATATGGGTGCACATAGATTTTATTACTAGCATTTCAACTGGAAGTAGCAGAATGAGTGTTGGCATAATCAGTGAGCCAAAGCCATCCTGTCTCCTTCTTTGATGACCTCATACAGAACCATTAGGTTTGTTATGTTGGTATTCAATAGTCTCTCGTGGAGAAAAAGACTCAGGATAATAGCTACGATAAATGCTAAGATCTTAGGAAGAGATTACAAAATTTTTATTCTTACTCTTATTTTCCTGGACTAACTGCTCATGATCAGTTAAAATCATATATTCTAAAGATACTCTTGGGAATTTGCTTTACAAAAATGTCTATCTACAAAAATTATCCTGTTTGGATTTATTTATGTTCATAATACATGTCAGTGTTTTAGTTTAAAATAAAATACAATTTCCTTAAATTTTACTTAGTTCTTTCACTTTACTACTTTTCAGATAATTTTAGGAACAATCCCTCAACTTAAAATATTTTCTATTTTGATTGGCATTTTGCTTAATATATAGATTATTTGAGGGAATAATGTTTAAGACTTTTAAATCATATATTAGGAAAATTGTATATTTTCTTATTCAGTTTTCTACCCAAGTGGATTTTCACTTTTGTGATGAATATCTTCAGATAATAGTAGGTAACATCATTTAGCAATTGTATTTGCGTAATATGAACAACAACAACAACAACAAAACAAGATATTGTTAAATACAATAGAGATATTACATTAGAGAACTGTTAAATACAATTGTTAAATACAGTTATTAAATATAATAGAGGTTTCTTTTCTCTCATATTTTTAAGTATGGATTTTGGTTATCCAGGACTGTTTTTGTGACTTTGTGGTATGATAAGTGTTCAAGCTTTCATTTTCCATTAATACTGCAATTTTTAGCAAGTGGTTTCCCTCTTACGATGGCCTCATGGTGGAAAAATCATGGCTACAATGCTAGTCATCATATTTACAAACCTAGCAATCCACATCTGCAATTCAGGAAAAAATGATGAGAAGAGGATAAAAGTCACATATATATTGAGTAATCTCCTGTAAATGCTTTACTGGAACTCCCATTCAATGATTTCTGCTTATATATTAGCAGGCACTCTTGTTTTCAAGTGTATTGGGAAGATAAATTTTTTTGGATTGGCATAGTTCTACTCTAAAATACAGTGGATCTTTCCATGAAAAAATAGGTATTCAGAATATACTATGTGTGTATCATATATATACATAAATATATGTATATGTGTGTATTATTATTAATGGATTATCAATTCTACTGTCTACTGTTTTCCATCCATGATCATTTACCACTATCCTTACTTCTAATAAACAATAGAAATCTTGCATAACAAAAGTGAATTCTGAACAACACATCTACTTAAATATAGCTTTGAGACTGACTGCTAAGTTAGAATTTCTTTTAAGATTGTTAATGCCCCTTTGCCATTTATTGGATAGACTCAATTTCCTCACCGATTTTATCTATTCAAAGTATGGTTGAAATTTTCTTCATGCAGTATGATATGGTTTTATTTGGATGTGGCATAAATGTTTGCTTCATTTATTAAACGCTGTTGATTCTTTTCTCATCAGCCTTAGAGAAAATAGTACAATACTGTTATGCAAAATATCCTCTTTTGTGATGTCAAATCATACTTTCAATTTATTAAATAATTTAGGAAGTGAAAGTCTAAGTCTGAAAGTTTCTTTCGATTACAAATTAACCCAGGGTTTTATCAAAGTTCTGACAGAAACAGAAATTACTCCCCTGTATTGCAAATAGAGGAAATTTAATACTGGTAATTGGATACACAGGTAGTGGAAGGCCTAAGAAATTATACATAGAAACATGGGACAATCCAGACAGTAAGAGCAGCTTGAAGCCTGCTACCCAGGCTGGAGGGAAATTGGAGTAATATTACCTCAGTGCAAATGTCTGAACTTATAGTTGAAACTGAAATGTTTTTTCTTCTCTAACCTTTTTTGCCTTTTCTTTGTGAGAGTTTGGACCATGATAAAAAGTGTTCTTTAATCATAGCTAGATTGTAGAGGGTATACAAACACTGTGGATATTTGAGGTAGAAGGAAATGGAGAAAGACAACATTTTTTTTTTTTTTTTTAAGAAAAAGTACAGGCAGGAATGAAGGTGAGCAGAGGCAAGCAGGCAGGATGAGAGATGAGGAAGAAGTATTTTGTTATTTTTAGTTATTCATCTTGGTGTTCTCCTGATCCCAAATTTTGAACCAGGGACCTTGGATTGTATGTGCACTTCATCCGGTTTACTAAATCGCTAGATTACTGGGGTATGTCTAGCACTACTCTTGGTTTCCGTCAGTCTTCCAGTTTTGCCCAATGGTCCCAGTGACTGGATATGGCTAAAAGCAAGTCTTAGAGAAGTCTGGGAAATGAAACTTTCTTTTAATGTTAACTCAAGGAAAGGGCAATTCAGGAATTTCAGATCAAATAGACAAATGATTAGCACCCTTCCATTTTCCCCTGCAGGAAAGTATTCCTTCTCTGCTCCTCCAGCCCAAATCTGAGACATCAAAGAGTGACCTACACAGATCATCGCACCTACACCCCTTTTGGCATTCCTTTGTGCTTAGCATTGTTTCAAGATGGAGAAACTGGGACAAAGACAGTTTGGGATATTTATTCTCCTGATGCCTTCTATGTTACACTCACAGTTGTATGATTGGCCCTTTGTTGATGGTTCCTTTTCTGGGTCTGGTAACATTATTCTCCCATTTACTCCTTTAGGTGTAGGTGTGATTATTAGCATTTTTTATTATTGTTTGTCCTGGTGTACTTTATCATCCTTTACCGGTTCTCTTAATTCTGAAAATATCATTTTAAATATCCCATTAAATTAGTTTCATGTAAACCCTTAAGATGTGCAATTTACTTTCTGAACTCTAGATACTTTTTACACTGAATAACTCAGTTTTGTCTTTATTGTCGCAGGAAAATTCTAATTTTCACATTTGGACTTGCCTAATGATAGGTAACTGGACTTACATAAAATACACCATAAATAATACCTTATTTTATGTAGTTTCTTGGTACAATTTAATCTTAAATTCACATGCAAATATGAGTATTGAAATCTAGTGCTAAATTATAAATTAATTATAAAATAGTACAGAATGAAACTGAAAGAGGAATGAAGTTTGGGTTGTCAAGGATGTCCTATCTGAAAAATTGCACCATTCAGTCTTGTAGAAAATCATCAGAGCTATTCTTTGATTGTTGTGCAGATAGCTATGTATAATTGGTGGTCAGGAAATTTCCTAGACACTTTCATGAAATAGGTTAAGTGGTATCTTCAGTCTAGATAATTTCTTTATGACAATCAAAAATAGAATGCAGCTTTTCAGGTCAGCCTCATCTAAGATTTGGTGCAAGATTTGGAAGTAGAAAAAAAATTATATAAAGGGAAAATTACCCTTTGATTTCAGTAGATCCAGTATCATTAAAGATTCTAGAACTTCTCAACTAACAGTAGGAGAACATTCCTGGGACATGGGCCAAAGGCAATTTACCAACCAGATCTAAGCATCTCAATATTTTAACAGCCAGCTTGGCCTTCTGTAAAAAAATCTCAGCTTGCAAAACACTGCTTATTGTGATTTTATTAATCTCTTTATGTTGAAACACATTTTTAATAGAAACTTCTTTAGATAAATCTGTGAAGGAATGAAACATTATTTAAATGTAAATAATGTTTCCTTTCTGGGATCTTTTCCTTTATCTCCATGTTTAGTATATCAGAAACTATTTTTTCTGAAAATGACTCTGAATCATTACTGTAAATCACCAGAAAATTGAGTTGCTTTGTAAATTATAAGAAAACACATAAAGAAAGGAAAAGTGCTGGAGTAGGTGTGGGGAAGGTGGGGTGAATACCGAGTGTTGGGTAAAATGTCAGAAACATTCAGCTATAAGATGAAAAAGGTCTGAAGATGAATGTATAACATGGTGACTGTAGTTGATAACACTATTGTATAGTTTCAATTTGCGAAGAGAGTAAAGCTTAAATGTTCACAAAAATATATAAATGTGTGAAGTGATGGATGCATTAACTAACTTGATGTCTACGTATATCAAATCACCATTATGTATACTTAATAAACATCTTACCATTATACGTAATCATTATATCTCAAAAAATCTGAGATTAAAAAAAGCATCATAATAATGTCTTAAAAATATCAGTTTACTAGACTTGATTTATTGATAAGGCTGCAAGTTGAGAACTGTATTGGCATTCAACCTCACTCAACTAATCACTGCCTCCGAAACATGCAGAGTTGCCCATTTGGCCTTTGTACTGGATGTTAGTAGAGGTTTCTTTTGTTACTTTTGAAGCTGTGCCATTCATATGTACTTATACTCACTGAAATTTTTATTAACAATTATAGTAAACTCAAGAACCATTTTAGACTTTTCAGCCTCTTGAACTTGATTGTTTTCCAAAAGAACTTTCTTACATGTAGCAGATGAAATTGAGTTTGACAAGCTGAAGCAAAAGAAATTTAGCATCTTTGTCTTTTGACATTTCCAGGGTGGAGGTCAAAGGCAAAGTGCCCCCATTTTTCTGACATTCTTCACAGGCTCAGTGAATGAATAAATTAGCATTAGGCATGATTAGTGAGAGGAAAAAAAACAGATTTAAAAATAACAAATGTATTGAGATTTTTCATGGCAGTAAATTCTGAGGTTATTAGGGGTATATCACACTTATATCCTGAACTGAGGCATGGAGATCTCAGGGGAGAGAGGAAGAGAATGCCACGTGATAAGGAAAAATGACTCAGCCCTACTCTTACTCTGAAATTGTAGATAAATAACTCCCCTTTCTACATTTTTATAGAGAAATAGGGACAAGAGAGCATTTCTTGGTTAGGAGAAGGGTGGAGGCCCAGGGACTAGGAGATGGCTTTTTTTATTAAGGGAAGGACTGAAGAATAAGAGATTCTCCTTTTCCTCTAGGGCTGTCCTCCACTTATACTTGGTTCTTTATGTCAGAGTGTGGCATTTACAGAACAATTCTGAGAAACATGAATAATTCTGACACAATTAGGGGTGTCGTTTTAATCTCATCACCAGTTTCATTTTAAATGAATCAAGTTCACTTTTTCTGA